>WOXC01009031.1:35000-517419 GCA_011680675.1 Gymnobelideus leadbeateri | reverse complement strand
CCTGAGTAAGTTCTATCCACCATGTCTAAAATGTGGAGTATCGGGTCACATGTAGGATGCTGAGGGAATTCATCCGATAGCTGACATCCTCCCAGGTGGAGGTCAGAGTCACTACTGGCATGGAATTATGCCAGGGCAAGTAGTGGTAGGAAGTACCTAGAAAACAGATAAACAGAAATGGAGGAATTCAACATCAGTTCCCCCTCACTGATTCACCACAGAATTTGTGGACTATTTGATATTTATTAATTAAAGCAGCTCAGGGGGGCGGAACCAAGATGGCGGAGTAGAAACAGTGCATCCAAGCCACTCTGCCCCCAGATTACCTCCAAACTATGTAAAAGGGGACTCTGAACAACTTCTGGAGCCCCACCACCCACAGAAGGACACAGAGAAGCTAACCTCCCACTGAGGACAGCCCAGCAGCGCACAGTGCGCAGGGAGCCAAACACAAGCCCGCCTGAGTCGTGGTTTTAGCCCCAGGGTGGCAGGGCCAGCAGCCGGCTGGAGGGACCCCATCAGCTGTGGAGATTCCAGAATGGTCAACACAGACATGTCTAGGACAAAGTGAGAGGTTAGTGCCCTATGGATTTTGGGACCAGTATTTGGGGAACGTGTCAGCTTCCTCCCCTGGGGGCTAGAAGCCACTGAGGAGACACGCCATTTTGTACTTTTCAGAGGCAGCTCCAGCTCCTGGCCTGCGAACTGTAGGGAGATCCAGCAATCAGTCTTGGGGGGTAATCACTCTTGCTTTAACCTCCCTGGATCTGGATTGTGATCTGGGGTGGAGGTCGTGGGTGGGTTTCCAGCTTGCCAGAAACGGAAGTTGCCCCCCCACATGTTTGGGATGAAAATTTCCCTATCTGGCGGCAAAGACATACTGTGGCAACAAGCCCAAAAGTCAAGTAATTAAGTGGCAACATGCCAAGGCAAAAGAAACAAATTAAATAGAAAAATGCAACCCTAGACTCCTATTTTGGGGGCAAAGAGGGTCAAAGCATAGGGGAAGAGGACTGTGAGGTCAGAGGTCCTGCTCCAAAAGCTCCAGGGGAAAACATGAGCGGGTTGCAGGCCATAGAGGACCTTAAGAAGGACTTTAAAAATCAAATAAGAGAAGTGGAGGAAAAATTGGAAAGGGAAATGAGAAGGATGCAGGAAAAGTATGAAATGAGGGTCAACAGCCTAACTGAGGAAAACAACACATTAAAAAATAGACTAACTCAAACGGCAAAGGAGGCCCAAAAGGGCAATGAGGAGAAGAATGCCTTAAAAAGTCGGATTTGGGGGGGGCGGAGCCAAGATGGCGGAGTAGAAACAGCTCGTCCAAGCCTCTCTGCCCCCAGATTCTCCACAAACTATGTAAAAAAGGACTCTGAAAATCTTCTGGAGCCCCAGCACCCACAGAACGACACAGAGAAGCTAACCTCCCGCTGAGGACAGCCCAGCACCCTGCAGGAAGGACCAGCGCAGTGGTCTGGGAGCCGGCAGCGCGCAGAGCTCAGGAGCCGAGCCGAGCCCAGGTCCACGTGAGCCGAGGTTTTAGCCCCAGGGCGGCAGGGCCAGCAGCCGGCTGGAGGAACCCCAGAACACCAGGAACTGTGGAGACGCCAGAATTATCAACATAGACTTGCCTAGGACAAAGTAAGAGGTTAGTGTCCTATGGACTTTGGGACCTGTATTTGGGGAATGCGTCAGCTCCCTCCCCTGGGGGCTAGAAGCCGCTGAGGACACACGCCACTTTGTAGTTTTCAGAGGCATTTCCGGCTCCCAGCCTACAAATCGTGGGAGATCCAGCGATCAGTCTTGGGGGTAATCGCTCTGCTTTAACCTCCCTGGATCTGGATTGTGATCTAGGGTGGAAGTTGTGGGTGGGTTTACAGCTTGCCAGAAACGGAAGTTGCCCCCCACACGTTCGGGACGAAAATTCCTCTATCTGGCCTTAAAGCCATAGTGTGGCAACAAGCCCAAAAGTCAAGCAATTAAGTGGCAACATGCCAAGGCAAAGGAAACAGAAAAATGCAACCCTAGACTCCTATTTTGGGGGCATAGAGCAGGAAAAGGACTGTGAGGTCAGAAGTCCTGCTCCAAAAGCCCCAGGGGAAAACATGAGCGGTTGCAGGCCATAGAGGACCTTAAGAAGGACTTTAAAAATCAAATAAGAGAAGTGGAGGAAAAATTAGAAAGAGAAATGAGAAGGATGCAGGAAAAGTATGAAATGAGGGTCAACAGCCTGACTGAGGAAAACAACACCTTAAAAAATAGACTAACTCAAATGGCAAAGGAGGCCCAAAAGGGCAATGAGGAGAAGAATGCCTTAAAAAGTCGAATTTGCCAGATGGAAAAAGAATCTCAAAAGTTCACTGAGGAGATTCATTCCTTCAGAGTTAGACTGAGCAAATGGAAGCTAGTGACTTTATGAGAAATCAAGATGCTGTTAAGCAGATCCAAACAAACGAAAGATTAGAAGGCAATGTGAAATATCTCATGGGAAAAACCACTGACCTGGAGAATAGATCCAGGAGAGACAATTTAAAAATTATTGGACTACCTGAAAGCCATGATAGAACCTAGAAATCACCCGTCAAGAAATTCTCAAGGAAAACTGCCCTGATGTTTTAGATCCAGAGGGCAAAATAGAGGTTGAAAGAATCCACCAATCACCTCCTGAAAAAAGATTCCAAAAAGAAAACTCCCAGAAATATTATAGCCAGGTTCCAGAATCCCCAGATCAAGGAGAAAATACTACAAGCAGCCAGGAAGAAACAATTTCAATATTGTGGAAACACAATCAGAATAGCCCAGGACCTGGCAGCTTCTACACTGAGGGATCGAAGGGCATGGAATATGATATTCCAGAGGGCAAAAGAACTGGGAATGAACCCAAGGGTCACCTACCCAGCAAAACTGAGTATTTTGTTTCAAGGGAAAATATGGTCATTCAGTGGAATAGAGGACTTTCAAGCATTCTTGAGGAAAAAACCAGAGTTGAATAGAAAATTTGACATCTAGACACAAGAAGGAAGAGATGCCTGAGAAGGTAATCAGGGAAAAGAAATCAAAAGGAACTTATCAAAGTTGAACTATTTACATTCCTATATGGAAAAAGCAATAACTGTGACTGATGATATCTTTCTCACTATGAAAATAATGGAAGAAGGGGATGTGGTCATATGAATACACATGTGAATGTGTATACATATGGTTACAGTTATATATGGATAGAGGGCATAGGTTGAATTTGTTGGGAAGGGAGAATACTCAAGGGATGAAATTATGAGGTGAGAGAGGAAAGTGGCAAGAGGAGATGGGGAGAGACAGGGTAGGGTAAACTATCTCATGTAGGAAGTCATCAAAAGAGGGGGAGTCAAAGGAAGGCTAAAAAGGCAAAACCACATTCTCATTGAATTTGATTCAGGGAGAAAATGACATACATCTAAATGGGATATCTCAACCTGCAGCAGGATAGGGGGAAGGGGGATGGAGGAGGGATGATGGATGGGAGGGCATCCTTGGGGTGAGGGGAGGTTGGAAGTACCCACTATAGAAGAGGGACAGGATCATGTAGGGAATGGACCAGGTGGGGGGTGGGATGAGTGGAGGGAATTATAAGCAGCCTTGTACAATATATCTACCATGATAATGTTTTGCATAGCTAGACATGTACAACATATACTGAATTACTTATATCCCAAGAAGGAATGGGTGACAAGGAAGGAAGGAAATGGATCTGAAATTCAAGATCATAACA
This sequence comes from Gymnobelideus leadbeateri, assembly GCA_011680675.1. Lineage (NCBI taxonomy): Eukaryota > Metazoa > Chordata > Mammalia > Diprotodontia > Petauridae > Gymnobelideus > Gymnobelideus leadbeateri. The sequence goes on along the minus strand of WOXC01009031.1, from coordinate 513,671 downwards.
TTAAATGTTTCAAATATATATAAATACTATTATTAATACTCTTTTGCTTGTAATAGGGAGATAAGATGTGCAGGCATTGGGACACAAAGATTCACCTTCCTCTAATGGAAAAGTCGATGGGGGTATGGGAGAAGGTATGGGAGAGAGCAGATTGGAGGAAGCGATATCTTGTGGGACTGCTATTCTGGGAAGTTGGGTAGGGGAATAATGGGGGGGAAATGATTGTAACTCAAAATCTGGTGGAAATGAATGATATAAAACAAGTTAATAAAGTATTTGTTTAAAAAAAATAAATTAAAATATATTAAAAAAAAAAGTTGAATTTGCCAGATGGAAAAAGAACCTCAAAAGTTCACTGAGGAGATGCATTCCTTCAGAGTTAGACTGGAACAAATGGAAGCTAATGACTTTATGAGAAATCAAGATGCTGTTAAGCAGATCCAAACAAATGAAAGATTAGAAGGCAATGTGAAATATCTCATGGGAAAAACCACTGACCTAGAAAATAGATCCAGGAGAGATAATTTAAAAATTATTGGACTACCCGAAAGCCATGATCAGAGAAAGAACCTAGAAATCACCCTTCAAGAAATTCTCAATATATCTACTATGGTAATGTTTTGCATAGCTATACATGTACAACACATACTGAATTGCTTATCTTCTCAGAGGGAGTGGGTGACAAGGGAGGAAGGGAATGGATCTGAAAATCGAAGTTTTAAAATTGAATGTTTCATAAGATGTCCAGGCATTGGGGCTCAGAGATTCACCTTGCCCTAATGGCAAAGTTGAAGGGGATATCGGAGAAGATATGGGAGAGAGCAGATTGGATGAGGGGATATCTAATGAGACTGCTGTTCTGGGGTGGTGGCTAGGGAAAAAATGGGGGAAAAATGTAACTCATAATCTGATGGAAATGAATGATGCAAACCAGAAGTTAATAAAGCATTTGTTTAAATAAAAAAAAATGTGGAGTAACTGAATGATAAAGAATGGAGTGGGGAGGGACTTGAGACAAGCAGAGTCCCAGAATAGTATTACAGTAGTACAGGTGTGAGGTAATAAGGGTACCTATACCAGAGTGGTGTTAGTGTCAGAGAAGAGAAAGGGGTGTGTTTGAGAGATGTTGGAAAGGCAAAATCATCAGACCTTGGCAACAATTTGGATGTTGGGGATGAGTGATACAGAGGAATTAAGATTGTCTTCTAGCTTATGAGTCTGAGGGCTTGGGAGAATGGCATTGCCATCTCCAGTAGTCAGGAAGGAGAATTTAGGGAGGGGGGAATGAGTTCAGTTTGGACATGTTGAATTGAAGATGTCTAGTGAACATCTGATTCAAGATGTCTGAAAGGCAGTTAGAGATTCGAGACTGGAGGTCAGCAGAGAGGTTAGGGAAGAATAAGTAAATTTAAGAATTATCAGCATAGAGGTGGTAATTAAAGGCATAGAGGAGCTGATGAGATCATAAAGTCAAGTAATATAGAGAAAGAAAAGAAGAGAGCCCAGTATAGAGCCCTGGACACCTGTGGTTAGAGGTCATGACCTGGAGGAGGATCCAGTAAAAGAGACAAAGAAAGCCAAACTTAATGGCCTCTGAGGTTCCTTTCAGGTCTGAATCTGTGATTCTGGACCCCATAAATCAAGTGATAACAAAAGACATGATACTGGATGGGATCACAATGAGAGAGGACAAAGAGAAATGAGACCAAGTGTTAGGTCATCAATCAGAGATCTAGACAAGGAAAGCACTTAAGAAGTCATGTGATCCAATCCTTTCATTTTAAATATGAGGAAAATGGGGCCTTGGAATGTCAGGTGACTTGCTCAAAATCAAACAGATAATAAGTGGCAGAGTTGAGATATCAACTCAGCCTCAGTTTCCTCATCTGTAAAATAGGGATAATACTAGTATCTAACTCACAAAGTTATTATGAGGATCAAATGAGATCATATATGTCGAGCACTTAATAAATCTTCAGATACTTCATAAATGCTACTTTTATATCTGGAGTGTTTTATTCAGTTCTAGATAGCATGTTCTAGGGAGATCATTGAAAAGATGAAGAACATGAAAAGGGTCAGGGTGAAGATGAAAAGTAGGGTGAAGGGCTTCGAATCCATACCATGCGCTTGACAGATGCAAGAATTGGGGCTGTTTCATCTGGAGAAAAAATTTTGTGGAGGGGGGTTGGAAAATTATATATTTCTTCAATTATCTGATGGGCTGTCATGTGGATGAAGAATTTATTGGTCCCAGAGGCTGACTTAGGAGTGATAGGTGTCAGCTAAAGATATCAAGATTTAGGTCTTGGAGCCAAACTTTCCCAATATTCCTCTCCAAACAACTTTTAAATAGTACATCAAATTGAATTCTGGAGCAACACAGTCAACAAAAGAATAGAATGAGACATTTTTCCATCCCCAGACAATTTAGGAGGTTGGATGGAGCAGTCTGTGGCACCAGGGTGGAGGCCAACCTAGGTGGCAACACCAGTGGTGGGCTTCGAGGTAGTGATAATAGAAGTAGTAGTTTTGGGAGCTCTCAGTCTAAGACATTTTAGGACAAAGAGGAGAACTATCATTTGTGACTGTAGTAGAGCAGGGAACCTGGTCACAGTTCAAGGACTGAGATGAACACAAGAGCTTGTGGTTGCAAGGGAGCAAGAGTCCTTCTTGGGTAAAGACAGAGTGCAGATGAAGAGAGCAGTGACCACACCTCTCCCCAGATTGCATCACCTTGGCAGTGCTAAAAACTTACAGACCCCCCAAATTAGCTCTGAAAACAGCAGTGCAAAAAAGCCTGAAGCTTGGGACAGTGCACCCTACACTACCCTCAAGTAAGCAGAGTCCAATGTTTGCATAAAGTCCAAAGTCAAGAAATAGGCTGGAAAAAAATGAGCAAAAAATGACAAAAAAAGAATCGAATTATTAAAAACTGCTACAGGGACAGGAAAGATCAAGACACAAACTTAAAAGACAACAGCATGAAAACAATTACAAGCAAAGTCTCAAAAAAAAAAAAAAAAGGAAAATTAGACATAAGCCCAAAAAGAATTCCTAGAAGAGCTAAAGAAAGGGATAAGAGTGGTAGAGTTAAAAATGGGAAAATAAAGGAGAGTGATGCAAGAAAATTACAAAAAGAGAATTAATAGCTTGGTAAAAGAGGCATAGAAACATAGTGAAGAAAATAACACATTAAAAAATCATAATTGGCCAAGTGACAAAGGAGGTACAAAAATTCACTAAAGAACAGAATACTTTTAAAAGTAGAATTGGGGGCGGCTAGGTGGCGCAGTGAGTAAGAGTGTTGGCCTTGGAGGTGGGATGACCCGAGATCGAAACCGGCCTCAGAAATAATAATAACCGGCCACACATAAATAATGACTGGCCATGTAACCTTGAGCAAGTTACTTAACACCAATTGTTTCTAAAAAAAAAAAAAAGTAGAATTGGCCAAATGGAAGAAGGGATGCAAAAGTTCACTGAAGAAAATAATAGCTTAAAAATTAGAATTGGGCAATTGATAGCTAACAACTCCATGAGACATCAAGAAAAAATAAAATAAAGTCAAAAGATTGAAAAAATGGATGAAAATGTGAACAATCTCATCAGAAAATCAACTGGCCTGGAAAATAGTTTGAGGAGAGATAATTTAAGAATTATTGGACTACCCAAAAATCATGACCAGAAAAAGAACCTAAACATTATATTTCAAGAAATTATCAAGGAAAACTGCCTTGAAACCAAAAGGTAAAGTAGAAATTGGAAGAATTCACCAATCACTTCCTGAAAGAGTTCCCAAAATGAAAACTCCCAGGAATATTATAGCCAAATCCCAGAGCTCCCACATCAAAGAGAGAATATTGCAAGTGGCCAGATAGAAAACATTCAGATATCATGGAACCACAGTCAGGATCTCACAAGATTTAGCAGCTTCTGTATTAGAGGTATGATGAGTTTGAAGTATGATATTTCAGAAGGCCAAAGAGTTAGGATTACAACCAAGAATCACCTCTCCAGCAAAACTGAGTATAATCTTTCAGGGGGAAAATGGATATTTAATGAAATAGAAGACTTTCAAGCATTCTTAATGAAAAGACCAGTGCTGAATAGAAACTCTGAGTTTCAAATACAAGAATCAAGAGAATCATAAAAAAGCAAATAGGAAGAGAAACCATAAGGGCTTTATAAAGCTTAAATGGTTTATATTCCTACACGGGAAGATGATACCTGTAACTCCTAAGAACTTTATCATTATTAAGGCAGTTAGAAGGAGTCTACATAGATACGGGGCATGGGTGTGAGGTGATTGTATTGGGATGCTGTCAAAAAACTAAGGAGTAAGAAAGAGGGATGCACTGGGAGAAGTGGGAAGGGAGAAGAGCGGGAAAATTTTTCTTACATTAAATAGGTATTCAAGAAAGAGCTTTTACAATGGAGGGGAAAAGGTTGTGGGCAACACTTGAACCTCATTTTCATCAGAATTGTTTCATAAAAGGAAGAATACACACACAAACACATTCAGTTGGGTAAAGAAATTCTCTTACCAATAGGGAAATAGGATGGAAAGAGGATAAGAGAAAGGGGAATGTTGATAAAAGGGAGAGCAGATTAAGGGAGCAGTGGTCAGAAGCAAAACAGAAAGAGAGAGAGAGAGAGAGAGAGAGAGAGAGAGAGAGAGAGAGAGAGAGAGAGAGAGAAACAGAAGAAAATAGGATTGAGGGAAATACACAGTAATCATAACTATGAATGTGAATGGAATGAAATCATCCATAAAACAGAAGTGGATAGCAGAATGGATTAAAAATCACAATCGAACAATATGCTGTTTATAAGAAACATCCTTGAAACAAAAAGACTCAGATGTTAAAATAAGGGGCTGGAGCAGAATCTATTATGCTTCAGTTGAGAGAGGAAAAAAAGCAAAAAACAAAACCAGGGGCAGCAATCATGATCTCAGACAAAGCAAAAGTAAGAATATATCTAATTAAAAGAGATGATCATGGAAACTTCTTTTTAAAAGGTACAATAGACAATGAAATAATATCAGTACTAAATATATATGCACCAAACAACAAAGCATCCAAATTCTTAAAGGTACAAAAAAAAAAAACTATAACTGAAATGAGAAGTAAAGCAGGAAACTGGGGAGAAAAATTTTACATTAAGTTTCTCTGATAAAGATTCGTTTCTCAAATGGAACTGTGTCAAACTTAGAAACTGGGAATTATAAACAAATTTATAAACAGGGAACTGAGTCATATTTATTTAAAAAAAAGAAAAGAAAAGAAAAATAAGAGCCATTCCCCAACTGATAAACCAGGCAGTTTTCAGATGAAGAAATCAAAGCTATTTACAATCATGTGAAAAAATATTCCAAATCACATTGATTAGAGAAATGCAAATTAAAACAACTCTGAGGTATGCTTCAATCTGTATTCAGACATCATCAGTTCTTTCTCTGGGGACGGAGAGCATTTTTCATCAGAAATCCTTCAGAGTTGTCTTGAATCATTGTATTGCTGAAAGTAGCTAAGTCATTTACAGCTGATTGTCTTACAATATTGCTGTTACTTTGTACATAGTACATGGCACTTTGCATCAGCTTCTTTATGTCTTTCCAAGTTTTTCTGAGATTGCTTTCACTTTCAATGATTGGAGGATTCCAGATTCATAGCTCTTCCTGTTCCAAAGTACGTGCCTGGTATGCACCAGAATTGAAGAAAATATGGTAATGAGGGCTGTTATCACACCTGAGACTTTTTTGCTTAACTGAATTGTACTAGCTAAACTTATGATTTTCCATACCAAAATAAAAGTACATGGCATCACGCATAAGTGCAAAGGGAACATAGTGAATTAGGGACAGTATTCCTTGTAACAATATGAACTAAGGTTATTCCTGTGAGTTCTAGGAGTTTGGGGATGAAAAAAAACTTAATTTCTTCTACCTATTTTAATTCCTGCATTTGATGGCAAAAAGGCATAAATGAATAAACATGTAGTAAATCAGTATTCACACTGGAAAGGGGAAAAGGAGAAATACACACACACACACACACACACACACACACACACACACACACACGACTTATATGCCCAAATATCTGTTAAGGAATATTATTTATAGTTGACTGGATATAGGAGTGTTTTAGTTCTCCAACGCTGTGCATAGCTAGAGATAGTTGTGTGAGATTTGGGTGGTGGCAATAGCAACTTTCAACTGAGGGTGATGGTGTGGCAGCTCCCAAGAGGGCTCCTGTCTTTACTTTTTTGAATAGGAAAAGAAAAATCTCTAACTTGTGTTGAAGATAATCTCAGTTCTGCAAGTTTCCAAGGTAGTGACTGCGGGGAGAGCAAGGTGGAGCATGTTACCTCTGCTCCTGGGGTTTTGGAAAATTGTAATTGATTGATTAGGTAAAGGAAGAATAAAGGAAAGGGGAAAGAGAACCTTATTTGGGACTTGTTCTCATAAAGATACATGCGCTATGACCTTAGCTGAACTTTTGAGAAATTCTCCCCTGTACATGTGGTCATAAGCTGAAACAAAGAATACAAGTGCTGAAGTTCATTTAGGGTCTGAACATTTGAGTTAACTCCTAACTGTTCCTTGACAGTCCCCAGACTTCGAAAACACAATTAACAGGTTAGCATATAGTCCCATCCTTTTGCTCAGTACTTCACATATTGAGATGTCATGGAATTATAAGATGAGCTGATAGTCGATTAGTTATTCAGTCATTTCAATCATGTTCAACTCTTGGTGACCCCATTTGGGACTGTCTTGGCAAAGATACTGGAGTGTTTTGCCATTTCATTATCCAGCTCATCTTACAGATGAGAAAACTGAAGCCAGCTGGGTTAAGTGACTTGCCCAGGATCACACAGCTACTAAGTGTCTGAGGTCATTTTTGACATCAGGAAAATGAGTCTTCCTTACTCCAGGCCTGGCATTCTATTCACCTAGCTGCCCAGCAGTCAACTGCTCCTGGCTAAAATGAGTCTTAATACATAGAAGCCAACTCTAACTCAAGTATAATCATGGTGGATACCTTATCCTGAGCCCCAGCACTATCCCCTTGCCTCTGTATGGCTTCTTCCCTCCTCCTGCTTACTATTCACCATTGCCAAGACAGATGTTCAAGATACGTGATTGCACTACAAACACTGTGGGACCTGGTATTGCTGGAAAACAAGTCTCTAGTTAACTCCTAATTGCGTGAATTTGGTCTTCTGTCACTCTATTGTCTCCTAATCTTTCTAACTTTGATATTGCCCCAGCAGCACTTTGCTTCCTCTACTCCACATTGATGATCTAGTTTCTGTATTGACGATTTGCAAGCCATCAATAGAATGGATCGGTTGACTCAGGTCTATTTTTATTGGATTTATTTCACATAGCCATGGTTGAAGGAACAAAGATACAAATTTGTATTTATAGAACATTATGGCACACACATTTGGTAAACAGGGAAAGAAAATGTAAACCAGTCAGATTCCATCACAATCAATTTCAAGACATTCTTGTCGTGTCATGTGATCTAGTTTTAAATAATAACATCCTTAAAAGATTAAGTCAGGGCTTTGTTCTTATATGAATGTAACCATTACACAAGAGCCTGATCAATCCCTGAGTCATCTGGGAAACTAAATGGCAAGGTGTATAGAATGCAAGATTTAGCATCAGGATGACCTGAGTTTGAATCCTGCCTCAAATATTTACTAGTTGTGTGACCCTGGACAAGTTGCTTAACCTCCCCCTGCCTCAGTTTCTTCAGATGTAAAATGGGAATTATAACACTAAACTGCTGGGTTGCTGTAAAGATAAAATGAGATTATTTTTGTAAAGTACTTTGCACACCTTAAATAAATAAATAAATACCTGCTAGCTGTTGTTGTTCTTATCGTTGTTATCTTTATCTACTGCCCCAACTAGATGCCTCCAAGGAGCATCCCTGGCAAGTGTTGTCCAGTCTTGGTTAGAAGATTTCCGGGGAGGGAAACATTCTCTCCATTTTTTGGTAGCTTTTTCCTCGTATCAAGATCTTCCTACCAGCATCTTCTACCCATTGCTCCTACTTCTGGCCTCTGGGGCCAAGTATAACACAAGTCTTTCATGTGGCCACAACCTCTCTACGTTGATCTTCATTCAAATGTTCTCCATCCTGTTTTCCCTTTTCACTTAATGTATTTTTACACAGGAATACATCTTCATTATATTAAAAAAATGTCATTCTCCTGACCCTTTTCACTAACCTATTCCTTTTCAGCAAAGTAGAACGTTTCATCTCAATGTTCCAGTCATAGTATTTAATGTTCTTCACAACCTGACCTCTTCCTTTCTTTCCAGTCTTCTCATACATTACTCCCCTCCATACACCGTGCAACCATACTGACCCATTTCCTGTACTTCAACCATTCATCTGGGAGGCACCTCTTCTGCAGAAATATCCACCTTCCCCCAGGAAATGCTATGGGCAGGTTCCAAATGAATCAATACACATTGGTGGCAGCAACAGTGACTAATATTTAATCAGATAACTTAAGTCTTCTCAACAAAGTGCCAGTGAACACTATATTCTCCATTGGATGATGTTTCTAAAATCTCAGGTAACGGGTAAAATACCTTCATCATCTGATTAGGGAACTCCTTTGATCAGCACCCTACATGGAATTTTTTTTCTCTAACAGTATTTATTCAGATATTATCTAGTTTATTATTCATAGGTGTCTCTGAAACTTGGGATATGATACATCAATCAAAAAGAATTCAATAAGTGCTTATTATGTTCCAGACATTGTGCTAAATGCAGTGATACAAAGAAAAAGTGAAACAAAAATAAATTAATAAACTAGTCCCTATCCTTGAGGAATATCCATTTTGAGGGGGGAGAGGAAGTATGTGTGTGTGTATATCCATACATATTTAAATTTGTTATATATGTGTGTCTTGTCATGAAACATGCAGAATACCAGGAGAATAACTTTAAAAGGGGAGTCATTAGCAATTAGAATTAACCAGGACAGGTCAATTACAAAAGATGGCATTTGAAAAGTAGAAGTGAGTGTTGGCCCTGGAGTCAGAAGGACCTGAGTTCGGATCCGGCCTCAGACACTTAACGCATACAAACAAAAAAACCTAGCCATGTGACCTTGGGCAAGTTACTTAACCCCAATTGCCCTCCAAAAAGCAAAAAAAAAAAAAAAAAAGAAAAGAAAAGTAGAAGTGAAGAAGGAGAGTTCTGCATGCATGGGGCAAGTGGGGTGGAGGAATTCCAATCAAACAGGTATTTTACCAGTACTCAAGGATAATTTTAGACACTACAGATGTCAACACTTTCAGATTGAAAAATAAAACCAATTTTAATCATGTTTGGTCAAGAAAATTTGTTTCATATCCACTGCTTAAATCCATTTGTTTAAGAGAAGCAGCAGTAAATTTATATTTCTGTTTCTGGATGATTTTAACATGACCATATTTATTCTTAGATAAGTCACTTAACCTCTCTGGGTCTCAGTTTCCTCTTCTGTAGAATGAAAACTTCGGACTACAATTTCAGAGGTTCTTAATCTGGGGTCCAGAACCTTTTAAAAAAATTATAAATGTGTTCCAATATAATGGATTTCCATCAAAATTTCATATATATTATTTTATGCATTTAAAAACATTGTTCTGAAAAAGGGTGCAAAGGTTTCATTAGACTGACAAAGGGATCCATGATACCAAAACAAAAAAAAGGCTAAGAATTCCTGGACTAGATTTTCTCTGAGATTACTTCCAACTCCAGAGCTATAAACCTAAAACAATATGATGCAAATGGGGTGCTTTCTCTTCCTCTCCCTTCTATTCTTTTTTGCCTGCTTTTAATGGGAATATCTAGGTGGAAATCCTGGAGTTCTATTCTCAGGGATATCCTTACTTATTGAAGAATAAGAAGGTTTTCTCCCATCCATAAGAGGAGAGACCCTATTCAATCTTCTAATGTGATCCAGTAGAAAGATCGTAGCTCTTTGAGTAAAGAGACTTGGGCTCCAATTCCAGCTTCACCGCTAAGTTCATGTGACCCTCGGTAAAATTAATTCATCTCTCTAGGCCTCAGTTTTCTCATGTGTAAAATGAAGGTATTAAGATTATCCTTAAATTCTTCTTTAGACTTAAAATCCTATGAATCTAATCATTTTCCAAAGTTCTATAAATACTAGAAATTATGAGATTCCCAAAAGGATTTAGATTAGAGGTTAAGAAGGTAGTAGTGAGATCTTTACACAAAGGGGAGAATCAAACGTTGAATGTGTCTGACACAGGAAGATAGTTGGAGATATGCACAGGCAAACTTAAGCAAAATTATAATTCTTAGCATCCTACCTAGTTCTGCCTAGTCATTTCAGGGGCTGCCCAATTTGTCTCTTATCATACCTTGCATACTTGCCACACCCTAGTAATAGTAGAAAGGCTCATATAAGAAACAAAAGGAAGAAAGGAATGACTAAGAGAAGGAGATAGAACAGGGAAAAGTGGAAGGGACCAGTACAAATAGAAAACTGGAATTCTTATAGGCCTAATGACTTTAGAGAGAGGCAGAATAGTATAGTGGATAGAGGGCCAACATCAGAGCAAGAAAGATATAAGTTCAAGTCTCACTTCTAACATATATTGGCCCATGGCCAAGTTACTTAACCATTGTCTTAGACAATGCTCTAACACTACATTAGAGAGTAGATTCTGACCTGCACTGGTAATAGGAGCTTCCTCTCTGAAGGTCCCTACACCAATGTAATTACAGGGTCTATAAAAAAAAGATTTAAGAAAATTATTTGCCAAAAAGTCAAACAGGTGGTCAAATTTCACCTTCTAGAAAGATTCCTGGCCAAATCAATTTTCCAGATCACCACCAGATCTGCACATATAGCAGGATCATTTTTCAATGCTGACATCCAGCATTGAAACTATGGTATTAGAGAAAAAAATTATTTATAAATTAGGGATTGTTAAAAGGTGTGCAATGCTTTCCAAATCCACTCAACAAAGGTACCTGCCCAAGACCATTAATGATTTACCTACAGATTCTGAGGAGAGTCCTTTGCTCTTATTTTTTTATACTCAAATATCGAAGTGGCCTTTAAGTAGTGACTCAGAATGAGGAACTTTAACTAAATCAGTAAGAGGAAGAAGTTGGGAAGTATTTTTTGTTGTTTTGTTTTTACTATCTCTTGAGTTTTCTATTACCTCAGTTTCCTGCCTAGGCTTTGCTGATGTTAGTGATTTACAGTAATAAACAGCAAGATAACAGCAGGTTTGTGTGGGACAGAGGTAAATCTGCATCTAACATGAGTAATGCACCCTGAAGTGAAGGACAGTGGGAGGCATGAGAAAAAGTACTGTAGCTATTAGAGATTCTTAAATAAGAATTAAGGCCATATGCACATATCACAGAGCAGGTGCAAGCTATTGTTCCTACCCCCATGGCCCAGGTGAAATCTAACTAGCCCTTTGACTCAACTTGAAAGGCCATTTTGGAAGTGTGCATCTATGCTAGATGTTTGCAGAACTGTCCTTAGATAAGAGGCATAGCCTGCATGTTTAGGTGGGTGAGAGTGCATGACAGTCTTTTTGGAACACCTGGTGTGCTAGGAGCACAGTATCAAAGGTCCCTAAAATGTCACAAAGAAGGCACAAAGTTCATACCTGCCCTCCCAGGACTTACAATTTAAAAGGACACAGGAAAAAAACAAGTGAAAAAATGTCACTGAAATATGCACACTGTAATTGAATTAGCTTAGGTGAATTGAGAATTCTCAGGAAAAGAATTTCTTGATTAATGAAGGTCAACCAAAAAGGTTTTGTTTCCTCCTTGTCCACAAAATATATTTCTAAAAAGTATAAGACAATTTTCTTGTCTTAGTATCTTTTTTATCTAACAGGTGTTTAATGAATATTTGAGATTGATTACAAAGGATCTTAAGGTTCAAACTCAACAAATAAAAATGTGTTAAGCACCTACTTTGTACAGAGGGAAGAGGCAGTGTTGCACAGTGGACAGAAAACTGGCCTTGAAAAGCTGGAAGATCCACATTTGAATCCTACCTCCCACACAAAATTACTGTGTGGCCATGGACAATTTACTTAACTGTTCAGAAATCCAAGCACCTCTCCCAGATGATCTGCCTTATCTTCTTCAGCAGGAGGACTTTCCAAATGGGGAGCTCCTTACATCAATGAAATCTTAGGTCTTGAGCACACATAAAAGATATAGATATTATGCTAGGCCTAATAGATGAAAATAGGGGCTCTGAGCACATAAACTGACCCAGAAGTAGGGTATATAGGGAGGTGATGTTGAGTCACACATAACAGAGAACTAAATAAAAATTAGAACATGATTAAGTACATTTTCTTTTTTTTTTTTTTTTTTTTTTTTTTATTTTTATTTTTATTAAGCAATTGGGGTTAAGTAACTTGCTCAAGGTTACACGGCTAGTCATTTGATTTATGCGTGGGTGCTCATTTTCTGAGGCCAGATCTGATCTCGGGTCATCCAAACTCCGAGGCCGGCACTCTTACTCACTGCGCCACCTAGCCGCCCCTTTAGGGCAATTGGGGTTAAGTAACTTGCCCAAGGTTACACGGCTAGGTTTTTTGTTTGTGCGGATTAAGTGTCGGAGGCCGGCTCCGAACTCAGGTCCTTCTGATTCCAGGGCCGGCGCTCTATTCACTGCGCCACCTAGCCGCCCCTAAGTACATTTTCAATCCAATTTAATAAACACTCAATAACCGTGTCCTATGTGCCAGGCACCGTGCTCAGTGTGCTGAGAATACAAATAAGAAAAAGAAAAGAAAATCTAGAATCTAAATGGGGGAAGACAACACAAAAAGAAGCTGAAAGGAGTGGGAGGGCAGGGAAGCAGCTATGGGGACTTGATGTTGGTAGAGATGAAACCAAGCAGAGGAGCGAATGGAAAAAGAAGTCAGCTGGAAAGTTCTGAAAGTTCAGAGCCCTCTCTCTATTTGCTGTCATTCACTCATTTCAGTCATGTCCAACTCTCTGTGACCCCATTTGGGGTTTTCTTCGCAAAGACACTAGAGTGGTTTGTCATTTCCTTCTCCAGCTCATTTTACAGATGAGGAAACTGAGGCAAACAGGGTGAAGTGACTTACCCAAGGTCATAGAACTAGTAAACGTCTTAGGCCAGATTTGAACTCATGAAGACAAGTCTTCCTGACTACAGACCTGGCACTCTAATCAATACCCCTCTCCATATAAAGGAAGGCTTTGGGAGGATTTTCCTTCTCTACCCTCCAGTCATCCAACAAGAGGGTAAAGGTAACTGAGGGAATTGAGAAAGTGTTGATTGTAAAAAACTGAGTTAATCAACATGGTGGAGATTTCAGGTGAACAGCTTATCCTGAAGGAGAATGAAGAGTGAAGTGAGTTACTCTTTAAGTGAATTACATAAACAAGATCAAACAGTACCATGAACGATTAATGCAGGAAAAGGTAACTAGGGAGATCAAGATGGGCTTCATGGGTATGGTGACCTCTCAATCAGCACTTAAGGGAGAGAAGGATTTCACAGTGGAGAGATGAGGGTCATGTGTTCCAGAATGGGGCACATCACATTCAAAGGCAGTTCCTCAAGGTTATCATTCTGAATATCAATCCTAACTGACATGGACTCATTAGCAGGATTGAATTGAAGTACACCAACCTCCAGGCACATGGTTTGTTTGTTTTCCTTTTTCTTTCTGTCTTTTTTGTTGTTGTTGTTATAGCACAACTTATATTTCAAATGAAAAAATTAGTATCATTTGCTTAAATTTATTTTATCTTAAAATAAATCGCCTTTGAATGGGAACTTCCTTTCCAATACTTTGAGGTCTACAAGATGCATCTAGAAAATTTACTGCTGTGGAAAATGAAGACAGCTTAAAACTGAATAAAGAGGGAAGATATTTTTTTATATTAATTGCTGTAACATTGTCCTTCAAGAGGGTGAGGAAGCTTCATATTTTCTTTAGACATCAATAGATGCTGAATCTCTTGCATAATCACTTTGATGCTATATGAATTTTGCCATTTTGCTAGCACAGATATGACTCTTGGGTCCACCACTCCATTAGAACTATTTACTCCATATTAATTTTTGTTACAAATCTTACAAATGTGGGTGCTTCTGGATATTTAGGTCCACATTCTATTTTAAGACTATTCGGTTTTCACAAATTGTTCTTGGAGGCCCAATAATCATTTCGGTCCATCTTGTAAATGCCATATCTTCATCATCTTCAAGACACCAGCTAACTGTCCCATCTCCCACTCCTTTCTGACCTTCTTCAAGTTCTTCCAACAGTCAGAAATTTTGAGGGACTTTCACTCCTGAGCCTGTGGTCACCTCTTGTGTCCTTCTTTCTATCTTTTTAACTAAAGCCCTGATATAAGCTTATTTTCTGATGATTTGGTTGTTTTCCCTGAGGGCTAAGCAGAGCAATAAAATAAGGAACTTGAACTAGATTATCTCCTTGATCCCTCTCAACCTAAAAATGCTATAACTCTCAGATGTGGATGATTCCATTTTGCTTCAAGGGGCTGCTAGGTGGTTCAGAGAATAGAGTGCTAGGCCTGGGGTCAGATTCATCTTCCTGAGTTCAAATCCAGGCTCAGATATTTACTAGTTTTGTGACCCTAGGCAAGTCACATAACCCTGTTTGTCTCCATTTCCTCATCTATAAAATAAGCTGGAGAAGGACATGGCAAACCACTCAAGTATCTTTGCCAAGAAAACCCCAAATGGGGTTACCAAGAGTCTGACCCAACTGAACAACAACAAATCTTGATTCAAATGAGGCCATTCAGTTGTTTACCATCTTCCTCTGACTTCTAGTGAGTGGCACTAGTTCCCTCTTCATCCTTCAGATTCTTTTTAACTTGCTCCTATTTCAAATGAATAGTGAGTTCCTCCCAATTTCTTCAAAACTCACTAAGCCCTGATTCTCTGAAATGGATGTTATTGAGCCATTATATAGTATTGTATGTCATGTAATTCCGGGAAGGCATGTGAAGGTAGGAGGATTAAGGAAGTGCCAGAAACCCCTAGTGAGATTTTTTGTTTTCCCACAATCACTAGTCTAGGAATATTGTTAAGGAAGAAAGAGTGGTTAACAATATCAGTCAGAAGAGAAGTCCAAGAGGAAATGTGAAGGGAGAGTAGGCTGTCTTATCTATCTATTGATTTTTAAGTTGTCTCTGAATGTGCTTTTCTGAAGAAACATTAAGTAGTGATAATGAAATGGACAGTCACAAGGCCAGCCTTGGTGTAGGAGGCCTGGTACACACAGAATGTCTCATATTTCCAATACATTGCCAGGGAAAT
This sequence comes from Gymnobelideus leadbeateri, assembly GCA_011680675.1. Classification (NCBI taxonomy): domain Eukaryota; kingdom Metazoa; phylum Chordata; class Mammalia; order Diprotodontia; family Petauridae; genus Gymnobelideus; species Gymnobelideus leadbeateri. The sequence continues at coordinate 498,302 of WOXC01009031.1, read as the reverse complement.
ACTTTCTCCCTGGGGTATTTACTCTATCCAAGAGCCCGAACATGCACTGGAGAGAGCCTCTTTTGAAACTGAGAGGAGCTAAGGGGGGAACTGCTAAAGAAGAAAGCAGATTGTCCACATTTCAGGAAAAAGGTTTTGATGATGCTTTTCTGCAGCTAATTTTAATCCTGATGAATATTGGATTTTCTGTGGTGATTTTTTTTTTAGTTTCCCCAAAAGTGGGGATGTTTTGTACTTATATTGCTCACATTTTACCCTAGGAAAATCTTTATTGAATCAGCTGAGAAGCAGTTATACTGTACCCAGTACTATATTCTATATTCAAAGAATACTCCCAGAAACCCTGGCTTGCCAAGCAAATACTAGTAGTAACTGAAATAGCTGTCTCCTAAAGTATAGGGGAATATGTCAGTGTTGATTCAGGCTGCTTAAAATAGATTTAACTCTTTCCCTTCTATCTCCCTACTTCTATCTCCCTCTATTCCACTTCTCCAGTAATCTAAGTTTGTTTTACAAAATCTTCCTTATATGTTCCCTATACCTCCCTATGATTGGAGTTGATGCCATGGGACAGATCACACATACAATGAAGTCCTGGATCTTTACATTTATAAAACCTTTGAGGTGGGGAAACAATTTGAAAAGTTGGCCCATTCTCTAATGGATTCTATGCTACAGTAGTCTGTGTCATGGAGATTCTAGTTATGCACTGCATACTTCCTATAGACACTAATGAATAATAAAAATCTGATAGCAATATCAATAGCATGATTCGTACTTGCTAATGCATTAAAGGTGGTAAAATGAAAAGAGTGATGTCAGGGCTTAGAAATGAGTTTTTATTCCTTTTTGGGACAGAGCTGGCTTCGAAGTCATCAGATGCAAAGGAGAAAAGAACATTGGCTAGGGCTTCTCCACTTAGACTCTGACCTCTCACCTGAGACAACACACCATGAGAGTGACTTCCAGATGTGGAAGCCTGACCATTACAAATGGGTAAAGACTGAGAACTCATTTCCCAATGAGTTACTAATAAGAAAAATATCCATATATATTTTTTTCTTATCTCATCTCCTCATTATCAACCCGAGACAGACAGGAACCAATAACTTAAGGGCTTTTGTGAAATATTTGCTCTATCACCTCTTTCCTGAAAATAGCATTTTGAAGTTTGCCTTTATAACAGGAACTACAAAGGCTTAACAAAAGGAACCACAACTGTATATCTAAACTGGCAGTATATTTGTATGGTGTGGAGTGATACATATGTTTACCGCCCTTGACTGGTTAAACTGTACTCATTATCATGTCCTTATTTCCACTTCTAATTCTAGCAGAACTATTTCCCGTAAACAGGTCAGCTCTCTAACACTTTTGAACACAAGAATTCTTTCAAAATGCCGGATCCTAACTTTATTAAGCAATGTTTTCCCTAGATCTTAATTACAGCCCCTGAGGCACACACTTAACAGGTCCATCTCCATAATTGGGAAGAAAAGTAAATTTACCACCAACTCCAACTGCATCCTCTATATGGACACTTATGCCATCTGTGTTTAAAAAAAAAAACTCCATGAATTAAGAAAACATATCTTCATAGACAGCATTAGAAAATTGCTAAGCTCTTTAATATAAAACCAAAATAAATGATACTCCATAATGTTTTCAACAAACCTTCCCAAGAAAACATTAAGCTCACCCTGTAAATCCCATTTCCTTTCCTTAGTCATTGGTATAATTTGTGTAATTTAAAGAACAGAGAATCCAGATGTGATCATGTGAATGCTTTTGTTTGAAATGGATGGTCATTTCAAACCAGATAGTAGCTGGGCTGAGTGGAGTCTCTATAGGTGTGGTGATATTTCAGACTGCTGAATCACTGGAGTTGGGTTGTGAATAGTTTTAGATAGTGACCAGCAGTGTTAGTGGCATTAATCAGGAAACCATATCCAGATGTCACACAATTTCCAAAGGCCATGATAATGTATCACATTATCTTTATTTTCCTTTCAGCCCACAAAAGCTAAAAGTGAACCAGCAACTCCATGCCAGGATATGATTCCTAAGAAAAATAAGTGACTTAGGTCATGCAACAATTCAGTGGTAATTCCCTCATATAATAAGGAAGTCCCAAGAATAGAAAAAGTATTTTGTTGTGTTATTTTTAAATCAGCCTTCATTTTACTTTCATCTAAGAAATGAAGACCACCACCTCAGGCATTCTGATTAAGCAACTGCCACCCAACCTAATTTTTCTGTGTTTTTAAGTTGAAGAGTTATTCAATGTAATGAACAGAATAGTCTTTCTAGTGAGTCAAGAATTCATACTTTAAAGAGTTTTTTTTACACATTATGATTGGATTAGCAAGTAACATGCAGCTTGTTTAATTTTCTTTTATGCGAAAACAGATGCTACCTCCTTCCTTTTTTATAGCCCCCTTTCTTTTGCCTCTCCTTCCAAAGAAAGATGTAAATATTGTATCTGATTCATCTCATGAAGGAATTTTGAGTATTAAAGGTGGATTGAATTTGGTGCTTTTGTAGTTCCTTGTTAAAGAATTATGGGGCAAAGTATATATAGGGTCAGATTCTCAGGGAGGAAAGCTAGCCTTTCTAGATTTACCCTGTAAGTTAAGTCTTCATCTCAAACCCCAGAATTCCTTCACATTTTGGTGTCCTCACTCTCTCCTTGATATCAAAGGGCAAGAGAAGAGGCATACACAATCTACCTCTTATCATTCTCACTCATATTTCTGTCTTTACCTCCATTTCTTCTAAGAAGAAAGCCTCCATCTTTTTGATGAAGCCCCAAGCAGTCCAGCTTCTAGATCTCCATGAGTACCAGAAAGAATATAAAATATTCCAAACAATGTGTAGATGCCTTAGTTGGCTTGTTGCTTCAGGGAATGCCATAACATTCTACACTCTATAAAGAAGTGGTGGAAGCTTAGGATCAGGAAGCTCAGGGTGTCCAAGGAGTGGCACTGAAACCAAGAGCCGAAGGTGATTTCACAGAGGATAGGAGCCAGGGACCACATTTTCATCTACTCTAGACAGATTACTAATGAAGTAGTAAAGACCTCCACTTTCCAACATTCTGACATGCTTAGAGGTCCAAGGTCATAGAGTCAAGGAGAAAAAAATTCAAGGACTAGAAATTGGGCTATGAGTAATATGTAACATAACCATTCATTATCTAGGTTAGACGTGCTGAGACCTGAAACAAAATGGAACAGCAGCTCCAAACCAGGGAAGACCTGATGCATTGGAAAATTCCCAGAATCATGCTATTTTTTTCCTAGATTTTCCCATAATAAAGATAATCTGGGACCTTGATGATATTCCTTTCATATCTCTGAGGAATGTTTAGATGCCCAACCCATACTTTTCATAGTATATTACTTACATTTTCTTTTATTTTTTCAATCTTTTAATTTTGTTTTAGAATTTTGTATCATCTCATGGAATCATTTCTTTCAGTTTGACCCATTTTAATTTTCAAGGAGTCCAGTTTAGGGGTAAAGTTTACCATCTTCTGTTCTAAGCTGTTGAAATTAATCCTATTCTTTCCTTCCCAGCTCTCATTTCATGGAACATCTTGTATCACTTGTTTCTTTTCTTCCAAAAAGAAATACTTTTCTTTAAAAAAGAAAGAAAAAAGATACTCTTTTTCTAAGGCGTTCTACTTTGGACTTGTTGTAGGGTGACTCTCTTTTTCTGGGTTTATCTTTCTGCCTTCCCTTAATCCATAATAGTTCTTCATTGCACTTACCACTTTTTTCCTTTATGTTCATATTTTCAGCCTCATCTTATGGATTGGTATTCTGTTTCATTCAAACTCTGTTTGCTCCTGTACTTTCAAATGGTGTAGTCAAGCCCTGCCTGGGGTGTGGTGGCTAAAACCAGCCACATTCTGCAGGATTTCCTGGGTATAGGCTTAGTGTCCTGGAGGCTCAACTTCAGATTTGGTCTCAGTCCATTCTTTGTCTCCTTCACCCTCACATTCCTGAAACCCAGAACTATGTACTATGCCTTGCTGTGACCCTGGCAAGTCTCAACAAGATATTGTCAATTGTGCTTGAAATAGAGCTCCTGGAGGACTTCTGGTGCTACTCAGGTCCATTGTCTTGCTGTGGCCTAGAAGAGAGCTTCCTCTATCTCTTGCCATGGTTCAGGAATGGGCTTCTTATGCTCTGGTTTGGGCAAGGTCTTGCCTGGGTGTTAGTCTAGCCCTAGTTCTGCTGTGACTTGGTCATGGGTTGCCTGGACCTCGTACTAGGTGTTGGCCTTATCTCCTGCTATATGTCTGGGCTGCTTGTCAACCATACTTTCCATCTACTCTGGTTCATCTCTGCTCAGTCTCTGCAAGTTTCTGGGAGTTTTCTTATACTGGCCTGGACTAAATGGAGGTGCTTAGAGATATTTTTCTCTGATTTTCTTTACCATTGTTCTTTTTGGTGTATTTTTAGAGATTTATTAGGGTATTTGTTGAGGATCTGGGCTCTTCTAGATCCTAATAAGGTTCCATCATGCCCAGAAACCTCTACCCATGTTATTGGAATGTACTAATTGGCATCTAAAAGCAGTCTGTCTTAAGAGACTTGGAAAATATGGTTTAGTTCAGATCCAAAGAAGAAAAATAATTAAGTTGTATGCTGATCCTTGCTTTCATGTCTCCATGTTTATTTTTGGTATTCACAAACTGGAAAATTAAAAGCATTTGAAATACACAGAGCAATGGAATTTAGATAGGGTGTAGGAGGAGGTGGATTTGTGTATTAAATCAATAAACCCTGTAGGGATAGGAAAGGTATCAATCAACAAATATTTTAACTACATTCTAAGGCAAGAAAGTGTGAATTATCTTGCCTTACTGATCTACCTAGTGTTGGTACTCAATAAATATCTGTTGAATTAAAATGTTATAGTATATAAAGATAAGTAAAACCATGCTTGTTGCTTGTGATATTAGAAAAGTGTTGTAGCTTAAAGGAAGAAAAGAGCAATTATTCCTATTTTGGGCCTAAGAAGTAGTACAAAGATACCTGTGGAATGGTCTCACCCATTAGGAGTAAGGGGTTGGTGTCAAGAAAGATCCTGTGATTTGTGGCCCCTTTAAATGAGGACGTAATTAGATTTCCCAGCTAAGGATGAGGTAAAGAAGTGTTCTATCCTTGTTGGCCACCAAGTCTTTCAGCTTGGCTCAGCCAATTGAGCTAAAGAGCAAAGGTTCAGAATGAGAGCAAGTTAATCTTAAACATGAGGCAGATTAATTAAAAACCTGTTGCTCAGAACCTTGAGGCCTGAGATCCATAGAAGGGATGGTGGTAGAAAAGATAATTTTTTTTTCAATTAAGGGTTAAACTAACAGGAAGATTTTAATCTGCTTCTGGTGAACCAGTCAGACCTAGAGACAAGGCAAGAGGGAATGAGCTCCTAGAGCATGTAGTCCTTCAGGAAGGGTGTGGAAGCTCGAGGTAAAAACTCTGGGGAAGAGTTTTAGTACCCAAATAGAAGAATGTATTATTTTTGGTTGTGAATTGAGAGAGGAGGTAAAGTAGAAAGAAAGTATTCCCAAATCGTGCTCAGTAAGTTAGGATGAAGTGACTAACATGACTGAACTGAGGCGAAGCAGAAGTGAAGTAAATCCTTGCAGAGATCATCTTTCCATGTGTCATACAGGGTTTGGGAAGCAGTTTCTGGAAGATTTTCTAATTCTCTCTTTATGAAACGAGACCTAAACAAATAAAAAAAGTCCAGTCTTAGATGGATTTTTAAGCAGAGTAGGCAAATGGCCTAAAGTTTTGGTTAAGCTAAAAGAACTTTTATAAGCTACTAAAGAAGACAATGAAGTGTATGTAGTAGAAAGAATGCTGGACATAGAGTTCAGGGATCCAGGTTGGCATTAGTGCCCTCTGGCTTGCTACCTGGTTGTATCTGGCCAAGTCACTTAACCTCTCTGTGTCTCAGGTTTTTCATCTGTAAGATTGAGGAATTTAGACCAGATCACCTCTGAGGTCCTTTCCAACTCTATATCTATGAATCTTTTCATAGACCTTTTGCCTACTCCTTGTAATAGCTCTTAGTAAATTCTCTTTAAATCTAAATGGAGTAAGAGTCAACAACAGAAATCTGAAAGGTCTACCAGTAAGTCCAGAAGTGAGCTTGTCTTAAAAGAAAATATTAGGGGGGCGGCTAGGTGGCGCAGTGAGTAAGAGCGCTGGCCTCGGAGTTTGGATGACCCAAGATCAGATCCGGCCTCAGAAAATGAGCACCCACGCATAAATAATGACTAGCCGTGTAACCTTGAGCAAGTTACTTAACCCCAATTGCTTTTAAAAAAAAAAAAAAAGAAAATATTAGTTCAGGAGGTCTGCTATACCCTGTTCTGTACCATGGTGTCATCCTGAAATTCCATAGCCTCTAGAAAATTCAAGATTTGAGTCTCATGGAATGAGTTGTCTTGTGATGTGACAGTCTCTTGTCACTGGAGACAAGTAGAGGCTCAGTGACTATTTGCCCATTTGTTGAGAGGGCTCCTAAAAATTCCTTCTGCTCTGGAATTCTGCTTCTAAGATTCCTCCCTCAAACAAGGCATGCCTATATTGAGGGTGTCTGCTACCTTCACCAGGTAAGAAGAACCTTTAATGAGCTTTGTCATTCTAATCATTGCTGCCAGACTCCACTTCTATATCCATAGCTCTTCTTTTAGGAGTTGCTTGGAATTCTCTTCATGCTCAGAAGAGAAAAGGAGGAAGAAATTCACTCTTCACTTACTTCATGAAGGTTCAAATTAAAAAAGAAATGCTCTCAGTACATGAACTTACATACTTGGCTTGATATCCAACTGTCTTCCATAGTTACTGACACTTTTCCAGTGAATGAGGTAATTTTAGTTACCTTTGTGAGGGAAGCTTTTCATAGTTTTTACTCGTTTTCCTTCCACTAGGTTTTTAGCACTGAATTGGCTTGTTTACTAACCTCTGCCCTCTCTTTGCTTTAGCAAAACATCCACATATTTGTCCTTAAAAGGTTCCTGGAACCTTCTGCCGTGCACGGAATAGCACGTATCACTGAAATGCATGGTTGCAACAGCTTTGCCCTGTTGCCAATGCTCATTACTTTCTTCACAATAAATCTTTTGCACGTTCAAAAAAAATCAAGTTGAATATGAAACTCAAAAAGTGGGAGGGGGAGCAAAAATCTATTAGCAACATAAAATAGGAGTGATTAAACAGGGAAGAGCTGGTTAAAGAAATAATCTCAGTGGGTGACAATCTTGAAGTGGAAATACAAATTACAAATTTAATGACAGTGAATTCTGTATCAATCAATGAATATGAGTTTTAAACTACCTACTATGTGCACTGTGATAGGTAGGTGTTGGGGATACCAAGACAAAAGTTCCTTCCTGCAAAGAGTTTATGTTCTACTGGGGGTAACAACAAATGCATAATTAAATAAAATATATGCAAAATAAATGCAAGGAAATTTTAGGAAGGGTAGGGGACTCAATCAGTTGAAAAAAGTTAGAAAAAGCCTTCATTTAGAAGGTGTGATGACCACAATTTTGCAGAAAACGGATTCTACGAGATGAGAGTGAGGAGGGAGCACATTCCCAGCACATACTCTCCACTCATACCACCATCACCCTAATTTAGAACTCTTCTCACCTAGATTATGATTGCAATAGTATCTTAATTGTTCTTCCTGCCTCAAATTTCCCTAGCTTCATTCTGGAGTGTATGTGATATTTTCATACTTTACACAATAAATTCCAGTGGCTCCCTACCACTTCTGGCATCAAATACAGCATGCCCCAAAAGTCTCGAGACTATTAACTATTATTAATTACTCTGCTTGTTATTTGAAGTTCTTCATAGAACTTCATCCTAACTTCCTAACCTTCTTAACACATTCCTCCCATCCTCTATAATCTAATCATATTGGCCTATTTCCTGTTAGTTAATGTTATTTCATAACACCGTCTGTCCCTGTGCTTCTTAGAATCACTTCTTGAAGGAACTCTTCAGGACTCATACCCTAGGCTTCTTCTTGTCTCCCCCACCCCCAGCCACTAATGTCTTCCCTTCCAAGATAAATTTGCATCTGCATTTTATGTGCTTTGTATATTCCCATACATGTGTTTTACTTATATAGATATAGATACATATATGTTATCTCCCATGTTAGAATAGAAGATTCTTAAGGGCAGGGATCACTTTATTTCTGTATTTATATCCCCATGGCATAGCATAGTACCTGGCACATAATAGATGTTTAATAAACCCCTGTTTGCTTCATATCTCTATGGGAGATGGTGTAATAGCATGAAGACAAGAGACTGAATGTTGAGTGTGGGTGCAAGAAGGAAAGTAATCTATAAGAAGGTTGAAAATGTAAGTCATAAAGGACCTTAAAAGTCAAATGGAAGAGCTAATATTTGATCCTAGAAGCAATTGGGAGTCATTGGAGTTTATTAAGCAGGGAAAAGACATGATCAAACCTGCACTTTAGGAAAATCATTTTAGCAGCTGTATAGGGTAGATTGGAGATGCATAATACTTAAGACAAGACACCAAACAAGAAGCTATTGCAATAGTTCAGGTGAGAGGTAAAGAGTGCCTGAATTAGGGTGGTGGCCATGTGAGGAGAAATAAAGGTAGAGATGTGAAGGATGTTGTAAAGGTAGAAACAACCTTCATATATACACATGGATATTTGTATGTATGCATATGGGAGTTGTTGATATACATACATAATATTTTGAATATATATATTTATTTATATATAAATCTATCTAACCCCTAAGCAACACTGCCTCATATATAAATGAAAGGTAACATTGTAGAGGGACTATATATAAAGAGAAAATATACTCATTTATATTTTATATTATATATTTATATCATATACTTATTTATATCATATAAATCTATAAATAGGAATATATTATTCATATTATATTTTTATTTATACTCATTTATATATTTATGAACAGCTTCTATATACATGGCAAGCAATGTTGTAGAGCTGATAAAACAGTGCTGCATAGTCGATAAAATTACTGACCAGAAGTCAGGAAGACCTTGGTTCCATTTTGCCACAACATCTACTAGAGGTACTACCACCACAGCTAAGTTAGTTAACCTCTCAGTACCCTAGACTGACTATTCTTTTAAACTGTTAGTCTTGCTGATCTGTAACAGAAGAGGAAATTCCCATCGCAAGATTTCCCTACACTGATGAAATCAGAAGTCTATACCACCTCCCCCCCAAATATAAAAAATAGATCTATCTTTATATTGATATCTATATGTACATACATATGTTATATACACATACATACATATGGCAAGAAGTGAGGGTATGAAGTCATTTGGCCATAGACCAACAACTTTAACCTATCTAGTTTGATGACTCAGCCAGGAAATCACCCTCTGCTACACTAGTTTAATAAAGGGACAGTAGTGATTGATCAAGTTGGCTTGAATCCTCCTGAAAAGGGACAACAAGCAAAGTATTTTGCTCTACCTGGCAATATTTCAGCTCCATGGAATCTGGAAAGCCAATAAAGAGCTCAATTTCTAGGCTTTTGGCTGTAGCATAGTATAATAAATAATATTCTGGCAATATGTATTAGAATCTCACACCAGGTCAGCAATTGGTATGTGCAAGAGTAGTTCAGACTGTCACCTATTGTACAACCATCCAATCAGCTATTAGTACATAGAAATGTAGTGCACTTAATCTTTGGTATTTATAATTTTACAAGACTGAAGTGATCCTTCATTACCTGGGCATCACATGGAGCAAGTTTAAGATAGAACTGGAAAGTGGAATAAAATGACAGCACGTTCTTTTCCCCCACTTTTGTGATACTTGTCTTAGCTTCCGGTCATGGACATATTTTAGCTCTTCAGTAGTTACAGTCAATTCTCAATTAGCAACACTAATGGAGGGAGGCAGCAGCATAGATAATCCAAAGTGACAGATAACCCCCGAATAATTTATATTTCCCTTTGGAATGCATTTTTATGCTTAGAGCTGAATATGTGTGATGTTCATAGAATTCATAACACTTCAAGTCAAAATGGGAAGTTACTGCCTAGACTCAATTTCAGGTGTCAGAGAGAGCCATAATGTAGTGGCAAGATCACAGGCTATGGAGGCAAAAGACCTGCATCGGAATCTCAGCCCTACTGCTTATTACCTGCAAATCACTTAACCTTGCTGGGCCTCAGCTCCCTCCCATGTAAAATGAGAGGGATAGATTAGGTTATCTTGAATGTCTCTTCCAGCTCTAACTGCTATGAGCAGTTGGAAAGCTTCCTATCTTTCAGAATACCAGTTTGAATATAACTGCCTTCACTTTAAATTTGTGTAACCCTCTTCCCACTTGGCCCTGGATTCTTATGGATTAGGATTCAAAGTGGGAATATTTTGGATGATTGTAATTTGCTTTATCTATCTTGAGCCCACACCCAGTTTCCTAGAACTTCTAAAGGTCATCTAAATTCAGCTTACAATTTACTAATAGACTAGGCAGAAACCATACATTAAGATAATGAAATATTACTTGGGATTGCAAAGTAATAGAAAAATATCTCAGTATCCATGCCTGAATGAATACAACTTCATCCTGATTTCTGAATACCAGAGTAGCATAGAAAAATAGCTTCTCCAAGTCTCATGTGTCTGAAAAACAGAAAGTATGCTTTATAATCTCTAGCACGGGCAAACTAAAGGTTGGCCAGCTCCTCTTATGCAGTGTCTGGACCTCTGATCTTCAGTTGGATCATTAGGTGGGTCATGGAGATCTGCTGAAGCACAAGTATCTTTTCTCCTTACTCCATGGGCCCCAGGGACATCCCAGGATGACTAAGTTCCTAGACACCACCTTTGCAGTCATGTATACCCTATTGTTCAGACCTTTGCTCCAGTTTCTCTTCTTTCCAAGGTCCTTTCATAAAATACCTCTGAAACAACAAGCCCAAGGCCATGGGCACATAGTCTTGAGGAAAATAAAATCCTGAGATTGTCTCCCAATGAGGTATTGCTCTCTGACCTCAAGCATTTTGGGAAATGCAGCCAATGCCCCACTTTGGCCACCTCTGCCATACTTGCTGACTATATAGCATGCGCCTTTCTTCAGGTAGAAGTGGGACAGCTAAATGTTTTGGTTTTAAATTCCTTTCTTAGAAATTGAAAGGAGTCACAGGGAACTTCAGTCTGGTAATTTGCTGAATATGCCCTGATGAAGATTCCAACAAATCAAATAATCATGTGAAGGAGGTGAAATGAAATGCTAGCAAATAAGTTATACAAAAGGAACTGATATGTATCATCAAAATAAAAGGTCTCTTTCCAACCATTTATTGAGTCTGGGTCATACCTTAGCTATGAAAGCTAAATTTGAAATGCCACATGCATAGGAATGTCTGGTTGTATACTGCTCTTCTGCTTCCACACTAAAATTATTGTCTCTTCCCCAATCTTCTCATTATTAACTAATCACCTTAAGAAAATATCTCTTCTTTCTTCCTCTCTTCCATCTGTAAGGCAAAAAGCTTAAGCAATGAGCTTAACACTGGTACTTTTCATGCATATATTAGGCAAAAGGAATTCAATAAATTTTGATGTGAAATTAGACATAAGGAACCAATGAATTCAACCTTGAAAGTACTGGAAAGGGTAGTGAAGTCGCCATTGGAATTTTTAGAAACGTTATCTGTTCATTGCCCTCTCATGAAGCCTACTTTTCTTCAAGCTCAAGAACTAGTCAAATTTTTCAAAAACATATTTTTTCATCATCTTTGGTTCTTCTATTGTATTAAATAATATTTCATTTTAAGTTTGTTTTACAACTATTTTTAATTAAAAACATTCATTTTTTCCCCTCCAACCTCCCCTTTCATTAAAAAAGCAAAAATAAAACAAAAAACCTGTAACAGATATGTATAGTCAAACAAAAACAAATTCAAACATTAGCCCTTTCTAAAAATACTTATCTTATTCTGCACCTTAAATTGACTACTTCTTTTTCAGGAGATTGGATGCATTCTTCATCTTTAGTCCTGTGGAATTGTGGTTTGTCAACACATTAATCAAAGTTCTCCCAACAATATTTTATGTCAATATACAATATTTCAGCTACATTATGGGTCAAACATCTTTCTGTAAGTTAGTCTGGGGAATAACCATCACTTGCGGAATTGTTTCTAATATAGCCAGAATTTAAATAGCACTTTAAGATTTACAAAGTGCTCATTTGAACTTCCCTGCAATCCCATGAGGCAAATGCTCCTATTATCCTCATTTAAAGATGAGGAAACTGATCAGAAGAGAGGGCAAATGACTTGCTTAGGCTCACACAGTTATTAAATGTCTAAGGCAGGATTTAGACTCAAGTTTTCCTGACTCCAAGTCTAGCACTCTCTCTACTCCACCATTAAGCTGCTTTCTATGGGGAAATGTACTAATTCAAACAACTAACTTACAAACTTTTGGGAAACAGTTTAATTTTAAGATGGGAGCTGCCTCTATTAATTCTTGCTATAAATCATCTATGGAACTTTTACTAAAAATTCAGATGTTCCAGTAATATAAGATACGTAATATTTTATTTACCATTTTGACTATCATTTTACCATCAAATTATGAAGATAAAAAAATTTAAAAAGCTAACAGGTAGCTATTCTGCCTATCTGCTGTGCCACTTAAGCTACAAGGGCAAGATAATGAAAAACTGTAAATAATTTTGTACCCAAATATTTATTTTGCAATTTAAAAATTCTTTGGTTTATGGGGAAAGGATGACAAAATGAGGACTATTCATTCAAGAAGACAGGGAAGGGAGGCAAAGATGATTGTCATCAATTTTTAAATAGAACTAAAAGTGTTTGGTCCTAAAGTTTGATCCTAAATATCAAGATGAGATGGGGAAGAAAAGTTGTGCCTGAGAAGTAAAAAAAGTTCTGGACAATGTAAGAGAGTAACAGATAAAAGAGTAAATGGCAGTAATTTGTCAACCCCCATTCCATATGGCCATATCTGTATCACTCCAGGGCCAGAGTCAGTCTGGTCAATAAGGAGTTATAGAATCTAAGGCCTAGAAGTGATTTGTGCACACAATCAACTTGTGGAATGCCATTCTTTTTATCTATCAACAATCCCTTAGGACTTACTCATGCCCCCACTGGGCTTTTCTCCCTTTGCTAGTTCATCTCCTCTGAACTGGGCTCATGGGGTTTGTTGCCTACCACCTTACTGCAAGAGAGAACTTGGTCATTTTTCCTGTTTCTCCTTTTCCTCGAAACATCACACAAGCCTTCTTTACATGTTGGGGTATTTAAGTTTTTCAAAATTAAGGTTTTTAATTAAGTTTGTTAATTGTTACACACTTTGGGGAAATATATACTGGAATTGAAGGGCAGGAAAGGAGGTATAGTCAAGAAGGTAGAAGTCTAGCAGTTTAAAAAATTAATCTTGATTTGACATGACAGCAACAAAGAATAAGGCCTTACTCTGATTAGTTCCTTTTTCTTCCTTAATTGGCTCCATCATGCTGGGTCTTGACTTGAGAAGCTTCTTCAGTTTTATAAGACTCTTCATGTCTCAATCTTCTGGAATCTGCATCATTTAATTGCAAGTCTAGATATAAGAATCAACAAAATCCCTCTCTCCACATTCTCTTCCCCTCTTCACCCCTTCAATTCACTGTTTTCTTGTGAGTTTCAGTCTTATGCTACTTTCACTAGCCATGGACATTTAGGAGGCCCATCTAATTCTAAACTTGGCTTCCAGATGAAAAAAAAAGTCCTCCCTCTCTGCTCTTCAAAGTTATCACCAAGAAGAGGCTCAAGCCCACTGTTTCTCTCACATTACTTTTGGAAATCTTGGTTCTCTGCCTTCTAGAAGTAAGTTGTTTTTTTTTCTCTCCTCCTCTCCACTCCTGTCTTTGTCCTATCTACTACCTCTTTATCTTCCTCTCTCTCCTCCTTTCTCTTTCATTCCTCTTCTCCCTTCACCCCATCTTCTATATTCCTAGTTTATCTAATGGTTCTGTATCTTACTGCTCTTTGGCTCAGGACTCCTCCCCTTTTCTGGAAGCACGGGTTTCCAGCATCGTGTTCAGTACCTCTTCTCCCCTGAAGAAGGTACAGGGACTTCCCCTGCTAGGTGACTGAGCTGTAAGCTGGGAGTCACTCAGAAAAGATTCTACAGCCTCAAAGCCCCACGTACTTTTGTAACAAAATTTTCTCACTCCTTTCCTGTCCCTTCTAGCCCTAATGTACATTTGAGGGTAGTGAGCTCAGACAATCTGAAGAAGTCTTATTTTCAACTTAATATTCTCATCTGTCCATATTCTTATTTTTTTTAGGCTTTGTCTGGTTTCTTTAACCCCTAAATCTTCCATAATATATATGACTGTAATGATGCCTGTGTAATTCTTTGTTCTTGGGGCATTCAGGGAATAAATATAATATATATGTAATATATTATATGTGATATATATAATAAAAATGATATACATTAACAAAATTTTTTGAAAAAGAGATTTGGCATATCCAGTTCTGCCAAATTCTCAGTACTCTACCAAATGCTTGGACTATCTGAGTCCTCATCATTCCCACAACAAGGAAGCTCGATGATGTAACTGAAGGTCATGAGTTTTATCAGGTGGTAGTGTATTCTTGCTTGAGGCTAGCATTATATTATGTGTGTTGTCTCTTTTGATCCTCAAGACAATTCTATAAGGTAAGTGCTCTTATTATCTCCATTTGACAGATGAGGAAACTGAAGTTGAGGTTAAGTGACTTAGCCAGGGACACAAAGCTAGTGTCTCAGGGAAGACCTGAACTCATCTTTTCCTGATTCCAAATCCAGCACTCTGTCTACTGTCTACTCATAAATCATATCTGTTTGGCTTTCCATTTCCAATGTTACAAGAAGGAAAATACTAGTTATTGTTAAAGGAGGTCTGACTGAATCCAACAGAGAATTTTGCATTCCAGAAGTTTCCAGAATAGACAAGGAAGACAAGTCCTATGTAGAACAGAAGTGGTCTGCTACAATTGAGAATTATGGGTATCATCAAGGTTCAGGAACCTCATGCTTTTTTTATTACAACTCATTTCAGATGCTACACATGGATCCTGACCACCTTCTCAGCAGAGTGGTTCACTACATCACAGGCTAACAAATGGAGGGAGTGGAGCTGCAGTATCTCAGAATGGAGAGGTGCCCCAGGAGTATTTTGTGAAGTGGAAAGAGAACTGAGTTTGGAGTCAGAAGATTTGGGTTCAAATCCTGGCACCCCACTTAATACCTCTGTGACCCTGGAAAAATAAATTCACCTCCTGAGTCTAAGTTTCCTCAGCTATAAAATGACAGAGAAAATCTGTCAGATTTTCTGAAATTCTGAAATATCAAACAAAATCATGTCTAATGTCCCTTCTAGCTCTAAGTATTCATCTCTAATATATTCTGACCTGTGAAACCTATCTATATTATAACTGGCAACTGCTTATCCAGAATTTTCTTGAAGAATTCTGGGGCTATGGAGTCCAATACTTGTTGGAACAATCATTCCCAGGGTGGCTAGGTGGTGCAGTGAATAGAGCACGGGCCCTGGAGGAATTTAGTTCAAATCCAGTCTCAGACACTTAATACTTACTAGCCATGTGACCTTGGGCAAGTCACTTAACCTCAATTGCCCTGCCTTCCCCCTTCCCCCCCCCCCCAAAAAGGAACAATCATTCCACTTTTTGGATCAGTTTGGCTGTGTTAGCAAGTTTTATTTGATATTGATATGAGATGCCAAAACCTGCCTTTCTGTATCTTCTACCTCTTATTCCTGGTTCTGCCCCCTGATACCAAAAGAAGAAGGTTAATTTCTCTTGCCCACTATAGTCTTTCAAGTACTTTAACTCTTAATCTTTTCTTCTCCAGACTAACCATCCTTACTTTGACTGATCTTCACATGGCATGATCTTAAGGCCTTTTACCATATTGGTTGCCCTCGTGTGAATGTCTTTTAGCTTACCAAGATCTTTTTAAAAACTTGTTGATCATAACTGAACACAATGTTCTATGTTTTCTAGAATACAGTGATTATCACTTCCCCAGTCCAGCATCTTACTCATGAAGCCTATCTGGATTGTCCCAACTGCTAGTCTCTTCCCTCCTTTCTTTGCACTCATTTTATGTTTATTATGTATAAATTTATTCTCTTTAGACTTGTATATGGACATGTTATTTCTCCTGATACTTTCTTTCTTTCTTTTTGGGAGAGGGGTGTGTCTTTTTTTCCCTATTGTTGAGCATCATATAGTACAGTAGTATATAGACAGATAGATATAGAAGCTGCCTATTAAATGCTGATTGATAAGCAATGGTGACTTGAAATCATTAAAAGCATCCAGATGTTCTCCTACTATCCCCCTACTTTGTCTTGATCTTAACTTTACATTAGCCATTTTGGTTCTTTTCTTTTTTAGTCAGTCTCCTTAGAAGAGAAAATAAAGGCAAAACAAGGGAACTTCCTCTACCTTGTCTGTTATCATCTAATGCTCTTCAAACAGTTTCAACAAAATATGGATCCATTCTCTGCCACTTACGCTAATTTTGGCCTAACAATTTACACCAAGGTGCTCTACCATCCACATGTGAAACCACCAGTTGCAATAAATGGAAAATTTTGAATGCTGTGGATAAGTTCACTTACCTCGGTAATAAATTCCAGGCATGTGCACATCAATGAAGAGGAAGATGCAGAAATTGCCAGAGCTAGCTCAGAATTAGGGAGGCTCTGAAAGAACTGTGGGAGAAAAGATGTATTAGGCTGTCTACCAAACTGAAGGTCTATAGAGCCACTATGCTGACCTCATTGTTGTATGCCTATGAAACAAGGAGAGTCTACCAGAGCCATGCCAAAAAATTGAACCACTTCCATTTGAATTGTCTTGGGAAGATTCTGTAGATCACCTGGCAAGACAAAGTATCAGATTCTGAGGTCCTTTCTTAAGCTGAACTTCTAAGCATTCCAACTCTACTGCAGAAAGAATAGCTCCAATGGGCTGACCACATTATTTGAATGCCAATTGTACATTTACCTAAAAAACTATTTTACAAAGAACCAACACAATGCAAGCACATGGAGGTCAAAAGAAGTCATACAAGGACACTCGCAAGGTCTCTCTGAAGAACTTTGGTATTGATTGTGAGATACAGGAGACACTGGCACAGAACTGTCTGGCATATGTTTCTGTATCAAAGAAGGCACTGTACTCCATGAGCAAAGCAGAATGGCAGTAGCTCAAAAGAAATGTGAGAGTGAAAATTTAGAGACATCTCAATCACAAATGTCCATACAGATTATTTGTGCTGGACCTGTGAGATCTTGATAGCCATAGTCAGATACATTATACATTGACCCCAATACCGTGACATCATTTTGGTCTTCTTCAAGAATGAAGGACAACTGAGTCGGCTAGGTGGCACAGTGAATAGAGAACCGGCCCTGGAGTCAGGAGGACCTGAGTTCAAATCCAGCCTCAGACAATTAACACTTACTAGCCATGTGACCTCGAGCAAGTCACTTAATCCCAATTGCCCTGCCTTCCCCCCTCCAAAAAGCAAAACAAAAGAGAGAGAGAGAGAGAGAGAGAGAGAGAGAGAGAGAGAGAGAGAGAGAGAGGGAGAGGGAGAGAGAGAAAGAAAGAAAGAAAGAAAGAAAGAAAGAAAGAAAGAAAGAAAGAAAGAAAGAAGGACAACAATCAACAAACCGACATCCAAAGGGTATATAATATAGGCCAATGTTAACATCATCTTACCTCTACCTACAGTGATCTCCTCCCATATAATACTAACATATATAATGCTTTTAGGATAGTAAAACACATTATACACATTTTTTCATCAGGTGTATACAACATCCCTGTGAAGTTAAGTGTTACTAGTATCCCTATATTACAGGTAAGAAAACTGGAGCAAAGAGCTTAAGTTACTTACTCCAATCCTCCAACCAGTAGGTATTTGATGTGTGATTCAAGCTAACATCTCTCTCACCTCAAGATGCCTCTCTCCTAAATGTTCTTCACTATGCCTCTCTCATTTACAGAGAGTTAACACTAATACAACATTCTCCCCATTCATGAAAGCAGTACTGGAAGGACAAGAATACTGGAAACTGTTTCATTTTACTCTCATTTTATAGATGAGCAAATTAGGGCCCAACAAGTCTTAGGAGAAGTCAAATAGGTCACATCATCAATTTCCATTCATCTATCCATCCATCCATTCATTCACTAAGCATTTCTTATTGACTATATATGAAGTGTTATATTCAGCACTGAGAGATATACAAAAGTAATTGTCCCCAATGGAAGAAAAAGGACACGTAAAACAGATGCTAGGGACATATATGATCTACTAAAGAATTTTGCCAGCAAACAGGTTAAATTCAGGAATTAAACAAGATTATGAGGCAGAACACCGAGTTGCTATAAAGGGGGATAAGCATTTCTCAAGCTTCTTGAGGTGAGGGATCTGGTTTTACCCCAACTCCCCTAGAACCTAGTACAGTGCTGTCCACTTGACAAATTCTTACTGAACTAATGAATAAATATAGGAAGTGGTTCCAACAATAAAAACACTTTCTAATGTGGGAAGCCAGTCCTAGGGAGGAAAGTTAGTAGTGCAGATAGTCCCTGACTTGCCAACAGGTTTTGTTTCAAAAGTCTTTAAGTCAGCAGTTTGGAACTTGGAAGGTATTTCCCCTTAGAAACTATGTTATACATCATAGTTAGATTCCCAGGCCAGACCACAAAAACCTACTTAACCCCTAATGTAGCTGTAGAACAGCCTGCTACAAAAAGGAATAAGAAACTTAATCTCTATTTTTTGTTGCTATTCAGTCTTGTCTGACTCTTTGTGACCCCATTTGGGGTTTTCTTGGCAAAGATAGTGGAGTGATTTGCCATTGCCTTCTCCAGATCATTTTATAGATGAGGAAACTGAGGCTAATAGGGTTAAGTGACTTGTCCAGGGTAACACAGTAAGTAAGTGTCTGAGGCTGGATTTGAACTCAGTCTTGGGACCCTTTACACTGTGCCACCTAGCTGCCCCAATAGCCACCATCACAATGTTTGTATAAGAACATTCATTCAGACTTGCAGCTTAGAAGAGCAGGAATCCATCTTCACTATCTCTACAGTAGAAGTCAGGATTCCATACTACCCACTCTACTGACAATGAAAGGAGTTGAGTAGAACTAGGTAAAGAATGGTAGTTTCAAAGGCAAGAAACTTTAGGGGATAATGGATTTCCAACAGTGTGAACCCAGGGTGGCTCCCCAGTTACTTCCCCCTTTTCCTTCTTCCTAAGGCCCCCCAAAAGTGCTTGAAATAATTGGGCCTTTCTATTTTTTAATTCACTCCAATAGTATTCATTAAGCAACTACTGTGTGTCAGCCATTGTGCTAGGTTCTAAGTATATAAATATAAAAATGAAGTCATTCCTACCACCAGCAAATTTATATTCCACTGGAAATGTAAGATTAGAAAAAAAGATGGGAATTAAACACTTCTTCCTCTGACTTCTATCTTCTTTTTTCTCTCCACTTAAACACTGTAGGAAAAGTTGTACATAGGTACTAATGAAGCTCTTAAATGAACAAAAAATCTTGAGATTCATTTTCTGAAGAAAAGCAGACAAGTTGTCCTGAACATTGCATCTCCCAGACTGACCTTGGGTGTGGATGGAGAGTTTGAGATGAGGGCAGAGGGAAGGCAGATGAGGCTGTGACAGAGGAGAATCAGTCTGTAAACCCACGACTACACCTGGGGATTTGCAGTTGGGGGAGGCAGAAGGAAGAGGAGGGAAGAGCAGCCATAAGATCTGTTCTCACTTCTCACCTCCTCCTTCACAGCCCCAGCCCTACCTTCTAGTGACATATGAGCACAGGCCCTGGGGTAAGGGTGAGTCAGCAGTGGGCTGAGAGAGAAAGAGAGGGTAATTCCAACTGATAGTAGGTTGAGGGCAAGAGACCAAATAGACACCTAAGGGAGCCTTTATAGAAATCAAGCTAGATATAGCTTGAGGACTCTCTATAGGTACTTCTGAAGTGAAGCAAGATACCAGGTCTGTCCTTGCAATGACGCTTCAAGGAGTGGGTGACTCAAACCAGCTGTAGTTCTGATGGGGAGTTGCTCGGTTGCTGTTAAATAAAATATGAAAAGTAGCTAAATTATTAGAGGGAATGTGAATGAGTTCATTTTTAGGCCAAGTCCAGTTTTGCAAGATATTGTTTGTGTAACCTTTGTGCTGGGGAGCAGTGGCATAAAGGGCCTGAATGACTTTTGGGGTGTGGTGTGTACGTGTGTGTATCTGTGTGTTCAAGCTTCCACCCTGAAACCTGGGGGATTTCTGTATTGAACAGTACAGAAGGCTGGCACCAACTCTGTATTTGCAAGCGCTCTTCTTATGTTCCCATTGGATTTAACTTGGCACGGTCGAGAGTCTTTCCTCATAAGTCCTTTTGCATGCCTTGTCTCCTGCTCCTTAGAATTGGACATTACCCAGAAGAAGAAAGAAGGCGGTGGCTGAGGGAGCTCTCCAGCTAAAGGGACTTCAGAGGAAGCTGGAGGGTGCGGTCAACTCCACATGGCTGAACAGGCATGAATCCCCTGAGCAACTGAGTGTGGCAAGCTGAAATCACGAGGTCTAGCCCTGCTTCTTGCTCTGTTATAGCCTGAACCCCAACCTCTCCTCTTGCTAACCTCTGGAGATCTTATTGTGATCCTTCTTTTGACCTTGCTTCCACTTCCTGATACTACTTCCTGACTCTGGCTCTTTCAGTTCCATGACCCATATTCCTGGTTTTCTTGATCTTGGCATGTTTTCTCAGCTTCTTTGCAGCTGTGAGTCTCTCTGCTGATTCCCCAAACCAAGGAGGTTTAAGTAAGTAGCAGAGATGGGGCAAGGGGAAGCCTTACGGTCCTCTTTGACCAGACTCAATGCCTAACATTTTGCCTTTTTGTCCAGATCTAATACTTTATAGCCTCACTAGGACAAGACCTCACCCAGAAACAGAATTTCAATGATACTCCTACCAGGTAACACATCCTTATACGGATCAGTAAGTGACTATTTTCAGGAGCCAAAAATCAGGATTTATGGTTTGTCAAAAGATATTCCTATTACAAAGACTTATTAGAAGTATACTTTATTTTTTCTAAGCTATCTCAATACATATGAGACAGATTGCTATACCGTTTAAGAAAACTGGGCATACGACTACTTTATTATGGCTTTCCACTTCCTGGTCAGAGAATTAGTAGAACTCACTGTAGTCTTGCTTATCCCTCACCTCCACCACCCAGAGCCTTTCTGTAAATTTGCAACATTTACATTTTGTAGCCAAAACACAATATAGATCTTGGATATACAATTCATTCTTAATAGCCTTTGCTTGTCTTCCTTGAAAAAAATCATACCCATCAATGCCAATCATGAGTTATCACACTAAGAGTTTGTAATGCCAATTAACTCAAAATTTGCATCATGTCTGAAGATTTATGCTTACTCTGGTTACATATGTCTTAGCTTTCTAAAAAGCAAAGACTAAGATTGCTGACACAAGGTGTGTTGTCAATGAGAACAAAAGAGTCACTTCAGGAAAATGACATTAACTCATCCCCTCCTGTGCCGATTTTCATATTTGAAGAAGAGTCCTTCCTTTAACTGATGTTCACTTCTTGTTTTCATTCCTCTTTATATGGATGAGTAATTTATACAATTATTTGATTTTTACACTCCTTTGATACTTAAAAACAGAGTGAAGGATGAGTCTGAAATAGGCCTTTGAACTGTTACCTTTATATCAGTCCTTGTATGAGTGAAGAATGCTAACTAATATAGCTTAAGTTATATAACTAATCCTGTTTTATAACTTTTTCTATGCAAGCAGGAAAAGGTAAATTATATTTATACACAATGTAATATAATTACTGTAATTATAGTAATACTTGGAAAATAATTTCTAAAAGAATAGAATATAGATTTTCAGACCTTTTAAGTAAATGGTAAGTACAATAGCAGATCAATTAATCCTGATTATGTTTTTAGAGCTATGTGACCTTTAATTAGTCACTTATCTTTCCCCCCACCCCAGCATTCTAACCTCTGTTAATTAATTCTACCTACTTAATGCCAGTGTTGGAGAACTGCTATCTCTCTCCAGTGTTATTCCTTGAAAGTGGAGGAAGATAGAAGGCACACTATCAGACATCAGACAGCTGGCAAAGTCTGGGCCCTAGCTTCATTACTAACTGCCTCCTCTTGTGAGCTGACCAGGAGAGGTCATTTTGCCTGGTTCAATCCCTCTATCTACAGACAAAAAGAGACCAGCAGGAGTTTACATTAACCTCAAAAGACACAGGACAAGACTCCTTGAGGCCAGACCCAGTGATACAGAACATCAGAGAGGTAAACAATCTGAGATGGAGAAGAATGAACAGAATCCTAAGATCATTCTGAATGCTGGAAATCCCCTAGTTCTTCAGCCTCCACGGAGCCTGTAAGAACTTACTTTGAGATCACCAATATCAGAGCTGTTTTTACCACTGGCTTTAATAGACTACTTTTTTACTGCTTTCAAAGGAGGGAGTAGTCAATGAGAATAACCCTGGCCATGCTGCCTGAGTGGTTACTACCTCTGAGCACTGTGGCAAAGAGTAATGAAATCATGCTGATTTGGTCCACTGCAAATTAAACTCTCTGACCTCTGTTGGGCCCTTAATGTTGAATGCAATCCTTTTACTCATCCTTTTATTGATATTCTACCACATCCTTCTCAATACTTTTCCAGACCTTTTGCACTCTCCATCCATGTTCCTGTTGCTGTCAACAGATGACTTTGCTTCTTGCTTCACAGAAAAGACTGAGGCCATATGACATCTCTTTCCATTCTCCCTTCCCTCCCCCACTGCTGCTCAACTAAAAGAAAAATTTCAGGACCTTCCTTGATTTTCTCCTTCTATACTATCTCAGAGGATAAGGAGGCCCTCCTCTTTACCAAGCCTAATCCCCTCACATGTGTCCTTAATTTTTCTTCCTTTCTCTTTGATACCATCCCTCCCCATCCCCTTGTCACCAGCCTTCCTTTGTGCCCAGAATCCTCTCTTTTCTCTTTATTTTCAATCTATCCTTTCATATTCCCTTATTCAATCAGTGTGCCTCTGGATCCATTCACTGACCCAACTCATAGGTTGGGTTCTACCCAACATGGCTACTACATCAAATTGAAGGCAATCCAGTTCTAAATTCCAAAACATATAGTTCACAAGCTATGCCAGTTCATTTACCATTAAGAGTCAGTCAGTTTGGCTTAAAGCCAAAAGACTTTAATTCAAATAGTACTGAAAGGTAGAAATGACAGGATTTGACACCTAATTAGATATGGGACAAGGTGAGAAAGTAAGGAGTGGAGGATGACACTTAGGTTTCAAGCCAGGATGATTGGGGGGATGGTGGTGCCCTCAAAATGGCAGTAGGGAAATTTGGAAGAAAGGAGAATTTTGGGGGAAAGATGAGTTTAGTTTTGGATATGTTGAGTTTAAGATGGCTCCTAAGCACCCAGTGTGAGTTGTCCAATGGACATTTGGAGAAGTGAAACTTCAGGAGAGAAGTTACAGCTGGACAAGTAGATCAGAGAATCAATCAATAAACATTTATTACATGCCTACTATGTGCCATGAACCTGTATGGAAATGACAAATGGGACCATGGGAATTGATGAGATCACAAAGCAAAAGAGTACAGAGGAAGAAGAGAAGAGGACACTGGACAGAACTTGGGTTAGCAAGTGAAAGCAGGATGAAGATCTAACAAAACTGAGGAGGGGTCAGGAAGAAAATATGTAAAGAGTAATGTCACAAAAACCCAGAGGGAATTGAATATCAAGGAGAAAAGGGTAATTGATAGTGTCAAAGGCTACAGAGGCCAAGAAGAATGAGGATGAGGAAAAGGCCATTAGATTTGGGAATAAAGAGATCATTTGTAAACTTTAGAGGGAATAGTTTCAGTTGAATGATGAGGTAGAAAGCCAGACTACAAAGAGTTAAAAAGAATCTTAAAGGAAGAGAAGTCAAGGCATGAACTTATTTATACTTCCTAGGTTCATCAAAGTCAAGGTAAAAAGGTTTATACTTTTTAAAGTAAGGTTCCATGACTTTTCTAAGCTGTGAATGCAGCCCCTCGAAGTCTGAAAAGGGCAAAACCTAAACATCTCATTGTCTCTGTTACCCTGAAGATTCAACTGATCAGAGGTCTCCTGATCACTTTCAAAAAAATTTTTTTTTCTTTGACTTTCATAGCATCTTGAGTTACTTTCTGGGATTTTCTCCCCCCCTTCATGATCAAACTTCTTGAAAGAATAGTTGACATTTGCTGAATTTACAAGCCTCTCCCCTACCCCAAATTTAGCATTTCATACTCAGCTTTCTCTTCCCCATACTTTCTCCCTTGGCTATCTCATCTACTGCCCTCAAACACTTTCACCTAATCTTCTACAATCTGACTCCTTATGCTACCACCCTAATAGACAAGAATTTGCTATTCTCTGGATTCATGAATTTGTTCATATAGTTCCCCATGTCAGGAATGCACTCTCCCCAACTATCTCCATCTGTTAAAATATTACTTATTCTCAAGGCTCAACTCCAGTGTGATTTCCTCTATGAAGCTATCATTGATTCCCCCAGATGAAAGTGATTTCTCTTTACTTTCATTTTTCCTTCTTTCCTGCTTATTTCCTATATTACATTTTGTATTAAACTTATGTGTATACATACATGTATAGCTTATACATATACATACATGTATAGCTCTCCTGCTAAATTTTAAGATTCTATACATGTATATATTGTTTCTTCTAAAAAAAAAATCCATTCCTTAAAGACAAAGATTTTTCATTTTGCTTTTGTATCCTAACTGCCTCATACCATTCTCAGTTCATAATACAGTAAACACTTGTTAAGCAAGAGGCAGAGTAGTATATTTGAAGAAATTCTGGAATCAGAGGACCTGAATTCAAAGCCTACATCTGACACTACTTATTGATCTTGGGAAACTCACTTTTAATTCTACATCTATGATTCTGTGCTTTATGAGTGATTGATTAATTAATCGCTCATCATGTGATCCTAGATTCAGAGTTTAAATGGACCTTAAAGGCCACCTAGCCTAACTCCCTCATTTTTCATATGGAAGCTGAAGTTTAAGGAATTGAGGTGACTTGTTCAAGGTTATACAAGCAGCAAATGACAGAGGCAAAATTAGAACCCATGTCTCTGCAATTCCTATTACCTAATATTATGTCTTGCCCAAAGCAAGTTTGTAAAAATATCTGTTATATTGAATTATTGCTTGGTCTTCTCATGATAAAATAAAGAAAATAATATTGTCCTATCTCACAAGGATACCTTGTGACTTTTCTAGAGGATTCATAAATTCATAAATTCTCTAGAGGACTAATCAATTCCCTGAAGAATTAAACACTTATCTGGAGAATTCATTTACCGAGTTATAGAATTCAAAGAAAAGAGCAAAGAAGACTTGCCCATATGTAACGATTTTACTGTGGTGATTTATCCCCACGGCCCCACTAAAATCAATTGCCTATAACTGTTTAATTTCTTGATTTTCCCCTTCTTTACTCTCATCTAAATCACACTAGAGAGGTCAAAACAAAAAAACAATCAAAATCCTCTCTTGGAAGCTGGATCCCAAAAGTCTCAGTCACAGCCCCATCCTGTCCCCATCAACTGCAAAACTTTGAGCTCTAATGGCATATAGTTGCCATTGGAATAGGCCCAATTTGTATTTGTAGTATTGTGACTAAACCCTAATATCACTAAAGAATTCAAATGTTGAAATGCCCCGTGTTGGTAGAGTGCCAACTGTATATCCAAAGAGCTGATGATTGAACTAATTGATACCTGGTCATATGCCAGCTGATTAATGAGGTTCTAAGGGGAGAGAATAAGTTTCTTTAGTGTAGAACTTGGAGGGAAGGATTCTTCAATCACTATTGCTTGAACTGAAGAAATAGTTTTCCCTGAAAACAAGAGACAAGCTCTCTCAGATTCCTCCTAGCTACATACAGTATACCCCAAAAGAGAAATGATAATCCATATAAAATAATAGTTAAAATGCTACATAAGTGTAAACAGTTGTAATTGTTGTCATAACTTGGCATGGCATTAACACTATTATCTGCACCTCAAGGAGGAAATTGCAAATGACTATCTCTCACCTAGTAGGGGACTAGAAATGCTGAGTCAGAGGCTGCCAGTAGGGAATGTGACCTTTGATGTACAACATGACCTTTGATGTAGAATGTGACTTTTGATGTAGAATGTGACCTTTGATGCCTGTATACTTTTGATCAAGGAAAAGTTAGTGGGAAGAGTGGGGGTGTCATGTATAATATTTTTTCCCTCTCTCATTTCTGGGGCAGAAGCCTTAAGAGTATCAGTTCACATAAATTGGCAGCAGGCAGGTCCTAGAATGGTCTTTGACCTTTTAAATATGGTTTCTAGGTTTAGCATTCATCCATTTAGGACTCAGGTCCATCTTCTCTATATGCATGGCTATAAGAAAAGATTTTCATATCAGAGGTAAATTTCCCATCCATATTTCTACAGATTGGCATATTCATTTTAAGATCAAATAATCAAAATGTGTTTTAGCCAATTGTTCAATAAACTGGTGTGTGTGTGTGTGTGTGTGTGTCTAATTTTCCTGTGATTTATCAGGGCACAGTGTCAATGCTGATGACTACAGCACTTAAAAGATTATAGCAGTTCTCACTAACAATTGAATAATGATGTAAGATCACCTCTCCCTATGTCCACTTTTGAGATCCTACAACTACTTCCTATGAATTGTAGATAAATGATAGTAGTTAATTACAACTACTCAGTTACTCTGTTGGCCACTTTAAATGAACAACCTGGACTATTGGGTAAAGGTCAGTTCCCTTGGAAATTCCCCTCCCCTAGCTCCAGCTGGACTGTGCATTTAGGTGACTTTTATCTGGGGGTTTCCCCTTCAAAGCACCTCTACAATGGTAGAAATATATAAACCCACTTTAGCATTGTACAATCATAAAGAATATTAGAATGAAGGGAACACAAAATAATTCTATTTGGGAATTGAATTTCCCTGTTTTTCTTTATTTTCCTTCCTCATTTCTACAAATAGATGACATTTTAAGAAGTCCATACTTAATTGTTGCTATAGTCCCAATGAATTGAATTATTTAGTCTTTCTCCAAGAGGCTGTCACTGTTCTGGAAGCAGTGTTCCCTTTTCCTGTCTCATACTCCTCTCCCCCTGCACAGTCCCTTTTCTGTAATTCCTCATATCTGAACTCCTGGAATCTTCCAGACTAGACACTTCAGGCTAACTGACACTCCCTTGCCTGTGAAGTCAGAGCTAGAAACCAACCAGACATACCTGGACTTTGCCATTTTTCAGTTTACCTGAGCTAATCCCTCAACTGAACTAAAGCAGAGAGTGATAACCCAGAAGTCCCATCCATCAAACTTGCAAGAGCTTGGTGTAATGATGTGCCAAGTCCTAGGAGCAGCCTCTCACAAGACAATCATTGATTGTCTCCTGCCTTTGGTCTGATTGTGGTTTTGGGGGGGTTTTTTCTTCCATAAGTAGGTCTAATTAAAAAAGTTCCTAATTGCCTCCTGACAGGCATTTCTGTATTTACAGAATAATAGCCAAGTTGAAACCTAAGTGCTTTGTCAAACACAGTGATACCATTCTTGTTTCCAGCAAGTTGTTTCTTTGTTAAAAAGCTGGCTGAAGGGGAAAAGCAATTAGAGAGGAACTAGACCAGAATTTAAATACAACAGGTCATTCAATATACCTGAGTTTTTGGTGGGAGTATTTGATTACTCCTCTTGGATTTTATCTCAGACCCAGTATATTACACTTCCAGGTTTATTTGGAAATGGTTTTTCCTGGAATGATGGAAAGACCATTAAGAAGACAGAAACAAAACAAACTAAAAACAGGAAAACAAAATAAACAAGAAAAAACTCCCAAAACCCTGTTGGTGAATCAACTCTATCTAAAGTACTCAAATTGGATGAGTTTTCCAAATGTGTCCACCCACCTTGATTAGTAAAAGAAGACAAAAACTATACATAGAATCTGCAAATTAAAAACAATCATTGACCCAGATCCTCTTTATTTGCATGAGATGTTTCCACAGTACTCTGGGGAAGCCCACAGTTTCAAAGTAGGCTCTTTATCCCCAGTCTGCTTCTGCTGAGCCCTGGAACCTTAACTCATTTCCTGCATGTTGCATTGCTTAAGGACTAAGTAAGCCATGACCTCTGTCCATGCAGTCAATGCAGCAAAATGATGCTCAGGTAGAGAAGTTTCATTTGGCTCCATTAAAATATACATAAATATAAAACAAATAAAAACTTGAAACTTGCCATATCCAAATAGAGTACAGTATTTAGTGATTGGCAAAACAATATACATAGATGCTATTATTTTGCTCATCTGTAAACTGAGAAAGAAGGCTCATAGAGATGAAATGACTTGTCCAGGGTCACACAGCTTATATATATCTGAAGCAGAATTTGAACTTAGGTCTTCTTAATTACAAATCCAACACCTTAACTAAGTACTACCCAACTGTATTAGATAAATTAAGCTTTGTCCCTTAAGTGGGGCCAGAGAACCTAGAATCTAGAGTATAGATACGTTTTGAGAGATTAGTGATAAGGTGAAATGAGGTGGGTGGATCTCATATTTGCATCTCTAGTTTCATGACTAACAAATAGGAAGTTTGCCATAGAAGTTAGCCACAAGAGGCAACAGAGTAGGCAAAAATAAGTCTTGGAACTTGTTTTAAGCAGATATGGAGGACCAGGAAAATTAAATTGTTGTCTGTGTAGAGTACTAGGTTAGTAAAATCTGTCTGTACTATATTATGCCTCTTGAGGCACAAAGCAAAAGTTAGGTTTTATCTTAGTAAAGAAAGTGAAAGTAGTGGCAGAAAAGGTTATAGGTAAAAATAAATGCTCCTTAAAAACATTTAGCAAAGCAAAGAATGGGAAAAGTGCTTCCAGAAGGAAATAAAGAAGGAAAAGTTAAAATGGGCAAAGATGAATTCTCAATTATGTCAGGAGGGTTTGGGTGGCAAAGCAGGACAGGGAGAAACAAAGGAAGAAAATCACTGATTATGTGGAGGGCTAAGGTGGCACCTGTGAAGGGGGAGGATGGACCATCTCTGGGGGGTACAGTCCAGGAGTCTCTGGAGGATGTAGTCCAGAGGTGGGGAGCCTGTGGCCTCAAGGCTACATTTGGCCCGCTAGGTCCTGCATCCAAAGAGGCACACTTGAGGGCCTAGAAGGCCACATGTGACCTCGAGGCTGCAGGTTCTCCACCCCTGGAGTTTCTTGTGCTCCAAGGAATTATTATGTAGACCCACATTAGGTAGAAGGTCTTCCAAGATTGGTCAGAAGAAGAAATAAGAGTAGCAATGGTTTTGACTCCCATGTGGATATGACAAGGCAGTTATTTGTCAACCTGAAACAAACAACAGAGAGGTCAATTATATTCCCAGGGGATGCAGCTGGCTAGAGAGACACATGGGAATTGCCGAACATCATAAGTGCTACCCACATCTGATGACTGATATGGGGACAAATGACGCCAACTAGAAAGAACCTAGAAAGCATTACTAAGGAAATCTGAAGGTCCTATCAAAAACAACAACAAAACAAAAACAAAATTTAAAAACCCTAAAGAATTTGGAGGCATTAGTGCCATTTTCACCATTAATTCTTATAGGAGGGGATGGGGTATGAAGAAAAAGGCAGATCTGGGTTGTTAGCAGCTGGCTAAGTCAACAAGCATTTATATTATGCACTTACAATGAGATAAGTGCTGGAAGTACAACAAAAATTATGCAGAAAAAAAGACAATTTCTCTCTCCAAGGAGTTTACGTTCTAGAAAAAAAAAAAGAGTAGAAGAATGAGACATGGATTCTTGACCAGCTTTAAAAAATAAGAATTTTGAAAAACAAGAGCTTGGCAAAGGATGGAGAAGACCTAGTAATACATATACGTGTTCACATATACATATACGTGTATACATATACCCATATGTATATGTATGTACACATGCATATATATATAAACATCATACATATGTGGCAAGGATTAGTTATATAGGTGTACATATTTATGTACACATATGTCACAGGGACATGTGTCACATATACACGTCTGCATATATGTGTATATGTATGAATATGTGTCTTGTGAATTTGATCAAGAGAGTTTTAAACTGAAAATGGAAAGGAGGAAGGAAGAAAAAGCTCACATAGCTCCCAAGCCTGGTTCTCCAGAGAGTAACAGTTACAATGCAGGTAGAAGAACAGGAGAGAGGACCACTAAGTCACAAATGACAATAGCCAAAAACTAACACTAAAACTTTTGTTTTGATATGACTTCAGAGGTCTATACAAATGCACAAAATATGAACACTAAGCCATTCAGTAGAGATCTTAGAACAAAGAGGAAAAATTAGTCTCATAGGTGATACCAGGGCAATTAGGTGGCACAGTAGATATAGTATCAAGCCGGAAGTCAGAAAAGACTCTTCTTCCTGAATTCAAATCCAGCCTTAGACACTCACTAGCTTTGTGACCCTGGGCAAGTCACTTAATACTGCTTGTGTCAGTTTTCTCATCTGTAAAATGAACTGGAGAAGGAAATGGAAAAACATTCCAGTAACTTTGTAAAAAAAAAAAAATAAACAAAACAGAGTAGAATCACCAAGAGTTAGATGTGACTAAAGACAACTGAATGACAACAATATCACTGAAACTTCATAAATGGTACTAGAATATTGCTCTGGAAGGGTATAAGTGATTCAGAAAAAGCAGACTTTATAAAAGAGATGGTGTTGGGATAATACTGTATGCTAAGAATATAGACTCATGCAAAGAAACTCATAGTAACCAGAAGGAAGAAACATAGTGGAAAACATTTGGATGATGATAAACAGAAGTAAAAGCAAAATTGATATTACAGAAGGCATATATTAGAGTCTATTCCTTTTCCTGCTCATTTTACAGATGAAGAAACTGAGGCAGAGTTAAATGACTTGCCCAGGATCACACAGCTCATAAGTGTCTGAGGCTGGATTTAAAGATGAGTCTTCCTGATTCCAGGCCCAGTGATCTATCCACTGTACCACCTAGCTGCCCTCAACAATAATAACAAAAACAAAAACAAAAGTGACATTGTTGAAGGCATATACTAGAAATGATAGGGAAAGGAGGCATTAAATGAAGAGTTTCATAAATATATACCAAACCTGGCATGGAAGCATGATTTTTTGTTTTGGTTTGGTTTTATTCTGAACATAGCAAACACTAAATAAAATTAGAATTTCCATACATAGAGTAGATCATGAGAATTGTCCATGGAGTCATGAATCTCTATTATGTATAGCTTGCTTTTCATTTTTCTTTTCATTTATATTAACTATATAATAATTTCAATATATTACTTTCAAAGTTGTCCTGCTCATCTGTTTCTTTGGAACTCCCTTCAGTTTTGGAGTCATGAATCTCTATTATGTATAGCTTGCTTTTCATTTTTGTTTTCATTTATATTAACTATATAATAATTTCAATATATTACTTTCAAAGTTGTCCTGCTCATCTGTTTCTTTGGAATTCCCTTCAGTTTCTGTGCATTTTAAGAATATATTTCAGTGATGATCTTTTCTCTTTTCTTTTTGGATAATACTATTGCTAATCCTCAAATCCCCTTCCATTCCACCCCATCATTAAAAAAAAAAAAAAAAAGGAAAAACAAACCCTCCTAACAAAAATTCAGGGTCAAATCAAGAATATCTGCAAATGGCTTTCTCATTCTTCTCCTAGGTCCTCAGGAATTGTTGCAGGCCATTCATTTGTTAAAATGTCTTAAGTTTTTCACTGGTACTTGTCTTTGCAGTGTTGTCATTATTAGATAAATAGTTCTTCTGGTTCTGCTCACTTCACTCTGCATGGATTCATACAAGGCTTCCCAGTTTTCTCTAAAACCATTGTTTTCCTCATTTTATATAACACAATAAAACTCCATTACTGTACATTTATATACTATAATTATTCAGTCAATCCCCAATTAATAGGTCTAGTATTGGTATTGCTGGGTCAAATGATATGCACAATTTAGTGACTTTTGGAGTATAAGTTCTAAATTACTTTCCATTCTAGAAATTTCCATTTCCATACTATTGAACAGCTTCAGCAATAGTATATTAGTGTGCCTGTCTTCTCATAATGTTTTCAAAAATTGTCCTTTTCCTTTTTTGTGTGTATGATCTTTGCTAATCTGGCGTGAGGTAGAAACTCAAAGTTTTAAATTTCATTTCTCTAATTATTAGTTATTTAGAGAATTTTTTCACATGGCTGTTGACAACTTGAATTTCTTTGAGAACACCTATTTATAGCCTTTGAAAATTTATTTATTGGGGAATAGCTCTTGTACATATGTATTCATATCAATTCCTTATATAATTTGGTAGACATTTTGATAATTTGATAGACATTTACCAAGGAAATTTGCTGCAAAGAGTTTCCTTCCCAGTTAATTATTTCTCTTCCAGTTTTAACTCAATTGATTTTATTTGTGCAAAACTTTTTCAATTTAATGGAATCAACATTTTCAAAATTTAATCAAAATTTTTCTTTTATGCCTTATATCACTTATTCAGTCATGAATTCTTACATGGTTGATCACTATAAATATTTTTCCTTCCTTTCTCTAAGTTGTTTATGAGGATAACCACTTAAATCTAAGTTGTGTCCATTTTGAATTTTCCTTTATATCATGTAAGCCGGTCTAAACCTCATTTCCAATGGACAATTTTCCCAGTAGTTTTTGTCTGAATAGTGAACTCTTACCCCAGGAGTTAGGGTTTTTAGGTTTCTCTCTTTGTCCTGTTTGTTGGGTCACTTTGGTGGCTTTTTTTCTTTTTTGATAGATGACAGTTTACCTTTTCTTTTCAGTCTTTTATTTTGTTCTCATATTTCTTATGGAATTATTGATGCATATTTGGAGCAGACTAATTTTTAGGGAGTCTATTACTTGGATAAAATACTGATTTTTTTTTAATAAGCTATTTGTTCTGCTCCCAATCATTTCCTTGGGAGGTCTGATTTAATTTATAATACGCTCATCTATATCTTGTTTAATCTCTTCCAGGAATTTTATTAGACCTTATAGGTAAGTCATACCCTTATCTGAGGTTCTGCTTATAGTCTCATTGGATTTATTCTGTGATTTCAGGCTTATGTCCTGAATGTTTCTAAAATTTGAATTGTCCTGTATCCATAAAATTTCTGGATCATTAATATATTCTTCTATTTATTCATATT
The DNA here is from genome assembly GCA_011680675.1 of Gymnobelideus leadbeateri. Classification (NCBI taxonomy): domain Eukaryota; kingdom Metazoa; phylum Chordata; class Mammalia; order Diprotodontia; family Petauridae; genus Gymnobelideus; species Gymnobelideus leadbeateri. Next base: position 464,803 of record WOXC01009031.1, on the reverse strand, counting down.
TCCACCTTTACTTCCTGCCTTGGGGCTTTTTGTGAGGGTCAGGATCTAACCATAGAGTAGCTAACAAATTTGTGACTTTTGATTAATGCTAATGTAAGACAGTGAGCTTTGTCAGTTCATTTGTTTGGGACTTGAATCTCCTCAAAAAAGAGAGTTACTGACCCTTGCTAATTCACTTGTTTTTGGCAATAATCTGCTCAGAGTTCCAAGAGAGGCAGTTTGTAAAGTTAAACCTGACTCAGAATTCTGAGATTGTAGTTGCTCATTGGAATGTAACAAGCTGTAGAATTCTGAAGTAAATGGAAAACATAGTGTGCTTATAGTGATTCACATACAAAAACTTGGAAACATTTTGGGTTAATAACTAAGATATTACATACAGCAGGGCAGCTAGGTGACCCAGTAGAATGCTGGGCCTGGAGTCAGGAAGACTCTTCTTCCTGAATTCAAATCTGGCCTCAGACATTTACCACCTGTGTGATCCTCGGCAAGTCACTTAACCCGGTTTGCCTTGGTTTTCTCATCTGTAAAATGATTTGGAGAAGAAAATGGCAAATCACTCCCGTATCTTTGCCAAGAAAACCTAAACAGGATCACAAAGACTAGGTCACAATTGAAAACAACTGAACTACAACAAAATACACAATAGAATTGTTCTATGATTATGGAACAAATGTAATTTACCTGACCATAGACAGAAGAGAATTTAGTTATTAGCCATAGGTTACAGTGAAATTGTTAGCCAAGAGGATCCAGAAGAATGAAAGCTAAGAAAGGACAGATTTCAGAACTGTTAAAGAAAGACAGTAACGCTTTAGAAGGGTTATACTGTTATCTATTGTTGCTGAGAGATGGAAAAAGAGGAGAATCCTGAAAAGGAACAGAGTTGGAGGAGCTTTTTGCCACTGCTTCTGGAGAAGTAAGCCTGAATTAAGTAAGCCTAAATTAAGCCTGAAGCTGGAAGGTGATGAATACTGCAGCTACTGATAAGAAGTAAGTCCAGCTGAGAAGAGAAACTGCTTGGAAACTAAAAATCAGAGAAATCACTGTGTATTGACAACTTTGGCTAAAATGTCATGACTGGTGAGGAGTTACTCAAGCACAATATAGTTCAAAACAGCCTAGTTTTGGAAGCATCTGTTCAACACAAAAGCTAAGTCCTATCAAGGGACTTTGTGTAAACTTCCTAAGAGAGAAAATGGACACCAAAGTTTATAGTTTCAGAATAGTAAGTTATGCTGAGCTTATGTGTTTTTCCCACTTGTGTCTTCTTGCTAGGTTTGTGTGTGTGCCCACTCTTCCTTATAGATACTGAGTTCTTTTATGGAAGACTGTGATCCTGCTGTATATAAAGACTGTGATGTATTTAGTATTCCTGCATTGGCCTTAAAGGTATACCCGTTATTCTTATTGATATCACTTTTATTGTTAAGTAAGTGGTGATGTTTAAGACCCAGGGCATAAATCGGAATCACACCAAAGAAGATTCAAGAGGCCTAGGAGTATAGTGGAACTATATTTACCCACAATAGGGTCACCCATAGTATTTGGAGAGAATATGAGTATATCCATGTAATAATTTTTCTCTAGTACTCTAGACCTGTCAGTGTTAGGGAAAGCTGAGGTGATAAACCAAGTGAATGTAGGAGTCCATGATAGAGGCATGCCACATAGGTAGGAGTAACATAAGCCTTCAAAATGTAGAGTGAGTGACTAGGGGAATTGCTATTCTGACCTGATTCTGATCAGAAATCAGGGAAGAAATAGTTGCTGAAATAAAAACAATAGGAATCTGGGGAACAAGTGACCACTCCATCAGAGAGAGGCATAATGTAACATAAACTGTTGATTCTGGGAAAGCTGATATAAAAGGGTTCAGAGAAATGTTAAGTAGAATCCAATGGCCTAAAGTTCTGAAGGGGAAATTGACTGAAAAGAGATTGAAAACTTTTAAAATAAAACTCTGACATGAACAGAAATGATTCTGAGAGGAATAAAAAGAGTTGCATAAAGAGATCAATGTGGATGTATGAGAATCTCATCAACAGTACAGATTTTTAAGATATTTCTAGAGATAGGAGCAAAGGTGAATAACTGATGAAGAATAAAAGAAGTATTGTTGTCTTGTAAGAATTTTTGAGAATGCTAAATTTGGGGAACCTTACTATACTGTTGGTGGAGCTGTGAACTGATCCACTCATTCTAGAGAGCAATTTGGAACTTGCTCAAAGGTCTATACGATTTTGTATACCCTTTGACACAGCAATATTACTACTAGGTCTCTATCCCAAAGAGATCCAAAAAAGAGGTTGGGGAGGACATATCTATACAAAAATATTTACAGCAGGTCTTTTTTGTAGTGGCAAAGAATTAGAAATCGAGGGAATGCCCATCAATAGGAAAATGGCTAAACAAGTGTGGAATATTATTGTACTATAAGAAATAATGAGCTGGCTGATTTCAGAAAAACCTGGAAAAACTTATATGAACTGATGCAAAGTGAATTGAGAAGAACCAGGAGCACACTGTACATAGTAACAGCAATACAGTGTAATGATCAACTGTGAATGACTTAGCTTTTCTCAGCAATACAATGATCCAAGGCAATTCCAAATGACTCACGATGAAAAATTTTATCCACCTCCAAAGAAAGAATGAGTGGAGTCTGAATGCGGATGGAAGGGTACTATTTTTCACTTTCTGTATTTGTGTGTGTGTGTGTGTGTGTGTGTGTGTGTGTGTTTTCCCTTTGGGTCTGTGTCTTCTTTCATAGTATCACTAAGAAGATAATATGTTTTGCGTGATTGAACATGAATAACCAAATTGCTTATTGTCTCAGGAAAGGGGGAGTTAAGGGTGGAAAAAAGAAAATCTGGAACTCAAAAAAATTTTAAATAAATGTTAAAGATTATCTTTACAAAGTGATGTTAAGTGAGCAGAAACAGGAGAACACTGTACACAGTAACAGCAACACTGTGCTATGACCAACATTGATAGACTTACCTCTTCTAAGCAATACAAGGATCTAAGACAATTCTAAAAGACTCATGATGGAAAATTCTATCCACATACAGAGAAAGAACTATGGAGTCTGAATGTGGACTGAAGCACACTATTTTTTCTTTCTCTTTTTTTTGTTTCTTCTTTCTTGTGGTTTTTCCCTTTGGTTCTAATTCTTTAAAACGTGACTAATGTGAAAATATGTTTAATATGATTGTATATGTATAGCCTATATCAGATTGCATGTCATCTTGGAGAAGGGGAAGCAGAGAGAGGGCGAGTAAATTTAGAGATCAAAATCTTATAGAATTGAATATTTAAAACTAAAACAAAAATATAAATAAAATCATAAATGTTCAAAAATTGTCTTGACATCTAACTGGGGAAAAATGAAATATTACTTTTTTAAATGAATGCTAAATTTGCCAACCAATAATAAAGATCTGTTTAGCAATTTCATGAGCAAGATGAAGTAAATATAAGAGAAGGAAAAATTTTTTTCACTTTTCTCTTCCAAGGAAAATGATTTTTGGACTGGCGTGTGTACAAAGAAGGGTGATGGATTATTATGAGTAGCGCTATTCCATAAAGTAGAGAGAAACAGTTGAAGGAAAAACTGACTTTTTTAAAAACTTGGCAAGATAGCCAAGTAAACAAAGTCATCCTAAGGCCATTCAAGGATGAAAATGGAAGGAGGATTGTAAACAGAACAAAAATGGAAAAGATTTGTTAAAAAGCATTTAAACAAATTGTTTTCTCCATCAAGGATAGCAGAGCCACCACACTTGGACCCCAGCATAACAATCCTCAAGGTGCTTGTAGACAAAGTAGAAATATCATTCAAGGAAACAAAGATAGGAAACGAAGCTAGATTGGATAAAATACACATAGAGGAGATCTATAATGGAGGGGATAATAATTTGTAGAAGATTGAGAAACCAATATGGTAGAAATATGAAAGACAGAAAGATACCAAAAGCATAGGGGGAAGAAAGAGCTCAGACTGTATTAATACTGAGAGAGAGAAAGAGACAGAGAGAGAGACAGAGAGAGAGACAGGGGTGGGGAGAGGGAGAGGGAGGGAGGAAAAAGAGAGAGAGGGAGAGGGAGAGAGAGAAAGAGAGAGAGAGGGAAAAGGAGAGAGAGGGAGAGGGAGAAAGAGAAAGAGAGAGACACAGAGAGAGACACAGAGAGAGCCAGAGAACATTAATAACTGCCAACCTATATGCCTAACTCTCCCATTTATGCAAAGTTTTAAGAAGAGTTATCTAAACATAAGCCATGGACATCTTCAAGGGCATTAATATGTAGGCTTTTCACAAGCAATATTCAAATGGACCACATCTTTGCCATCTCACAATTAATTGAAAGATATAAAGAATACAAAGATTCCATCTGACTTATTGTTTCCTGATTATGAGAAAAAAAATTGAAAGAGTAGAATAAAATGCCACCTTGCAAGTTCTTTTATAGCAAGGTGTTTCCCATTCATACGTAATGGGGGTCTGATGCTCAAACAGATTTTTGGGATATTGTCTCTCCATAAGCAGATGATGGGAGCCTGCACCTGGGATAGTCATGATGACACTTAAGTGAAGTGACTTGGAGGCATGTTTTATAGTTCTGTTTGGCCAACCACATTTTGAAGATGAGACTTGTTGACTGGATGCAGGAACTTTCCAAAAGTCCTATCAGCTTTAGCCTCTTCCTCTTTGGCCCCATTTGGTAACTCCTTAGGTCATGGAATCCAGTGAGAGATCATTCTGAAAGAGGAAAAGCAAAAAAATGTCAAAAAGGCCCTCTCCTCCTCTGTGATCCTGTGACTCCCCTTTCCCACACCCCAAAAGGCTTAGGTCCTTGATCTTTTCCCTTTTGTCCTACTAAAACCAACTCAGTGGAGGCTGAGAGGAAGATTCATCTGGGAATTGAACTGGTTTGAGTCTACTTGCACTGCCTTTACCCAAGACTGTTGTGGTATAGGAGAGAATATACCCCTTAGGTGTTGGAAAAAAATACATTTTCTTGTTATATCTTCAAATTTAATGTCCCTTTGTAAAAGTTATACAATGTTAAGCCACTAAATGAACCTTGGGTACCAGAGACTAGAATCTAATGAGGGGGAGAGAGACAGACAGATTGTGCGTAGGGAAAGTTGCTTGAGTGGATTAATTACTAAAGAAAGAACCTTTCTGGGGCGGCTAGGTGGCGCAGTGAATAGAGCGCCGGCCCTGGAATCAGAAGGATCTGAGTTCGGAGCCGGCCTCCGACACTTAATCCACACAAACAAAAACCTAGCCTTGTAACCTTGGGCAAGTTACTTAACCCCAATTGCCCTAAAGGGGCGGCTAGGTGGAGCAGTGAGTAAGAGCGCCAGCCTCGGAGTTGGGATGACCCGAGATCAGATCCGGCCTCAGAAAATGAGCACCCATGCATAAATGACGACTAGCCGTGTAACCTTGAGCAAGTTACTTAACCCCAATTGCTTTAAAAAAAAAAAAAGAAGAACCTTTCTTTAGAATGCCAAAGATAAGAGGGTGCAAATGAAACCTAGACTTCAGTAGGGAGGGCTAGGCAACACTCTCTACACATACATAATATCATTCAGGATTCCTTGGAAGATGTAACAGAAATAGGCATATTAAGTGACCCTCTGACAATAAACATCAGTTGAAGCACAGCACAGGGAGGTGAGTTCTTACCAAAGTTATCCACCACTGTGATACAGTAGATCCCCTCCCAGGTGGAGGAGGTATTTACTGTGAATGGTGAGGTCCTTTGGATGCTCCCATATAAGAATGGCATCATGTTGGTTGCCTCAAGTCCCAGCACTTTGCAAAGCTTACTGGAAGAGATATATAATAACTCAAAGAAGTTTGGATCATCTATCTACACAGGAAAGCCTGCATAGAAAAGCAAAGGAAGAATGTCTAATGCTCAGATTTCAGTATACATGCACATGAACACCCTATTGACTTTGTCCAACATCATGTAGATTTGGTAACGGTGGACAGTCTTTTAAGCTGAGTCCACAGTTGAAAGGGAGGAGGAGAGGGGTCTTGATTGCTCTGGGGAAATGGCAAAGCTCTTTCCTGACCCCCAACCTTCCATGACATCAAAGATCCATCTTTTCAGTACTAACATCTTAATAATAACAACTAGTACTTATATAGTGCTTTAAGGTTTTTAAAGTGTTTTCTCTCATTTGATTCTTATAGAAACCTGTGAAGTTGGCACTACTACTATCCTCATTTTATAGGTGAGGAAGTTTAGGCAATTTAAGTGACATCCAAAGTAACATACCTAGTGCCTGAGGAAGAACTTGAACTCAAGACTTCCTGACTCTAAATCTCCCACTCAATCCACTATATGACCTAACTGTCCATATTGCTATATGGCAAGCAGTAAGTCAATTAATAAGCATTCATTAGGTGCTTTCTATGTGCCAGGTACTGTGCTAAGCCCTGAAGACACAAAGAAAGACCAAAGATTGTTCTGGCTCTCAAGAAACTCACAGTCTAATGAAGGTAAGAACAGGAAATAACTATCTACAAACATATGCAGGATAAACTAGAAGTATGAACGGAGGGAAGATACTAGCATAAAGGAGGAAACAGGAAAAGTTTCTTAGAGAAAGGGTGATTTCAGCTGGGGCATGAAGGAAGCCAGAAAGCAGAGGCGAGGAAGAAGAACAGTCCAAGCGTGAGGAACAGCCAAAAAAATACTCAGAGTCTGGAGATAGATGAATTCTTTCAGTGGAGGCAGAGCAGAGGCCAGTGCCACTGGATTTTAGAGTATGTTAAGGCTGGGGGGAAGTAAGAAGTAAGACACCTGGAAAGATGGAAGGGGCTATGCTATGAAGGATCTGGAACACCAGAAGATTTATATTTGATCCTGAAGTTGTTAGAGTCAATGAAGTGTGTTGAATGAATTGTGGGTGTAGGAGGGGAAGGATATAGTTTGATCTTCACTTTAGAAAGATTAATTTGACATTTAAATGAGGATGGACTGGGGTGGGGAAAGACATGAGGCATGGAGACTAACTAGTAGGCTACTTCCTGTAGTAGCCCAGGTATGATGTGATAAGGGCCTATGCCAGTGTAATAGTGTCAGAGGAGAGAAGGGGGACACATCAGAGAGAGATTACAAAGAGATTGCAAGAGGACTTGGCAACAGTTTTGGACTTGTGAACTGAGAGAGACCAAGAAATTGAGGATGACTCCTACTTTTCAAGCCTAGAAGGATGATGGTGCCCTTGATAGTAATAGACATATTAGGAAAATGGGAGGGTTTAGGAAGAAGGATGATGAGTTCAGGTCTGGACATGTCTATGGGATATCCAATTCAAGGTATCCAATAGCTATTTGGAGATGTGAGCTGGGTGGTTAGGGAAAGATAAGTAGATCTGAGAATCATTTGCATAGATACAATAATCCTTAAGAGCTGATGAGATCACCATGTCAAATAGTCAAGAGCAGCCCTGGGGAACCTGCAACCTTGAGGCCATATGTGGCCTTCTAGGTCCTCAAAGTACAGCCCTTTGACTGAATCCAAACTTCACAGAACAAATCCCCTTAATAAAAGGATTTGTTCCTTAAAACTTGGACTCAGTCAAAGACCACACCCAAGGGCCTAGAAGACCATTGTGCCTTAGATGCCACAAGTTCTCCACCCTTGGTCTCTAGAGAGAAGAGAATAAAATTCAGGACAGAGTGCTGGGAAACACCCATGTTTTGTGGACATGACGTGGATGAAGACCTAGAAAAGAGATTGAGAATGATTAGTTAGGTAGGAAACCTTAGAGAGAAGAGAGAATCAAGAAGAAGAGGACTACTGACAGTCTCAAAATGTTCAGAAAGGTCAAGAAGGATGACATTGAATTTGGGGATTAAGAAATTATTGGTAACTTTGGAGAGAACAGTTTGTGGGTCAAAAGCCAGATTGTAGAGAGTTAAGAACAGAGTGAACAATAAGGAAGTAGAGGCATCAATTATAACTACCAATATAAAGGAGCAGAGAGGATGGAATAAAATATTCCAAAACACAAAAGATATAGAAGTAGAATATTACTGTCTCTGAAAAATTAAAGCTAAGTAGACCACACAGCAATGGAGAGCTGCATTTGAGTTTGTATAGTCTGTAATATATAAACAATAAGGATCTCCAAGGAAAAATAGGAGTAAAGGGTATCATCAAGGAAATGAATCATTGGAAGAGAAGGTGGGCTGGTCATATGGCAAGGTCATGAACTACAGATGGGCAACAAGAGTGTTCCACTAGTACCCTTTGAGTGTCCAGAGAAAGGGAGGAAGGCCTCTAGCCTTTGAGTGGATCCTCCACGCCAACATTTTTGGGAGAACATGGATAAGAATCACACAGGATTCAAATTTAATAAACATTTATTAAGTGCCTACTATGTGCCAGATACTATATATTAAGTTCTAGGGATACAAATAAGAAAAAGTGACAGTTCCTGCCCTCAAGAAGTTTATAATCTCATAGGAGAAAACAACACACATAGAAAGATTAAAAGTAGAGAAGGGGCATGAGGTGGGGGTGAGGCGGTACCAAGCACATTTAGTGAAGTGGATGCCAAGCAGACTTCCTGATGGAGAATAGAGTTACCAGGAAAGTTGTGGGTCCTTTATAAAGGAAGGCATTGGGGGGAATTTAGTGCTCTACCCTCAAACCCTTCAATCAAGGGACAAACAGCTGAGAAGGTGTACACTACTCCACTTGGAGTCAGTCTTCTTGGTTATGAGATTTCAAGTGATCAGCTTATCCTTGGGGAGATGGGGGCGGGGGCAGGAGTGGGGGTGGGGAGATAGGAAGTCATAGTCTATAGAGAAGAAAGACAAGTTGAGCAAATGATGGGAAATAGAGCTACCAGCAAGGAGGATTAGGCAAGGATATACTGGATCTTCATTGTTGAAAAGAGCATCTAGGAGTTTATAGTGTAGGAAAAATAAATTTCTGTATTTTCCCCTTACCTCTTTCTTCTTTGTAACTTCCTCAGTGAACAGCTGAAAGTATCAGTAATTTTTGTCATCCTTATACTGATAACTAAACATTCAAACACTTAAAGCTTTTAAATTATTTATTATTTTATCTTAAGTCACAGAATCTTAGAGCTGGGAGGGATTTGAGATGTCATTTAGTCCAACTCATATCTGAGCAGGAATTCTCTCTCTAACATTATAATAGTAGATTACACTTCTAAAATACTTTTAATGTTGACAAAGCTCTTGCTTTTACAACAGAGCTGTGTGGCAGGTAGTGCAAAGTTATTATCCCCATTCTGCTGCTGAGGAAACAGAAACTAGAAAAGCAAATGAGCTACTCAGAATCATTTCTCCATCACAGCATCCCATTTGCAGTGTTCCCTTGACCAACTCCATAATCTTTTTTCTTCATTATGGTCAGGTAAGTAGGGACAGTGAGGGGGAAGAAAAATAGGTTGATTCTGAACTATTTTCTTTCAAAGAACTCATTTTATATTAAGGAAAAGTACCCCTTGCTACATTTTGTACATTTTGGATGAAAAAACAGTTATCTTTGAAATTCCCAAAGCTGAATTGTATTATTCAGAAAATGGGATTTAATTAAGGCAGGGGTTCTTAACCTGGGGTACATGGACCTCAAGGTTACTGTGGATAGATTTTAGAGGATCCATAAACTTGGATAGGAAAAGAAATACATCTTTATTTTCACTAATCTCCAACTGAAATTTGACATTTTGTTCAATTATGAATTTTTTAAAAAATTAGTCTGAGGAGGGGCTATAGGCTAGCTACTTTGGTCTGCTAAAGAGGTTCATGGACACAAAGAACCCCTGAAATAAAGGGACATTGTGGATTTGAATGATAGCCAGCAAACTTATGGCTTCAAGGTGTGTGTGTGTGTGTGTGTGTGTGTGTGTGTGTGTGTGTGTGTGTGTGTGTGTATTTATTTTACATATAAATTACTGGACCAGATCTGTGATTTTATTGGTTTAGGGAACTCCTTGTGAAGAAATTAATTTCATCTATACAGATCAACACCTGCTCTGCAAGTATTAGCTTTAAAGAACTTGTAATAGGGCACTGAGAAGTTTACTGACTTGCCTAGGTTGGCAGAGTCATTATTTGTCAGAGATAGGACTTGAATATAGGTCTTCCTGTTGTTGGGACTAGCTTTCTCTCCATTTCTCCATGCTTCCTCTCTGGCTCAAGTTACAAGTACCTTAAAGAGTTCTTTTAAACATCTTCACTAATCACAGCAGAGCGAATTTAGTTTGTATTTTACAGTATTATTCCTCCAAATCATATCCTTAAAAGACAGGTTCAAAAAAAATTTTGATCTGGAAGAACAAATAGGGCTTAGCTAAGGATCTGTATTTGTCAACATTTTGTAGCAGTGCCCAAATGTGAATCAATCAAAAGTACCCAAGACAGTATGTAACAAAATAATCACAAAAGCCCCCAAGATCCTATAATACCGTTTTCCTAAAATAAATGAACAGAACATTTTCTTTCTTTGTTAGTATCTTACTCTGGTCACCTATATCCTTTTCATTCTCATTTTTCTTTTTGTGTGTGTGTGTTCTTTTCCTCCCTTGAACTCCTTATCTCTCTAATCCCTTATCCTTAATGTTCTTGCTTTATCTTTTACTCCGCCATTTTCTTCCCTGTTTTCTAAGCCAATCTCCCTCCCCAAGCAGGACTCCCCAGGCTTTGTCTGCCCTCTGATCCTGCCTTCCCTTCCCAGGACGGTTTTCCCCCCCCATCTCTTTCATTTCCCTCACAGCTATCTGAGCAGAACAATACTGGAAGCCGGGCTGGCACACTGACAAAAAAAGAGGAGAACAGTTGGAAAGAAAAGTTTGCTCATAAAGAAGGAGAGAAGCATCTTAAAAATATCTGTGGGAAGGTGTTTGCCAAATCATCTGCTTCTTCAGATATGGAACTTACAACAATATGGTTTCAACTTCTGTGGAGGAGGGCTACGATGAAGCACCTTCACGTTGTGAGATGACTGAGTGGAGATAGGTGGAATTCTCCTGTAGATTACAGACCCCAGCAACTCAGCCCTGAAAAGAATACAAGATTTCTTCCCCTACCCCTCTCTCCCTGTCCCTATCCCCACCCCACTTCTTTTCTGTTGCTGGAATTCAAAGAGCCAAATTCTGCCCTTAGATGTGAGTCATGACTCCCACTGAAGCCAAGGAGCTCATATGTATGTATTCAAAGCAAGTACTGGACCTTTGGGATCTGGGTTAAATAACAAAAGCCAAATTGTTTGTTTATTTGCTCAAACCTTTATAAATGAACTACAAGGAATGCTGCACCTGAGTACTTTATTACAATCATTAAAATATAAATACACAGTAGAATTTAAGTTCTTATAGTGGGCATACAGAATAATAACACTACATCTTATTCTGTACCCTTATTTAACTAAACCAAAGCTCTATGGGAATAGAAGCAAAAGTAAATTTCTGAGGGGCCAGTTCTGCAGGGAGAAAATTCTACTATCCTCTCTAGAGAATTTAACAACAGGGACTGAAACACAAGAATAATTCAGTGGGTTTTAAAACAATGTCCCCTGTAAATTTCATGAAAACCTCCCACCTGGTTTTTATTTGTCTCTACATAGTTGAAGGTACAAGGTTGTCCTGTGACCTGTGGTCAGAATTGTGAAGTAGCCACCAAAGGAAGAGCCCCTGCTCTGGTGGTACCCACTATCCCTCCTTTAGGCACTCGGAGTCCCTAGAGTTCCATTCCCCACTTTTGATCAGCAGATCAAAGTCCAACTTGATATCACTCACACTTTAAAGAGAATTGAGTTTTAATCCTTGTTACCAATTAGCAGGGTATTTACATTTTAAACCTTACTCGATAGCTAGCTTGGGTCTCACCATTCAAAAAAGACAATTTAACACACTTTAAGGTCTACTATGTGCAAAACACTGTGCAGGCAACTGGGAATCCCAAGACCAGGGGGAAAATGTGGAGATAGTTCCTGCTCTCAAGAAACATACATTCTTTAGGAAGAAAGACATTATTGACAATAAAACAAAAATAACAATATAACACAAATACCTTCAAGATTGACAACAGCAAGAATCAAAAGTCTGACATAAAGTATAGGACCACGGGCATGGCTTGCCCTAGTCCTTTGAGACTATACTAATTATTTCCAAAGGCTCCTTGGCAAGCCATCCACAGTTTCAAGTTATGCCTCAAATGCTTTGACACTTTGGGTACCAGGGGCTGATTCTTCTGCTTTAGAGAACAGGAAGCAACCGAAGTGCTGGTCAAGACTATTTCTGGGAGACTGAAAAGAACATGGTGGAGGAATGGGGAGGAATATAAGGTGCCTTAGCCTTAGACCATGAGCCAGAAGTGGGGCTAAAACTTCCCACTGCTGGGGAATCCTGGAAGGTGAATGCCTGGGTGCAAATAAATAATACCATGGAAAATCCTTTACAGATGGTACAGAATGAATAAAGAAGAAAGAAAAAAAACAAAAAATGTATTTGCCTGTATAAAAGCAATGGTACAGAATGAATAAAGAAGAAAGAAAAAAAACAAAAAATGTATTTGCCTGTATAAAAGCAATGCTAATCATGATCATTTATTCTTAATTATCAAGCAGCAAAATTATTATCTAGATAATGATATGTGAGTTAGATTAACTTTGTTGTGAGTTTTGTTTGAGTACAACACTAAACTCTTTACAATTCCTTGCCCCTGTAGCATAAAATTGTCTATTCATGCCATTAAAATCTGAGAGGGAGCATTTTAGCATAGTAAGATGAGATGAGAGGCCATTCTACTTCTTTTTAAGAGGGACTAAAACCATCTTACTATCTTCTGGTAGTTAGGATAAACCATCCTAGTCTCTAATTAAAATGATACATAAACCAGACCACTTCCTTTCTCTCTTTCTCTTAAGTACTGGTTGTAAAATTTGACCCTAAAGAAAAAAAAATCTCTTAGAGGCTTTCCAACCATTTTCATTGTTTGACATGCTTGTAAATTTCTAAATTTGCTAATATATGGTTAAATTCATACATTTATTGAGTGCCTGCTATACAGTTATCATGCTTTGGGAAGGGAATTAGCACATAACCACAGACAGAAAAAAAATGATGTAGGGATCAGATGGGCAGATGAGGAAATATGCTGGTAAAGAAGGCAAAAATAGAGTAATGTAATGGTGTAGAAGAAAGAACACCCAGTTTAGAGTTAGAATAAAAAGATCTGGGTCTAGGACTGGCTTAGCCCCTATCTACGTAAATTTAGACAAGTGAAAACTTTTTGTGGGTGACAAACTGAGTTTATAGATGAAGACTTGCCAAGGAAAGAATTTTGTTGATTATCAAGTAGAACTTATGGGCTTTTTTAAACCCAGCTAGCAGATTGGGTCCCCAGAACAGTTAATGCTTCCCTCAACGTTCTAATGGTAACCCTAGAGAGTTGAGAGGTTAAGAGGTTTTTCTCCTAATTCTGTTGATCATAAGGACCTATCTGTATTCTCCCCCACCCATATCATTGTCAATATTTCCCTAATATCATCTAACCAGTGACTACTGCCTCAACACCATTTTGACCAGTTGCTCTCTCTTCAATATAAATTAACCAATGAATATCAATTTGCTTTCACAAAGAATTTTTACTGAGAAAATGTAGCAAGAACAAAATTACAAAAACCCTAATCTGCAGCCCATTCTTCCCTGTCACGTTGGTTCCTGGGAAGGGTGACTGTAGCAGCAAGCACCCCAATATCTCCAGGGTGACTGCCAATGCAGGTTCTTAGATCTGCTTTTCAAAAGGAAAGCAACTCAAAATGGGTTAACAAGCTTACTTTAATCAAACAAACATATATTACTTAGTTCAGGGGAAAAGGTCAGCACCCCAAACTTCAGAGTTACAGAACTTACAGATCAAACAGACAGGCTTCCAAACTGTCCAACCATTATATCAATACCAAATCACAGTTACCAGAGAGGGAAGCATCAACATCTGGGTTTTCAAAGCCGGGGGGCTCTCAACAACAGCTTCCCAGAGTCTCATCTGGTCAAATCACACAACACTTCTCAAAGTGAGCCCCAAAGCAAAGCCTCAAATCAGGGATTATATAGCCTTCTCCTGGCTCAGAGAATGTAACCACCCTCTTGACCCACTGCCCAATCACACAGCATCAAGGTGTGGTCATTCCTGAAAACCAAGCCTCCTACCACAGGCTCCACGTGACCACATTCAGCCTATTAGGGGGCAGAGTATACTTTCAATTTAAAGAAGGTTCTTAGAGTCACTTAAGTCAATCAAAGTCTCTTAAGCCAATCAAAGGGCCTAGGGGCAGGGAAGATCTTCAAATCTGCATTTCCATTACAGTGACCTCAAACTTAAAATTTCTGCTACCAAGTAAACTTTTGGGTGTGTCTGATGTATGTAGCTAATGAATGAATATTTGTAGGACTTGGTTTCTCAGCTCCTGAGTTAATTCACCACAGGGCTAGATGAAAGAGGTCAATCATCCCAGCTGGCTCCTCAGTGGACTTGGCTGCTCTGATTATGGGCAGCCTCAATTAAGAATTCAGCTGCTATACCTCTGGTGGCTCTTTTAACCTTTAGAAGTTCACAAAGTTGTAATCACTTCCATTTCATCGCCAACTTTCATTCATCTGAGATAGAGAAAGAATGTACACAACAAATACAGAAAGATATGAGCATTATACATTCAGGTCCATATGGTGACTGGATGAGGAGATAAAGCAGCATTGACACTTCAGCTGCTGCTGCCTCTGTCTCTCCACCTGTGGACTTAGGGCATTTATCTTACCCCTAAAACTACCAGAGAAAGAAAGAGAGCTTTCTTCAGTTCAAGCCTTTTGCATGCACACTCAATTCTGGCTCAGTAGCCAGTTCAAAGCTTTGGTTTTGTTTTTGTCATCATTAAATAAACCAAGAAGAAATAGTCTATTATCATTTAGAACATAGGGTCATAAAGCCAGAGCAAGGTGGGACTTTGGAGGCCATTGACTTTATTTTACAGGAAATAGAATAAATAAGTAGGTGGTGCAGTGGCTAGAGTACAGAGCTCAGAGTCAGGAAGACTTGAGTTCAAATGTAACCTCAAATACTAGCTGTGTGATCCAGGGCAAGTCCTTCAACTTCTGTTTGCCTCAATTTCCTCCTCTGTAAAATGAGATAGTAAGAGCACCTACCACTCACAAGGTTGTTGTGAGGGTCATACCAATAATAACTGTAAAGTGCTTAGCCTCGGTTCCCGGCACATAGTAAGAGCTACATAATTGTGAGCTATTATTACTATTGTCATAGACTGGACAAGAAGGAAAGGATAAAAGAAGCAAAGATAATCTTCATAAATATATGAAAGACTGAAGGGTAGCACTACAGAAAGAAATAATGAAATCAAGGGGAGACACAGATATCGAAAGAAGGAAATGAGCTCAGCTTTAGACCTATTGTATCTGTGGGATGTTCAAGTAGAGATGTTTTATTCTTTATTTCTCTCCTTAGTACAAGGGACTGTGCTTGATCCACAATAGGCATTTAATAAATACTCATTAACTGAGTTCAAAAGAGAAGGAGGTGTTAAAGATACAGATTCTATATTCATCTGCAAAGAAGAGGTAGCTGAAGTCCATTGTTAAACTACAGAGAGAGAAGAGGGCCAAAGATCCAAAGATACTTGGGAAATACACATTTAAAATGAAGAGTGAATGCAAAGGAGAAAAAGAAGAAGCAGTTAGAGGGGTAATATAGGTTGAGTACATAATTATTATACAACATTTGTATGTCATTTTAAGGTTCACAAAGCACTTCACCTCATTTGAACCTCATACTAACCCTGTGAGGTAGGTACCACTATGCAGGTAATAATGTCCCCATTTTACAAATGGTATATATTCAAAGAAATCAAGGGACCATAATTACAGAGACAATAAGTAGGTTTTAAGCCCTAGCTTTCTAGAAAATTTCTCTGAAGACAATGAAAGAGAAAATATCAGTCAGGGAGGAGTGATCGGCATCAAAAGATACAGTGAGGTCAAAGAGTTTGAAGACTGACAAAAGGCCATTGGATTTTTCACCAAAAAGGTCACTGATGACCCTTGAGAGGGAAGTAACAGAGAATGGAAGAGGACTAAGCTTAACTTTAAGGGGCTAATGACAGTGGGTAGAGAAGTCTAGGACTTGGGTGTAGGTAACTTTCAAGAAGCTTACAGTGAAGGAGAGAGATGGGACAGTCGCTGGATTGTACAGAAAGGTCTGGGGAAGACCTTTTTATATCTGAAAATGTTTGCAAGCATATCTGCCTGAGCCATTAAAAGGGAAAAGATCCAAGAAACCCAAGAATGACAGGGATGACTGCTTCAATAAAGTTTAGGGGAGAATGGGATCAAGGGTCCAGATTAGCCCTAAGTATTCAGGATCTTTTGTAAGAACTAAAGGAAGAAGGAGAGAAAGGATAATAGATAAGAGGAAGCTGAGGAAGTTTGTATAGGATGCCCTCAATGTTCTGAACTGAAATGTTGATGACATTAATATGTCCCTTGTGCAACATTTATATTCATCTATAGGAATAGCATGTGTAGTAAAACAGAAACCTGGATTTGGAGTTGTGAAGACCTAAATTCAAATCCCTCCCCAGACCCTGACTAGTGGTATGACCTTAGGCAAGTCACTT
Organism: Gymnobelideus leadbeateri; assembly: GCA_011680675.1. Lineage (NCBI taxonomy): Eukaryota > Metazoa > Chordata > Mammalia > Diprotodontia > Petauridae > Gymnobelideus > Gymnobelideus leadbeateri. The sequence goes on along the minus strand of WOXC01009031.1, from coordinate 448,111 downwards.
AATTTCTATTTGCCTGAGGCAGTTCACTACTACTTAGCTACTAAACCATAAATCAGTTTTGATCAGCAGGTAGAGAGAGCATTCTGTGATGCAGAAAGCACAAATATTTCCTCTAGGTGCCAACCTGTCTCTTTATTTTTCCAATTTTTTTTTTTCAGCAAAGTAGTATATAAATTCATGTACATGTAAACTACTATCATTTGTAAGTACTAGCAGATTACTACCATTTGGCCTATTAAAACACTCAATAGTCTAGTAAATTGGAAGAGGTACTTAAAATGAAATTCTAAGGCTGATGAGGCAGAACTAGTTTTTTTTTTTTTAAGGGAAATTCATAACAGTAGTAAATACTGGAAGAAAAAGAAATAAATTTATACCAGCAAAATAACTAAATTGTTCTGTATTGTAGTAAACCTTAAAAAATAAGGTTTATGGGTCATATTAGCTACATGCTGGCATACAGAAGAAAAGTTATAGTCTAAATTTATATATAGTAATTGTTTATGTAAATGTTTATTGTAGTTTGGGTAGTGACTCATTTAAGTCTCTGTGACCTTTGATTGATGAGATGGGTTACTGCTTGAAAGTCAGAGTTGCAATAAAAATAAAATGTTAGTTTGGAATTTTTTCAACTCCATCACAAATAGCAAAACCAAAGAGATTGTTTGTATTATTAAATTTTATTCTTTTATTTTTTTGTAGCAGGTTAATACACTTTTTTTTCTCAAAGCACATTAAGCAAGGAATATGATAGTGACTTCATTCTTTTAATACATAAAAAGACCCAAACAATGAATCACAGACTCTATACTGAAAGAAACTTTACAGGCCATCATATCCAGCCCTCTCATTTTACATATAAGGAAACTGATTCACAGGGAATTTAAGTGACTTATGCAGTGTCATACTGCTGATAAGGGTCTGAGGCAGGAAATCAAACCCATATTCCTGGATATCAAGCCTCTGAAAGCTAAGATCAAAAAGAAATGCGATGGCAGGTAGGCATAGTCTTTTTCCCTACATTTTTTTTCCTTTGTATATGTGTGTGTATATATTTTTGACTAATGTCCTCTTCTGGCATCTCATTATAATGACATTATCCCCAGTGCTTAGCACAATGCTAGCATATAAGTAGGTACTTAATAAATGCTTCTTGGCTGACTTTGCCAGAGAGTTCAAGCTCCTGAAGGTCCTTCAGAATTGAAAAATCTTTAAAGTACTGGTTCAACAATAGTTTATGAGTTTATCATCTGATGACCAACTTAGCTGAATTCCAAGAGGCTCATCACCCCGTGGTCACCAGGTAATATATTTCTCTTTGACCACAAAAAACTCATGAAAATCATCTGCTGAAGCCCAGAGAGGTTGGAATCTGCATCACTAAGAGGAAGTTTCCTTAGTGAAGAAATATCACCTCTTTTGAAATACTGATGCATTTATGAATATAAAGTATGCACAATAGAGAAGGAGGGGGTTTTATTTTAAAGAAATTACTTGATTCAGAAGCTATACAGCCCAATTAGCAACGACCTCCCCATAAGTTGATCTATGAAAAGCAGGCTAAAGCAGTGACAAAGATTAACCAATCAATAAACATTTATTTAGAATATAGCATCTAAAGTCCTTTTTGTCTTAAAGTACTACATAAATACTAATAATAACAATAATAATTGTTATCCTTATTAACATGTGCTAGGCTCTTTGCTAGGTAGTGAAGATACAAAGGCAAAAACAAAAGGGTCCCTTGCCTTCATGAAGCTTACATTCTTTTGGGAAAAACAACAGGTAACCAGAAGTAACATGATGTTTTATAAATCCAAATATCTCACTTACTGGGGGAAGAACTCACTACAAAAACTTTTGGTAAAATTGGACAACAGTCTGGCAGGAATTAGGCAGAGACTAATACCTCAATCCTACACCAAGACAAGTTCCAAATGTATATATAACAGATATAAAATGTCACATTTTAAAACATAATAGCAAGGAAGAAATTACCTTTCACATCTATGAATAGGGAAAAAATTCGTGAATAACAAATGATAAAAGAGTATCTTCCAAGAGAAAATGGACAATTTCAATTATGTAAAATTAGGTTTTTATAGAATTTAATGTAGTAGAAATTAGAAGGGAAATAGGTAACTAGGGGAAAAAAATCTTTGCAACAAATTTCATCTGATAAAGGTCTCATTTCTAAGTCATGTAAGTAGTTGATTTAAATTTCTAAGACTAAGAACTATTCCCCAAAAGATAAATGGTCAAAGGGTATGAACAGGAAGGTTTTTTTTGTTTTTTTTAAAGCAATTGGGGTTAAGTAACTTGCTCAAGGTTACACGGCTAGTCATTATTTATGTGTGGGTGCTCATTTTCTGAGGCCGGATCTGATCTCGGGTCATCCCAACTCCGAGGCCAGCACTCTTACTCACTGCGCCACCTAGCCACCCCAAACAGGAAGTTTTCAAAGGAAGAAATTGAAGCCATCAGCAATCCTATGAAAACATTGTCTAAATAACTATTGATCAGAGAAATACAACTTTTAGATTCCACTTCACCCCTGTCAGGGTGGCAAAGATGACAGAAGAAGAAAATGACAAATGTTGGTAGGGCTGTGGGAAAATAAGCACATTGATGCACTTTTGCTGGAGCTGTGAATTAGTCCAACCATTCTGGAAAGCAATCTGAAACTATGCACAGATCATCAAAATATGGATTATCTTTTGATCTATTCAGACCACTACTAGTCCTATACCCAAAAGCAACCAAAAAAGGTGTACAAAAGTATTTAAAGGCTTCTTTTTGTGGTAGCCAAAAACTAAAAACTTGTAGGATCTACTTCTGGGGAATGGCTAAACAAAGTGTGGTATGTGATGAATGGAAAGGAATATCATACCATAAGAAATGATGAAATAGACAATTTCAGAAGAAACTGGTAGACGTATCAATTGATACAGAGAGAAATGAGCAGAATTAGAACAGTTTTTATACTAATAAAAACAACATTACAGAGAAAAACAACCTTGAATGACTTTAGAACTCTGATCAATGCGATGATAAAGCATGAGTCAGGAAGACCTGAGTTCAGATTTGGCCTCAGATACTAGCTGTGTGACCCTGGGCAAGTCCCTTTGCCATTATTTGTCTCAGTTTCTTTGTCTTTAAAATGGAGATAAGAATTACAACTACTCCTTGAAAGGCTGTCGTTAGGATCAAATGAAATAATAACTGTAAAGTGCTTTGCACAATACCTGGCACATAGTAAGCTCTATATAAATATTAGCTATTATTATTAATCAAGATAGAACATGCCACTCACCACCAGACAGGTGATAAACTTAAAAGAAACATGCATATTAAGATATAGCTAATGTGGGGATTTGTTTTGTAATACATGAAGATATGTAGGGGGGTTAGAAAAAATTAATTTGCTTAATAGGGCTATAGGGGGAAGGACAGATTAAAAAAAACCACTTCTTACCTGAAAAAAATTTTTTGCAATAATTTAAAATAGAGAAGTTTGTATTTTATCTTAGAAGTAATAGGAAGTCACTGGGGATTTGTGAACTGAGGAGTGACATGGTCAGAAATGTGCTTTAGGAATATCACCTAGACAGTTTTGTGGGGAATGTGTTACAGAGGGGAAAGACTTGAGACAGAAAAAAAAAAATTCAGTTTTGTATTACCAAGTTGTAATAGACAACAACAAATTAACATTTATTTTTAAAAAGAAATAACAATACATGACTAAACAGTATTTAATGAAAAATCTTTCCATTGAATGTATTTTCAGTTTCTAGTACCAGAACCACAAAAAGTATTGGAGGTTAGGATTAACAAGTATTTTTTGAAAAAAAAAAAAAAGAATGAATCACATTTCCTTTCCTATTGTTCAATCTAATAGGTAGAGGACTGTAACCTTTCTTTTTCCCTTTTGTATCCAGTTCCTCTTTCCAGGCAAAAGAAAATGCTCACCTGGGGTTCAATTTTAAATGTCTTTTCACATCCCTCTGGTTTCCTGTGTCTCACTCTTACAATATGTATATTGTTCTTTTTATATTATTTCAAACAATGTGAAAAATAAAATCTGGATTTCAGCAGAAATTCTCAAGTTTAAAGAGTATTTGGATACTTTATAGATAGTAAAAGTATTTCAGTAGAGTTTAATGTTCTGAACTGAATACTGACTTAATTCTAGGGGCATGTCAAGAAGATTTGAATATCCCTACTTGCTCTGATCTATGGTCTCCAGGAAAATGTTTCACTACATGAACCCTGCAAGTCATAGAAGACCTTTTTCTTAATAGAGGCTATCTCTCATGAGTTCCCTCATCTCCCCCCAGTCTGTTCTCAAAATTAATCAATCTATCAAGAATTTATTAAGCACCTACCATGTGCCAATAACCAAAAAAGACTAAGAAAATCCAAGCCATTCCTAGGCTAGTGAGAAGAACTAGACCTTGTGAGTTGCTCAATCAGGCAAGTATTAGATGAAAAAACATCACTTCAGCAGGATCACAAACCATCCTTAATTTTGGGGAGAGTATAGGAGGATTGATAGGTTATTTTTTGATGTTTTACATATTTCTTAATGTGTACTTATGAGTCTTAAGTATTTAAGCATTTATTTTATGATGGAGGAAATATATAACTATTCTATAACTAATACATACTTTGTACATTGAGTTACTTTTTGTAGAAACATTCTACTTACTCCCTTTCAAGGAGATCCTAAAAATTAGCTACACCCAAGTTTTATTAAAGGGAATTTTCCTGGGTTTCTGGGATGGCGGCAATAAGTCAGATCCAGTAAGAAAAGCCCGACTACCCCCACCCCACCCCCTTTTGGGGAGTAAAACTAACCCCAGGATGAATACAGGGATGCTTGAGCCCAAAGTCAGAGCCTCTTATGGGTTGAGGGACTAATCCTGGCCCACTGAGAATATATTTATTATGCTCAATTTTGAATTATAATTCTTTGTGTACACATTATCCCCATGTTAGATTATAATCTTCCTGAGGTAAGAGATTGTTTTTCTTACCCAGTACCTATAACAGTGTCTTGTATATAATAACCACCTAATAAATATTCCTTTTAATAATATAATATGTAGAATTGAATTAATACATACAAAATCTCTTTCCACATTTTTCCACGCAGAACGTTGTAGAGGTATACACAGCATGGGCATGCCTTTTAACATAAATCCACTAATACTTGAAGGTCCATGGAAACAAAAGTGCTTCCAAGCTACTCTCATCCCTCCTTATAGAAAAGGAAAAGCTCACTGTGTGAGTAGCAGACAAGAGAAAGACCATTTTGTGAAAGCTTGAGAACTACAACTGAAGCATATGTGTGTGAATATAACGAACAAGATTTCCATAATTCACATGTGGAATTCTAGCTCAGCATGGTGTAGCCATACCTCTTATGCTACTATCTGTAAAGGTGCTCTCATTTTTGCAGGGAAATTAGGAAAATATCCTTACCATTTCCCCATTGGTAGTTCTGTCCTACTAATTTATGAAACTGTAGCATAAAATATAGCCTGTTCCTATGCCCAGAAAAATGGGTGTAGCCAAGGGGTTCAATCCTGTCTGACCATTCCCTTGTCTCCTCCTTTATTCTTCCACTTACATTTACTTCAAGTGGGGGAAAAATGTAGCTATGGAAGGCAACATGCTTCCTTTTCAGAAAAGTTCTAATGTGCTGCTCTTTCCAGGTTTTTTTTACTTTCCCCCTCAAATGGACACAGATGCTCTATTCTCATCAGTTGCCGTGTTCTCAGAAAGAGAGAAAAAATTTGCTGATAATATGGGTAACCTTCAGTGTAGGCATGCATAAAAATTTACTGAAAATCAGGTTGTGGTACACATTCTTATTTTAGATTTGCCCCTGTTAACATCTTTTAAATAAACAGGTGCATATACTTCCCCAAGCTGTCACTGTTGTTTACCCAGTCTGTACACTTATAAATCTACTGATGGAATAGGCCCAACTAGCTTAAGGTTTTACTTTCATAAATCAGTGCCTTGAAGTTTTGATGAAAAGACTTTCTTAAAGTCTAACCCAGCTCCGTTGTTAGAATATGAGCATCCCTATCAAAGATACTGCAAGAGTATCACATTTGTATGTTAATTTTAATTCAATAAATAGGCAAAATGATTATTATTAATAATAGCACTCAGCTTTCAGATAGTTCTTTTCATGTTCAAAGTGCCTGACAAACATTAATTAAATCACTGACAGTCAAATTAGATAAATATGTTCTCTGTATGTGCATAGATGTACCTTTCATACACACAATCTTACAAATCACATCACCACAGATCAAACATTTCTTGCCATCTGAACCTGGCTGGCTAACACTGATTGCAGACAACAGATAATTACTATGAGAGATAATCATGAGAAGAGATTATATATCTTTCTATCTTTTTTTTTTTTAATGTGAATTCATTCTTTACAAAAAGGCATTGGGTGAGCAAACTCCTATAGACCAGAAGATACAGTCTGGTAGTGTCAAAGCAAGTTTATTCCATTACAGGGCTGACATAGCTGAACACTCTCTTAAAGAGATCATCTCCTAAGCAGAGAGCACTAATCATTCTTCATGGGCTATTGCATTCTTGGCCTCTCAGCCACCACCAATAGCAAAGGGGCTTTTAAAGCCAAATATGGTGATGATTTCAGCAATGTGGTATTTGTTGACTAAAGTTAATAATCCCTGGTCACTACTGACTAGAGAATCGTTCAGGGTAGCAAGTTGGATACATTAGGTTGTTCAATTCTTCTTTAAAAAAAAGTTGGGTTTTTTATTTTGAGATTTTTAAAAATATTATTATCACTACTGAATGAAATTTTCCCTCTCTGACTTCCAGAATCCTTCCTTGTAGCTAATGAAAGAAAACAATACATGGTCCATATCTGACAAGGTATGCCTCATTTTGTACCTGTAGTCCATCACCTCTCTGCCAAAAGGAGGGAGGCATACTTCATTCTCAATTGCATGATTCTGTTTCTCAGGAATTCACACCCTCATTTAAATTTTTTTTCTAAATACATGTACATTTTTTTTATTTTGAATCTCTTCCTTCTTCCCCTCCCCTCTCATTAAGAAGGCAAGCAACTATGATATAGGTTATAGATGTAGTCATGCAAAACATTTCCATATTAGTCATTTTGTGAAAGAAAATACAGACCTCTGCCCCCCCTAAAAAAACAAAAAAATAAAAATAAAAAAGAATGCTTCAACCTTTATTCACACTCCAGCATTTTTTTATCACACATTTATTTTTCAATTGAATGGCATAAACATTTCTTAAACCAGATCATCAGGTTGTGTCTTCCCATGGGACCTAACTCTTAGTAGGTTCCAATAAAAAGAAAGAATGGTAAAGGTAGTCCACTTTTCAGTAAAACATTAAAAATCAAAGAACTTTTCATATTCTTTGCTTGGGATGACTTCAGAGGACCCTTTCAAATCTAAAGTTTTGCACTTTTACACATGGTCACTTAGGAATTATTCTTTTCTTATCATCATAAGCTATTAGGCAGCCTTGTGGCATAGTGGAAACAGAGTTAGACTTGGGAGTAAGGAAGATCTGAATTAAAATCCTGCCTCAAACATTGTAGCTGTATGATCCTGGGGAAGTCATAATTTCACTGAACCCCAATTTTCTTTTCTGTAAATTGGTGATACCTCACAGGGTTGTTGTGAGAGTTCAAATGAGATAATGTATTTAAAGTACTTTGCAAACTTTGATGTGCTATATAACTTATTAGGCATATTAAGATGGTGACTAAAGGAGTTGATGGGGAGAACAATTCCCTTTTCCTGTTAACAAGGATGTTTGAATTGGCTTCAATTCAATACAGTTTTGCACCCTGAGCAATACTCAGTGACAAAGGATAATATAAAAAGGAATGGATGAGGAAGAAATTATGGATATAAAAAATTAGAGAAACCTGGGAAGATCTCTTTGAACAGATACAGACAGAAACAAGCAGAACCAAAACAAGATACATAAGAACACTGAAAGGTAAAGAAAAAGACATCAGAAATCACTTTAACATATGGAATACTTATCACCCTAGAGAGAACTGATGGACCATAACTCCCTCTTCTTAGTGGAGGGCTGATAGACTATTAGTGCTAATTAAAGAATGAACTGTCTGGCATGGTGAGTGTGTAGGATTTGTTTTCCTTGGCTCTGATTCTTTGATACATGGGAGGCTTCTTTTGAAGTGGAGAGAGGCTGTTGGAAAATGGTGGCAAAGTAAAAAATTATCAAAATTTTACAGAAAGAGGGGGGCGGCTAGGTGGCACAGTGAGTAGAGCGCCGGCCCTGGAATCAGAAGGACCCGAGTTCGGATCCGGCCTCAGACACAACACACACAAACAAAAAACCTAGCCGTGTGGCCTTGGGCAAGTTACTTAATCCCAATTGCCCTCCAAAAAGCAAAAAAAAAAAAATTTTACAGAAAGAAAAAAGGTATGGATGCTTGCCTACAGGAATATGGTAGGAGAGATAAAACATAATTTTTGTATAAAGGGTTAAAAGTACATAAGAAGGGTTCAAAGTGTGATAAGATTTCATAGAAGGGAATAATCACTTCTGGGGGAACATAGGAAATATTTACATTAAAAAGTTGCATTTCAGATAAGTCCTGAAGGATGGATAAGATTTTTAACAGGTTGTGAAGGTGGTTGTTGTTTGTCCTTTCTGGAAAAGGACCTTGACATCAGGAAGAAGATACCATGATTTTGCAAATGAATTGGATTTAAGTGAGGGAGGGCAATGCAAAGTTGTCAGTCCTACTTTTCCCTCCAGGGCCATCTGGGTCCAGATATGGATCAGGATGACTTGAGATGGATGGTCTCTAGTTGAGAAAGTAAGTTAAATTTGTAAGAATAGAGTGGAGAAGGCAAATGAAAGATTTTGAGCAAGATGATAACTGTTGTCAGAGCTAGACATCAAGAAAATTAATCTAGCTGTATTGCACAGAATGAATCAAGGATGGGAGAGAATTTAGGGGCACAGACTTGTTAGAAGGCTGTTGCAAAAGGTCAGGCAAGATAGAATGGAGAACTGTAGTGGAAACAATAGAATTTGAAATTGTTTTCAATAGGAATATATGCCCTCTTATTAGATATGGGGAAGGGGAGGGAAGGAATCAAAGATGATCACAGGTTGGTCCAGCTTGGCTGGAGGGATTGTGGTGCTAATAACATCCATAGGGAAGTCAGGAGGAGCAACAGACATGTCAGTATGATGATAAACTCACTTTTCAACACATTAAATACAGATGTCTAGTATAGTAACTACTTAGTTTTAGGTGCATGTTTGGAGCTTAAAAGAAAGATCAGAGATGAAGATAAAGATTTGGGCATCACTACCATAGAGGTGATAGCTGATATTGTAACAGTGGATGAAATTACTCAGAGAGAGACTGTGGATGGGGAAAAGAGCTGAGGTCAGAATTTTGAGGCGGGAATAGGAGGAATTGTCAGAGATGAAGGAAGAGAAATAGGATAGTCTAGTCTCAGAAGCCAAGAATGGAGAGAATAACATGGAGAAGGGGGTGGACAGCTGTTTGAATTTTCCCTTTCCTTATACCAGGACTTGTGTTTGCCAGGCTGAATTCTTATTTGGCTAGAGGAAAGAATATCTGATAACTGGAAAAAGTACCTCAACCTGGGTGTGTCTTTTCCAAACTACAAAGAAACATGGGAACATCGTGACTATGAAGGGGGATTTTCTACTGCTAAGTTAATTCTGGCTCTGGTTTACATGCTCCTGGCAAACAGTCTTTGGGGAAGTAGTTTGGAAAAGTGGGGGAGGGTGAAAGGATGATTCCTTTAATGTACAAAAAGGCACACAAGATTTTTTTAAAAGGTGTTCTTGTGTATCCTTAAATAAAGAAGAAAAACAGAGTTGACTATAATTTAAAATAATTTTAATAATAAAATTTATACAATTTTAAATGCCCTAATAATTCAGCAAAGACATATATTCATGTTTTAGATTCTTTTGATGGCTGCATAAATTTGAAGTTTTAACTCTTCTGGTTAAAGTACATTGCCTTCCTTTCCTCTCCACTCATTCTTTTCTTAATCCCCTATAATCTGGTTTTCATCCCCACAACTCTACTGAAACTATTCTTTTGAAGATTACAAAGAACCTAGTTGCTTGTTGATAAATCCACTGTTGTTTTTTTTTTTTACTTCATCAATGTTGTTCTTTACTTCTCTGTTCCAGTAAATGCTATTGATCTTCTATCCTTAACATTGTTTTCTTGGTTTTTGTGACATTATCTTGTGCTCTTGTGCTTTTAGTTTTCTTCTTTCTTCTCCTATTGCTTTTTTCTGCTTCCTTACTCAAGTCATTTCCTCGCCTTCTACTTTTGATTTTCTCTATAATATTTAGCCTTCCATTCTTTTTTTTTATATAGTTTGTCTTCATTCAGTCAATAAGTACTCACCAACTGTCTACTGTGTGCAAAGCACTATCTAAGATTCTGGAAAACTAAGAAGAAAAACCAAATAGACCCTGACCTCAAGAAGCCTATATGGGGGGGGGGGGGGGAAGGACGATGACAAGAACTTAAAAATTAAATAGAAAATGTGGACAGAGTTATTTGTTAGGGGGAGGGCACTAGCAACTGGAGGGAAGATCAGAATAGACTTCCTGTAGGAGGTGACTCAAGCCAAGCTGTGAAGGAAGCTAGGAATATAGCATTTGTGAAGGAGAATATTCCGAAAAAGTAGGCTAAATTCAGATCACAAAAGGCTTTAAAAGCCAGAGGAGTTCGTATTTTGTCCTAAAAGAGAGAACCTTTGCAGTTTCTTAAGTAGGAGAGCGACATGGATCAATTTGCACTTTGCTAATAACTCTTGGAGGTCTTATTCTAATGGCTTTAGTTAGCCTCTCTCTTTGCTAGGTCACAAATTTGTATCTCCAATCTTGTTTACTGTTTTAAAAGTGCCAGTCTCAATCTTCAGATGCCTAGTGGGATGTGGATGTCTTCTATCACACCCAATTTAGCATGTCCAAAATGATACTTAATATTTCCTTGCCTTTTCCTTCCCCATTCAAAAATGGTAAAAGGTTCAAAACCTTGGGAGTCATCTTTAATTCACCTATCTCCTTGATCCCTTAGTTAATTTCAGGTCTTATTTTTCTTTCTCTTTTTTTCTTTCTTCTCCCCATCCTTCTATTCCACTTTTATTACAATAGCCTTCTTAGTATTTTTTTTTGATTTTCAAATTTCCTTTACTTCCCTCCCCCCTCCCCACACGACAGCATATAGTCCAGTATATGATCTGCAAATGCATTCATATTAGACATTATTCCAATTACAAAGGCGTATTGTGCTAGGTGGGATGAAAGATGGTAAGGAAGAAATAAAACCAAACAATGAAAAGAACAAGATCATTTAGTTTGCTTCCATCAGGATTCATAGCCTTCTTAGTATTGATCTTCCTGACTTTATTTCCTCCCTCCTCAAATCCAATCTACAAACTACTAGTAGGCTAATCTTTATAAGTCTTCATCATGTCATTTCTCTATTGCAATTGTATTGAATTTACATTTCACAGAATCTCATAGTTAGAGAGGAGCTCAAAAGTCTTTTGACCCAATCTGTACCCGTTGGGTCATCGCTTTGATGAAAGACTTCTGGTAAGAAGAAACTGATTCCATTCCACTGCTCCAACTACATTTCCCACTACTCTCCAATAAGCAACCTGTTAGATGTCTCTAATTAGGTTGGTCTCCTCCTTGCCCTATGCTTGCTCCCATCTCTCTGATTTTATGAATGTTGTTCATTTGAATGTCTTCAGCTTTCTATTTTACTCCTTCAAATTTAACTTCATCTCACCTCTTCTGTGACATCTTCCTTCCTTGACTACTCTAGTCTTTAGATATCTCCCTTTACCTACAAATCCCTATAGCACCGAACTTCAAAATTTAACACAACTTCTGTCATTATTTTCACTTGCTGTTTTGTATGTATTAAAGTACTTGTCTTATAGTTCTGTCTCCCTCAGAGCATACAAGCTCAATAAACCCTTGATTTAAGTAACCAGTGTGTCTTTTTTTTTTTTCTTTTTGGAGGGGGAAAGGCAGGGCAATTCCGGTTGTAACGCCCAAGGTCACACAGCTAGTAATTGTTAAGTGTCTGAGGCTGCATTTGAACTCAGGTCCTCTTGACTCCAGGGCCAGTACTCTATTCACTGTACCACATACTCACCCAGTTGTGTGTCTTAACATCAGTAGGATTAGTCTGGGGATTAAAAAACAATCCTGGAGAGCATGTAGTAGTACAGTAAGATTTTTTTATCATCACTTTCTTTTACGAAATGGGTACTACATTAAACTTTACTGTAGAAGGGGTAATTAAGATGTCATTTGACCTCAGATTAAGCATCTAAACTAAATATGACACCTCATAGTGAAAGAAAATGTTGTAAGGTAAAGAACATAGGACTGGGAGTCAAAACAACTGGATCATAGATCAATCTCTGCCACTAATTAGATGCCCAACCATGGCCAAGCTCCTTATCTGCTCTGGGCTTATTTTCTTATTTGTAAAGGATCTCTAAAATTCCTTCCAACTTAAAAAATTTATGATTGTGTAGTTATGTCCATCTGTTGTGTCAAAACTCGAAGTAATTTTTATCTCCTTGATATACTTTAATCCTTTATTCAATGCACTACTTATTTCCTCACAATATGTCTCAATTCATCCCTTTCTTTTCAGGTCTATTGCCTCCATCCTACCCTATCCTTTTAACTTTATATCTAGACTCTAGAGTCCTTGTTTCTAGTATTTCCTTTTCCATCTCAACTTTCACATCACTTTCATCTTAGCTTTTCTGAAATAGTGCTTTCCATCAAGTCACTATCCTGATCCAAAAGCTTTATTTCACTTGCCTATCTGACCAAGTCTAAACTCTTTAGCTGACCTCCAAGGCAACCAACTAGATATCCTGCTGACATACTTCAAAGCCCAGGTCAAATGGTACCATCTCCAAGACACCTTTCCCTGGTCCCTCCTCTCTTCCTCACCTGGAAGTGATCATATAGCACTTTATATTCTTTTATATGGTCACATTTTAATTTGTATTATATTAATCATGTGCCTGTCTTACTCCCCTACTCTTGCTTGAGGGCAGGAAAAGTTAACTTGTCTTTACTTTAACTCACACCCTCCCCCAATACATTTATGACCTGAAAAGAACCTTTACAAATTTTCTCACTTTACATATGAAAAAATTGAGGTTTAGAGCAGATCAAGGGCACAATATCCTGTGTTTTATGCATTAAAAGCTAACAGAAAGTCAGTGAAACTCAGCTTAAGAACCAACACCAAGTTTCATGCTATGAAAATTCAAAAAGCATATTGACAGATGAGACTGTAGAGGAACTAATGAGAAGAAATAGAAATATGCTGTGAATAAAAAGTCTATCAGTTCTGATACTTCTTTAATTTGTATGATACAGTGAAAAGAGGGTTGGATTCAGAGTTAGAACTAGATTTTGTGTGTACTTATTTTCCTCTTCTTCACTCATTTGATGCCTATTCAACTAAGTTTAAAATCCTTAGCATGACCTTCAACCAAGTAGATATTCTGTTGACATGCCATGTATCTACTACTTCCAATCTTAGGCCAGTCATCTCACCTCACCCCCCCATTTTATTCACGTAAAAATTAGTGTTGTACTAGCGTCTAGTAACTAGACCATTTCAAAGGTTCCTTTCAGCACTAAATCTTATGATTCCATACTTTTCTCCTCCTCTGGGAAATGGGAATAACCCTCACTAATTTTATTTCACAAGAATGTTGTGAAGGATTCTTTTTTGGGAAAAGTAAACTTCACTACAATTTATAGATACAACTTGAATAACAAAATGGCATCAAATGGAGGGGAACCACTCGAGGGGTAAGAAAAAGAAACCCATGGCATTACAAGCAGACATGAAGGGTCAAAATGAGGTACCTGGACTGAAAACAAACAAAAAAGAGTAATGAGGACAAGAGAGGAGTGAACAGGGCCAGGAAGAAGTAGTCAGAAGAGAAGGGCCTTAGAGAATTTATGTTTGGCAGGTTAAAACAAAACTGTCAGTAGTGGACCTGGAGGAGGTGGGGAGAGGAAGCTTTGGGATTATTCCGAAGGGAGTGATTAAGAAGGAATATTTTATTGAGAATTGGAAAGCCACTCTAGAAAGAGAAGATGGGGGTGGGGGAGGAGTAGAGAGGGAAGGAAGGAGAGAAGGAAAGACGGAGAGAGAAAGAGAGAAAAGAGTGGGGCGGGGGGGTCTCTGGAGGAAGCCCCGGAGAAGGGAAAGGTCTGAACTAAGGGAGGGCCGAGTGGGTGTGAGAAAGGAAAAAAAGGTTGAGCAAGGACGGAAAGAAGTGGTGGGGAGGGGAGCAGAGGAAGTTAGCAAGGTGAGTGGGAGGGAGGTCAGCAGGCAGAGGCGGGGGTGACCGAGGCAGCCGCTAGGGAGAGCGATAAGGGGCGGGCGGCGAGGGGAGAGAGGAAAGAAGAGGAGAGGAAAGGAGAGAAGAAGAGAGGAGGGGCCGGGCCGGAGCCGGGCTGGAGGGAGGAGAGGCGGAGCCTCTTCCGTACGTGCCAGGAGGCTGCGGCGCGGGCTGGGGGGGGGGGGGAGCAGCTTGGAGGGGAGGGGGGAGCGGCGGCGTCGGCGCGTCGCCTTGCTGGGCCGCGGCCGGTGGTCAGGAGGGAGAAAGGAGGAGGAGGAGGAGAAGGAGGAGGAGGAGGAGGAGGTGAGTAGGCTCCGGGCTGGTGGGGGGAAGCTGCGCGGGGCAGTGCGTGCGCGCCGGGATCAGGGCTGGCGACGAGCGGGGGAGGGAACGAAGGAGGATCTGCCCCTCCTCCCCCCTCTCCCTCCCACCTTCCCCTCCCCGCGGGAGCGTGGCGGGGCGCGCAGTTTGGAGCTCCCTGAGGAGGGGCGCGCCATGGGGGGGGGGTGAAGGGGAGGGGGAGGCGGAGCTGGGGCTGTGCGCCACTAATCCCAGGTGCAGAGAGTTGGGGAGGGAGGTGCCGCGTGGGCCCCCCTGCAACTTGCTGCACACCCGCCCCCCCACCTTCTCCATTCTTGAAAGGAGGGGGGGAAAGGTTTGCATTTTAGCCTCCCCTTTCCTTCCTCCCCCACCCCCCACCCCCGTCGATTTTTCTTTTTCTTTCATAAATATCCATTTGCAACTTAAAAAAAATTTTTTTTGTTTCGGTTTTAAGCTTCCCTCTTCCTCTGTCCTTCTCAGCACACGCACTTCCCCTTGTTTAAAGCCCGGCGGCGCGGTGCGGCTGCCAGCCTGGGCTCCAGCCTCCGCCAGGCTCCTGCACCCCCCTCCGAGCCCCTACTCTCACCACCCCTACGCCGCCCCCCCCGGCCCCTCGGCCTCTGACAGCCGCATGGCCGAAGTAGACTGGTGAGCTCCGGCGGCTGGGCTCCTGCAGCCCCACTGCTGAAATTGACCCGGGAACTCCCGCAGCTCCTGTTGAAATTGACGCGGAGCTCTGCTCACCGCTAGGCTGAAACAGACCCGGAGTAGAGCTGTGGGGACCGGGATGGGAAGAAGGGTGTGCTTCGGGGCCACCCACTCAAACCTGTGAGCTCTGATGGCCAGGCCCCCGGATTGAGGGGAAAGGAGGGGGGCGCGGATGACTGAGAGTGGAATGCTTATTTTGTCGAGGCAGGTGGGAAGAAAACCAATGAATAGGTTTTAAAAGAAGATGCACCTCTTTGCCAGACAGTTAGGCTCCCCAAAGATGCGTTCTCTCCTGAAACACAACTCGTGGAAATTCCTGCAGTTATACACCAGGAAACTTGTGCCATCCAATCGATTGACTGTCGACTTGAAGCTTCTCGAAGTAGATTTCACTGTCACTGCACTCCACCTGCCCTCTCAAGAATTCAAAAGATTTGCGAATCTGTCAGTGCGAGGCCACCTTCTTGTTTTGGTTAGAGACCGGGAAACAGTTTTGAATGAGCAAGCTGTGCGTTTTTTATTTTGTTTTTCGTTTTGTTTAAAAATCCTCAAGTGCTGCACACAGATAAATCCAGCAATGAATGCAAGAGGGAGGGTGAGCTAATAAAGTATTTACTTAACTATTTATCCTGAAGTAGTTTTCTTCCAAATAAACGAAGCTTTATGGTTCTTGGAGAATCGCAGAAGGGGTCATGTTTAATTTAAGATAATTCCTAAGCCCACAGCCTTGAGAGATGAACATGAACTTAGTCTCTTTTTCCTTTTGCATCACAGTTTGAATCTAAAAACTCCCGTTTATAGTAATTTTCAACCCAGGGTGGATTCCTCTGTTCAGCTCCCATATTTCTAACCTATAAGGTATTTGATGCCACCCATTAATTTGATCCCAGTGGCCAGGTAAAGGAGCTGCGGATTGCAGCTTTATGTTGAAAAGTGGTTCAGTATAATTCAATAGAGCCATTTTATTGGACTCTATTAACCTGTTTAACCTTAAGCCTTAACCATGACAGGAGTTTCATGTAGGAATCCACATGCCAAGTGCAATATTGAATTTTAATTAGAGCTTCTTAGGCCTGAAGTAGAATAGATTCTCCTTAGTTCCCATTCCTCTGCTTGCCACTACCAGTCCCCTTTAAAAATACATTTTGCTTAAGGTCTTATACTTAATAAATGTGTTTTATACTGAGAGTGGTGGAATAGAGCTTAAATCACGAAATTATTTTAATAAACTAGAAAACAAATAGGTAAGCTAGACCATATGAGATAAGGTAGCACGTTATTATCTTTGTAGTCTAATGATTTGAGAAGTAATTTAAAATAGCTTCTTTACTACCACTTTGAAATCTAAGCACAATTTTTCTTATAGTGGAACCATAGACTTTATGGTGCTATTGGGAATGAAGAGATTATCCAGTACAACCTGTTCATTGTATACAAGAAGAAACAAGCCTAGAAAAGTTAAAGCTACACAGCTATATTGGCAGGAATCTGGCAGTTATCTGTATCTGATTGATTTGATTAGTGGATTAATCAGAAATGGATTGATAGTTAAACCAGAAATGGAGTTTTTTTGACTGAATTATGTGGTTTATCTATACTTATTAAAACAACCAGCTAATGTACACATCTCCAATTTGATTTCTGCTTTGTAGATGAGTTTCTGCTTATTATTTGAACCTAGTTGATGCCACAGATCCAAGTATAAACAGGTTGTATTTTGGAAATGTTTATACTCTGTCAAATTAAACATATCTTTGCCCTTTCAGTTGTAACATGGTATTTTTAGTTGTAATATGAAATATTTTTCACTTCTTCGATTATCTTTATGTTCCTAGTTCAGAGAGAGAGAGTCATTTTATACCCTGAAAGAGTCTTCAGAGCACAGTGCCTAGCACCATAGTAGGTGCTTAATAAATGTTGATTCGTTGATTGATTTCAGGGATATTACCATTCTCTGTGTGACTGGAATTCTTTTAATTGGATAAAACCTTCTATAGGAATATAATTAAATTCAGCTAATACTAAGCACCTAGTATGTTCAAGGCCCTGAAAATACAAAAATAACCATAGTCTATGTTAAGGAGTTTATAGTCTAGTAGAAAGATAAGGAAGGTACATGGTTAAATAATTGACATTGGGCAGTGAGTGATAAATGCAAAATAAATATCTTGGAAGTATACTATGAGAAATTTAGGAAGAAAGAAAAAGTTTTCACTTAGGAGTCCTTATTAGAAGTGAGGGATCCTGAATTGGGCCTTGAAGGAAAGGAAGGATTTCAGTAGCTGGCATTGGTGATATCATCCTAGGCATGGGGGTCATGGAACAAAAGGGATAAGATGGGAGAGAACAGGATAGAATTGAGGGATGAGAAGTAGTCAATTTTGACTACAGTGTCCCTTTTCAAATCTTCCCTCATAAACTTATGGATGCATAGCTTCTCTTCACAATTACAGTAGATTATCCAGCCTTATGCTTCACTTATAAAGGATTTTACTTTGGCACCACTGATCTTAGCCAGTCTCCTCATTTTGAAGATGAAGAAACTGGAGGCTAGAGAGGTTACCAAGTTGTCAGGGGTGGAACTGGAATTCAAACCCAGGTTCTCTGACTCATATTCAGTGTTCTCCTAACCCTCATTGCACCAGTTTTTTTCCGTCCTTCTTACCCTTTCTTTAGCTTTTGATACTCAACCACACTCTTATACTCACCTCCCTGTCAATCAAAGACACCACAACCTGCTGCTTATACATCTTACCTCTCTAACCTCTCTCTCTTTTTTTTTTCTGGTTCCTTACTCTCTCCTCAACTTAAGCATGAATGTTCATTAAAAGTCTGGTCCTCTTCTCTCTCTCTCTCTCTCTCTCTCTCTCTCTCTCTCTCTCTCTCTCTCTCTCTCTCTCTCTCTCCCTTTAAAGCAATTGGGGTTAAGAACTTGCCCAAGGTTACACTGCCAAGTGTTTTTGTGTGGGTATTAAGTGTCTGAGGCTGGAACCGATCCCGGGTCATCCCCACTCCAGGGCTGGAGCTCTTACTCACTGAGCCACCCAACCACCACCCTCTTCTCTTTATTGTTCTGTTCTTTGACAATGTCATAAATTCCCAAATCCTCAACTAGTTTGTAGAAATGATACCCAAACAGTGCCATTCGCCTATGCATGAAATGCTCTCCCACCTTTTGACATGTTAAATTCTAAATTAAAATCTGCTAAATTCTTACCCATATCTTTAAAACTCAGCATAAATGCCATCTTTTTCTTTAGACTTTCTTTAACTAAAACCTTAGTTTGGTAATAATCTTCCCCTTAGATCCCAGGTAGGGAGCAAATTCTTTTAATAAGGGTATTTGTTCTGTGAAGTTTGGATTCAAAGGACTGCACTTGAGGACCTAGAGGGCAATGTGTGTCCTCGAGGCCAGTTTCCCTACCCCTGCCTTAGAGCTTCACATTTTATAACTAATGTACTTGTAATATTGTACATTTGAGAGACATTTATAAAACATTTAACACATTACCTTGCAAGTAGTAGGCACTCAATAGATGCCATTTTTCTTTCCTTTCTCTTTCCCCTGCCCCTTCCCAATTTACTGTGTGTCTTATCCTACTGACCCTTGCCTTGATTCTCAGACAGGACCAGGAACTGGACATCTGCCTTGCCATTGCCAGTGTATTCCCCATCCCCCCAACCCTTTCCTACCTGAGGGGTTGATAGTCAATCTAATCTCAGTAATAGATAATCCATTTTTAGGATTGATAATCAAATCAACTTTACCCTTGTAACTCTGCAAGGAGTAACAATTCAGTGCCCTATGGGATCCACATAGAATAAGTTGTTGGCTGACTAGGCTGAAATTCCCTTTATTGACCACCCCCTCAGTGTTTTCTCATGCTCACTGTGGCAGCCCTGTCCTGGTGTTCCCATCTCATTCTTCCATTGTGTTCTCTGGAACCCCTCTTGCCTTGATAACAAACTGATCTTCATATTAGACTTTTACTGCCTTCTTGGTAATTACTTTTTATGTATTTTGTGTTTACCAATCAATCAGTAAACTTATGGTGTACTTTTGTTTCCTCCTATATAATGTAAACTCAGGTACTTTTTCATTTTATCTTTGTATCCCTAGTATCCTCCTGGCACATAGTAGGTACTTAATAAATGTTTATTAAATTGAGAAGAGTGTGCCTCATTTAAGCTTTGTTTCACCCTTAGGGCCTAACCCAGTGCTCTATTTACACTCTAACTGTAAGTGTAGTCAGTAATGTTGAAGTAATATAAGCAAAAAAAGTAATCATCAATGAATGAATGAAGGGGAAAAGTATGAAGCAAGGGGAAAAGTGTGAAATAAGGCTGAAAGATCATTCACAGGGCCTTGAATTAGCATTAGAGTTGGCAGTTTGTAGTTTAAAATTCAGGAAGCAAGAGTATATACCACTGAAGGTCTTTTGGAAGAGGATTCATGTGATCAGAATGCTGCATTTTAAAGGTTACTCAGGTAAGCAACTTGAAGAGTGGATTTAAGAGGGGCGAAACATGGGGTCAGGCAGATTGTTTAGGAGGCTCTTATCAGAGTCTAGGTGACAAGAAATGAAAGCAGGCATGAACTAGATTGTAGTGGCACTAAAAAATAAGGGATAGATGAGAGTGCAGAGTAGAATAGGCAGAATTTGGCAACTAGGTATAGAAAATAAATAAGAGGGGGCAGCGAGGTGGCCCAGTGAGTAGAGCACCAGCCCTGGAGTCAGGAGGACCTGGGTTTGGAACTGGCCTCTGACACTTGACACACACACACACACACACACACACACACACACACACACACACACAAAACCTAGCTGTGAGGCCTTGAGCAAGTCACTTAACCCCAATTGCCCTATTCTCCCCCCCCCTCCAAAAAGCAAAAATAAATAAATAAGATGAATTTGAAGTTATGAACCTGATGACTGGGAGAATAGTGGTAAATAAAATAGAAATAGAGAAATTAGTGTTAGAGCAAAGGCTAGCTTTTGGGAGTAGGCAACATGATTTTGGACAAGGTCACTTTGGACCATTAGTAGGGCATCCAAATGCATACAGATAGGAAGCAAGCATCTGGAAATGTGAAACTAGAGTTCTATGGAAGATAGAAGGTTGACATGTAGATTTAGGAATCACCTGCATAGAGATAATATTTGAAGCCATGGGAGTGGGTGACATCACCAGGGAAAGACTGTTAAGTGTCAAAAGATATCCTAAGGGATTGAAGAAGTGAGTGAGGAGGATAAGGAGCCTACATTGGAGATGGAGAAAGGGAAAAGTTCCAATACCCCTGGAGTATTGAAATATCCTCATTTGTTTTTAATGTAAGTATAAAACTGTTGCATTTGATTATACTTGCATAATGTTGCATTGTTTCCTTTTTAGTTTTATTACTTATTTGATCTGCAATACTAAATGTTGATGTTCTTTAACCAGAAACCACTGTTATGTAAGTGAGGGCTTCTAAAAAGCTTTTTCAGTTTCTTTAAGGAATCTTCTTTTCCCTTTTCCTTACTTGTAGGCAAATCTCAGCCCTTCTTTTCTTGACTCTGCAGCCTAGATCTTTTGTTTATATTTGTTTTTAATTGAGGAAAGTTTTCAAGAATTTCTCTTGGAAAGTACCTTGACCACACCCATTATTCAATGGTCCTTGCAATCCAAAGAAATGCTTCCAGGTTGGACTGAAAAGAGTCCATGGTAATTGTGTTTAGTGATCTGTGCAGTGCTGTATTGAATAATCAAAAGTGGGTTACTTTGGGTCCTCATGATTAGACTATATGCATTCCTTTTGACTTTCTAATACAAACAGTACTGCAAAATGAATAATACTGGTGTTTTTAATGCGTAGGAGACTTCAGACCACCAGTTGATCATTCTTAATCAGTGCTTTTTATTAATTTCACTGGCAGTTGAAGGATTTGAAATACATTACCTTGCATACTTTAGAAATAATTCTGGTCCTCTATCTTAATTTTGTAGATGTCAATTATTAATACATATTGGTATATTTATCTGTAGATATAGCTATCTATGATATCACTTTACATATGCACACACATACAGATATATTTTAGTAGTCAAGTCAGAATACGATTTAAGTATAGCCATCACTAATTACCAAAGTGGAAAATAAATATTGATGTAGCAATTTAGAATTCAGATTAAGAAAAAAAAATTAGATCTTTTCATTGTTATTGGACTGATAGAGATCCTTTGCCTGAACAGACACATATTTAGACAAAGATTCACCAATCATTTGACAAAGTATTTTCGTTTCATTTATTAATGTAGAAAAGGAGGTACAATTTTTCCCCTTTCTTTTCTTTTAGACTTGATGTGATTAATATGTATACATTATTTTATATTTCTTACACTTAGAAGTTTTATGGCACTATAAAGGATTGAGTTTAATGGCCCTAAATTTGTTCATTAGTAATTATATATACTAAAGAGTAAATTCTCATTAAAAGCACTTAAATGCTTGCTCATAAAAAGAAGAGACCTCCTTTGTTTGTTTGTTTTTTCATAAGATCCTAGTTATTGAATTGAAGGAAGTCATCAAACTCTTTAGTGGCCTATTTTTTTAATTTGGTTTCAGAACAGTAGCTATGTATTGAACAGCAAAATTGCCGAGTAATGAAAAGACTAGGTATTATAAAGAATCCTTGCAACTTTTCTATTAGAATTTCTCATGATGATTTTTTAAAAACTTCAAGTATTGTACAAGTAAATCTGTGAAAAAATGCAATCCTATACTTTTAGTGGGAGGGCAGTCTGAGGGGTGGCCCTTTTATCCTTTAAATGGACAGTTTACTAATTGTGTGTAAGTAAACACTTTCTAACTCTAAAAGCAAAATTTCAATTAGCTGAATGAAATGAGGTACATGAAATTAATTCAGATAAGTGGGGGAGTCTTTAATGTAAATGATGCAGGTCAAGAGACATGACCTCATTTCTGATTTTTTTTGGAAACTCTTATTTAGCCTTTGCTATTAGATTGTGATCTTTTCTCTCATCTCTCCCCCTTCCCTTTATCTCTTTTTTCTTTCTCATTCTTTTTAACATGACCCCATAGTATTTCTTTTAAACCTCCTTTCTCAGAGAAGAAATTCAGAGCACTGTAATCTATGACAAGTGCAGTTGTTTATTTAATAATCATCCTGCCCACCTATTTTGCTCTTTGGGTCATAATACCACAAAGTTACATTTTGTTACTTTTCTGTCAATCATGTGTATTGCCCTTGATGCAATTATGATTTCACTCCCAAAAAGAGAATTCAGATTGGAAGGGACCTCAGAGATGATCTAACTTGTCTAGAACACTCTGGACTAGTGGACTATCCTCAATTTCAGTACCTCTAGTTAGGGAAAACACATGACATCTCAACACAACCCTTTTCCCGTTTAGAGGGCTCTCATGCCAACAAAATTTTTCCTTACATCAAGCCTTAATTGCGTCTCTGAATCTTTTACCTTTTATTTCTAGTTGTGGGTTCATTTCTCTTTCACATTTAACACCCATCTATGTACTTGAAGATCTCTCAGACTTAATGTCTTTTTCCTCTGGGAAATCCAGGGTAGTTTTTACTTGGGCTTCAGCTATGATGAGTTGCATGGCTAAAGATGACATGTTGCATAGACAATAGTGATGTAGCTGAAGCTAAATTTATGTTGTTGTGCTTAAAACATGCTACTGCTAGGTCCAGATTAGTGGAAACAAGGAATCCCTTGAAGTGGTTGCATTTTAAAAATTTGCTTAGGATATTTCCATTGGGCTGGAACCAGTGACCATATTTTACATAATTATTATGTTGAATAGTGCAAATACATACTACCACTTCAAGAGATTCATTATTTTCACTAATTGGGGCCTGGCAGTATAGGCTATGTGAATATACCTAGTACATTGCCCTTACTGTAAACTTCTGTCTTAACTTGGATGAGTCCCAAATGATGGTCAGGTTGATGGAGAGTAAAGGTTTTCAGAAGGAAAGAAGTGTGAAGGTGAACTGTGCTCACATGATTAATGGAGTGTTTCCACATTTTGTTACAGATGTTATATGTAAAGCACTTTGCAAGCTTTAAAGTGTTATATAAATTAGCTTTTGCTATTACTGAGCTTGGTAACTTCTGGCTAATTCTGGTATTGGAAACTTTTTGATATCCTGTCTCGCTCTAATAACATTTCCTTCTCTCTATTTTTTTTTTTTAAACATACGGCACTCCTGTTTTGGTAGCTCCTTGGTGATGGTAATATTTGTGTTTTTTATCATTACACTATGTCTGACTTGTATTGCCACCTGAAACTACCTTCTGTAATCTTAAATTGCAGTGGTCCACTTACTTAAGGTTATTTGCAATAGGAAACAAAACATCCATTTTTAGTCAGCCCCATGCCTTGGTTTACTCCTTGGTGAGTTTCACAGTGCTCTTCTTGATCTGTAAAGTTAGCGAATGATTCATACATTGATTTCCTCAGGGCACTTGTGTTCTGTGTGTTCAGTTGTTTATCATGTCCGACTCTTTGTGACCCCATTTGGGGTTTTCTTGGCAGAGGTACTGGAGTGGTTTGCCATTTCCTTCTCCAGCTCATTTTACCGTATTTGAGATATTTTACAGATGAAAAAAACTGAGGCAAATAGGGCTAAGTGACTTGCCCAGGGCCACACAGCTAGTAAGTGTAGGGCAGGTGTATTTAAGAGTAACAAATTTTCAAATTCTCCACAGTGTTGAAGCCCCTTCCAAACAGTGATTCAGTCAACAAACAACTTTATTAGGTGTTTACCATGTGCCAGGCACTCTGCAAACCAACCTTTCTTTTTATCTCTTTAAAAGTAGTCTGATCCTGTTTAACATTTCTTTCTAGCATGTTATAGGTATCTTTTGCATGTGTCAGTGGTCCTATAATAGCTAACATATAATGCTTAGTATGTACTGGGCCTGGTGTTAAGCATTTTACAATTCTTAGCTCATTTCATCTTCACATCAACCTTAAATAGGCATTATTATTATCCTCACTTTACAGATAAGGAAACTGATTAAAACAGATTAAATAACTTGCTCAGGATCATAAAGCTAAGTATCTAAGGTCAGATTCGAACTCCAGTCAGACAGAAAAGTGGTACTAGGGATTGATAAGTGAGCTTTTTTATTTAGTATACATTTATCTTCTGACCCCTTACAAATTTGCCTTTGCAAATTGCTGTTACCTAGTTATACCTAGATCTCAACTTTCCACAAGGTTTATTTATCATTTGGACCTTCCATAATAAATTTTGGGAATTTTTATTATGCTTTTGTAAATCTAAAATTATGCTACAGAACATTGTTCCAAAAGCATATAATCATAGAATACGTGGATTTTAAATAGCAAGAAGATTTTCCAAAGTAGGAATGACCAAGATACCTTTTTTGAAAAAAAGTTACCTTAAGATTCTTACAAAATTTTACTAGAACCTAAACTAGGCATAAATAGAAAATTAGGGCATAATATAGTAAAATTTCACTAATTCAAACTAATTAGAAGGAAAGGTCAATATGATTTTGCAAAAGTTCATGCTATAAAATATTCATGATGAAACATAGTTTTATTACTTTCAAGTTAATGACCAAAGTGTTTCCAAATAGAGATCTACCTGGGCTGACCTTTTTCAAAGAATATATAGTGCTTTATTTGAAACTAATGTTTTGATTTGGGGACAAACACTATGTTAAAGCTCAAGAAATGGAATTTCACCTTAAGTTTGACAATAGTTTTCCTCTTGCTTGTCAAATACTTAAAACAGAGATAATTTGTAGAAATCTTCAGCCTACACAAATTCAGATTACCATAGATTCTAAAGGGATGGAGTCTACATTAATAAATGCTTTACTGTATTGATAGGTGCTCACTGTGGAGTCTGGCATACTAACTTCTTTTTCCCAGTATTTCAGTTTACAGTCTGTGAGTAGTCTGGGCAGCCTGAATTGGGGACCCAGTCAATTAGGTAACTTAGCTCATCCTCTCCTTCTCCCTTTCCTTCCCCTCTTTAAAGAAAGGTAAATTTTGCAGGCCAGAAGCTGCCCAGTTAATTTGGGGTTTACTGGCTAGATTCTTTCCTTCCTTCCTTTCTGTCTCTTTCTTCCTACATTTTCTTCCTTCTTTCCTTCCTTCCTTCCTTCCTTCCTTCCTTCCTTCCTTCCTTCCTTCCTTCCTTCCTTCCTTCCTTCCTTCCTTCTTCCCTTCCTCTCTCTCTCCCTCCCTCTGTTTCTGTCTCTGTCTCTGTCTCTCTGTCTGTCTCTCTTCCCCCCTCAAAGACCAAACCTTAAACTCATTTCAATCTGGAGCTCACTTAATAGCTATATTTTAGGCCCTCCTGCCTCAGAATGAATGACACACACACACACACACACACACACACACAGAGTTTCTATACACACACACATAATTATTTTTTAAATTATAAAGTTCATCCCTTGACTCACTTCTTCCAGAGGCCTATTCACTGAATGGGAATTGCTTCACTCTAAGCGAGTACATGAAAAGGCCTTAGCCTAAAAGGACCAGGGTCTCCCATTGTATACTGGACCATCTCCAGTCGTCCTGATGAATATCTGGCCTCTACCCAGATATCTCAGGAGGAGAAAGTGAGGCTGGTGACCTCGCATAGCCCTCCTTCACTCAAATCCAAGTCAGGTGCAAGACATGTCATCATCTCCCTGATATCATAGTTTTCTTTGGAAACGAAGGACAAACACAGCTTCAACAATTTCAGTCATCAAGCATTTTTCTGGTGCCTGCTCTGTGTCAGACACTGCTAAATTCTGGGGATACAAAATCAAACAGTCCCTGCTCTCAAGGAGCTCACAGTCTAATGGGGAAGTCTATGTACAAACAAGCTATATACAGAATAAATTGGGGGTAATCTCAGAGGGAAGTCACGAAGACTAGGGAGCCAGAAGAAACATCACTGAGGCTTGAAGGAAGCCAGGAGGTGGAGGCGAGAAGGGAAAGAGATCCATGCATGGCGAATAGCCTGTCTTTGGATTGCAGAGTATGTGCAGAGGAGTAGAGTGTAAGAAGGAAACATAGGCAGGAGGCAGTTTATGAGGGACTTGGGAGGGGATTAGATATGGGGGATGAGAGGAAGAGGACTTGAGGAAGTTATCTAGGTTGTAATTCTGAGTGACTGGGAGGATAGTTGTGCCCTCAACAGTAAAAGAGTAGTTAGGAAGAAGGGAGTGTTTGGGAGGAAAGATAATGGATTCTGTTTTGGACATGTTGAGTTTAAGATTTCTATGTGACATCCAGTTAAAAATATCCAATGAGCAGTTGGAGATGTGAGCCTGGTGGTGAGAAGAGAGTTGGACAATTAGACCATGAGAATCATTAGCATAGAGATAATTAAGTCCATGGAAAAGGGTGAGCTCACGAAGGAAAACAGGGAGAAGGGAAGATGGCCAAGAACAGAGGCTTTGGGGATACTCACAGTTTGTATTATAATTGTGTGATAGTAATAAGATCACTAGAATAAGTGACACACTGAACATTATAATATTTCCTTTGAAGATGACCAGCATAACTTGGAAAAAGAAAAGCAGTATTCTACCAAGATTATAGTGATCATGCCTTATATTTCTTTGCATCCCCACACTACGAATTTTATAGTGCCTTGTACATGGTAGGTTCTCAGTATTTTTTTTTTTTGGTAGATAGCAAATACATAGCGTGCTTCTGTATATTTGCAGAGGAATGAGCATGAGAGGACGTGGTTATGGGATCCCTGAACCTTTCTTAACAAATTTTAAGTATGTGTTGCAGATTTGTCCCAATACATGTTACCACAGTTTTGGAGCCCCATGCTGATCAGAATTAGTGAAGATATCTACTGACCTCAGAAGTCAAGAGGTGTTTATCCATCTATCTATCTATCTATCCATCCATCCATCCATCCATCCATCCATCCATCCATCCGTCTATCTATCTATCTATCTATCTATATCTATCTATCTATCTATCTATCTATCTATCTATCTATCTATCTATCTATCTATCTATCTGTCTTTATCACCTTCTATAAGAGTAGTAGAATTACCAGGTCTCGTCTGATTTCCCTGGGGTGAGAAAAGTTCTTTAGCAAATAGGTAGGGAGTTAATACTGAGTAGAACCTGTCCATTCCCCTTCATGGGTGAAATCTTTTGGGCAATAGATCTCTGAATGCTCTAACAGGAAATGGGTATTTGATTTCCCTTTTTGCCTTTACGGCAAGTAGTTAATTCCAGGATTTTGGTAACTAGGGATTCTACTAATATAATTTTTCTTCCAGATAACCAGCATAGGAAGCAAAGTACCCAGACTGTGTTCCTTCTTAGGTTTTTCATTCTTGTTTGGCTCTAAAATGGTACTTATGTCATGAACAGTGTTATTAGGGTCTATCTTTACATTTATTTTATGCCCAAGAGATTATTTGTATGCATGTGCAACTTTTTACATTTTGACCTTGGGCAGTAAAGTTGTTAATAATTTCTTTTTATCGTTGATACTGTGAGCCACTCAGTAAGATTTGACCCCACAGAAGATTCCATTTCCGGCATCAGTGCTGAATTTGGAATGTTAGTAGCCATTTGTTTCTGCCTCAGGCATTAAGAGATGCAGGTATCTTTTGTAGCAACTCTGCCCACATGGAACTTGAATTGATCTTAGTACCTAGGGTTATTTTGAGGGCCTTCTGAGCAGCTATCACATGTTCAAGAGCTTCAAAGGAAGGCTTGGTAATAGCTGGTCCTCGTGTTTCTTTGTTCAATTTTAGGTTTTAGAAATCATAACTGTAATCTGTGGGATCAACAAAAAAGGGCACTGTTAAATGCTTAATCTTGAAGGGTTTTGTTACAACTCTAGGTTGTTCAGTCATTAGGGCTCGTTAGTCTCAGAGAATCACTGGGCTTGGTCCTATGTGTTTAATAGATAGTGCTAACTTAAGAGACCATTGGTATTGAGACTGTCATTTCAGAAGATGTTTCTAGAGAAGGAGTTTTTAATCAGTTTTGTGACCTGGACCCCTTTGGCAATCTGGTAAAGCCTATGAATGATGTTTCGTTAAAAAAAATTATAATTGGAGAAAATACTAAATTTCAGTTAGAGATGAATGAAAATAAAGATAAATATATATTTTTTCTCATTAAAATTCTTACCCCCCCCAAATCTGTTCAAGGGAGTTAATGGATTCTAGGTTAAGAACCCCTGTTCTGATCTAGATGTGACATATTCCCAGGGTATTAATAGGGTCTGGTTGTTAGTTCTTTTTTTCTTGAAAAGGACCAATGACATCACAGAAATGATGTCACATGATTGGATTTAAGCAGGGTAGAGGTTTGCAGAGCTGTCAGCCTCATCATCTCCTGCAGAGACATCAAAATCCAGTGGCAAGACATAAGTCAAGATGATCTCCCAGATTGGTATTTTCATGATGTTAAATTAGGGTCTGTTATAGAAGTAGAGTAGTTATAATTTTCTGGGATCTAAGATGGCCTGAAGGGAGAGATCTCTACTAGTCATGGGAACACTACTGGGGTTTCAGACTATCATGAGGCTGTTTATAACGTATTCTTTGGGAAATAGTAAGGGTTGGTAATAGAGGCTGGTCCCTGAGATTGAGGTGATATGGTAGATAGGCCTTGGCTGTCATTAAGGGAGCTATTGAGAAAGCTATGCAAGAAGGGAAATTTATGCTTCTAATGTTTTTTTCTTCCTCTCCTCTCCTCTCCTCACCTCACCTCACCTCTCCTCTTCTCCCCTCCCCTTCCCTCTCTTCCCCTCCCTTCCCTTCCCCTCCCCTCCCTTCCTCTCCCTTCCCCTCCCCTCCCCTCTCTTCCCCTCCCCTCCCCTCCCTTCCCCTCCCTTCCCTTCCCATCCCCTCCCTTCCCCTCTCCTCTCCTCTCCTCTCCTCTCCTCTCCTCTCCTCCCCACCCCTCTCCTCACCTCTCCTCTCCTCTCTTCCCCTCCCCTCCCCTCCCTTCCCATCTCCTCCCTTCCCCTCTCCTCTCCTCTCCTCTCCTCTCTTCTCATCATGGCTTAAGGCATCTGTTTGTCCTATTCTTTTCTACAGACACATCTTGAATGTTTCAGTATATGAATATTTGGTGTAGCTTCATGCACAGGCTCGTGGGGTTTATTGAGGGAGTGAGGAGGCCGACTTGCTTAAACCACAAAATTCTTATCCACAAAGGAGTCTTTGTCACTGAATGTTGCCCACCATCACATGAAGGTGCCACCTTCTCTTTTTCTTTTCCTCTTTCCATTCCCCATCCTCTTTTAGTGGTTTAACATTTCACTGCCTTCCTAATTGTCCACTCACAAATGCCCACCTTTGAAAATTGCAGTAATTCTTTTACTTCGTATGCTATGCTTTGACACTTGTCCTTCCCTCTTTTCCCCTTTGTCTTGGTTGGCATCTGTCCATCATCTCTTCCCTAGTTTGATCAGAAGATTGATCAGACTTCCATATAAGCATTACTTAAAATTTTTAGCCAATTAAGTCATACTGCTTATCTATTATACGTGATGTATTTCTCATTAAGAAAATTCTGTTCATGACCTGAGCCACTGTAATTCTAGTTTTATCCCAACAGCAGACCCATATTGTTAGGTGAAAGCCAGGGTCTTAAACGTAGAAGCACATTTGGGGTTCATTTCTTTTATGGATAGGTCTGTGGGAATATGAATTAGAAGATAGATCAGACATTTCGAGACAGTGAGAGAGGGCAGCCAGGATGTACCATTAGGAGAAATTCCAGGTTTCCTTGTCTCTCCAAGCAGAGCTCCAAGCAGTGGGTAATTGAAGGAGGTCCAGATGGGTGGACAATTATTAGAAAAATCAGTCAATAGATATTGGGGACCAAGTTGTGAAGAGACTAAGGTTTGAAGGCACTAATTATTGGTGAGGAACTTGTATGCCTTTGTAAATAGCATTTATATAGCACTTTAATGTTTGCAAAGTGCTTTCTTTACATATGCTAACCATTCAAAATACAGTCATTGGGAAGATTTGAAGTACATGGTAGACATTCATCTGATGACGTTAGTCACAAGTGAGCCAGGGTACCAAGGTCAGAATAGGGCCAACACTGGATGCTGAGCCACCATCCCAGCTACTATCCCAAGCTAGCTTGTCTTCCTCTGCCCAGTAGCAGGATTGCTCTTTGACTTGGAGAGTTAACTTTCAGAATTAGGAAACCTCTCGCTGGGATCGAGTGATCCCAGTTGTAAGTGCTCAGTGCCTAGCAGGTTATCATAACTAATAGCTAAATCACTTTACTTTGCTGTACTTTTATATCATATTATAGCTAAGCAGTACAGTGGGTAGAGTCAGGACCTTGGAATCAGGAAGACCTGAATTCAGATTCTACACTACTCGCTGTCTGGGCAAATCTCTTGACTTCTGTTTGTCTCAGTTTCTCCATCTATAAAGTGGAGATAATACACCACCTACTTTACAGGATTGTTGTGAGGATTAAATGACTTGACATATGTAAAGAATTTTTCAAACTTTAAAGTACTATATAAATGCTAATATGATGATGATGATGATATTGTTGATGCTACATAGCCTCTCTGCACATCCCTTTTCTATTGGAGTTATGTTGCTGATGGTGATGGCGCGGTGCTACTTGTATCACTATCTTTTATGTGTCAGAGATGATAGCTATAATTCAAGATTTTTAGATATGACATCTGCAACAGGTCCAGATCTCTGGAAAATCATCAGCTATACAGAAAAAGCTAAATTTTGTTACTGAATTTGGCTGCATAAGGAACATGTTCTTTCTCTAGATCCACTAGTAGATAGGGAGATTAAAAAAAGAAGTCTGGCCTGTTCCCTGGATAACTTGCAGAGCATAGTATTAATATAGCATCAAGTCCAAATGTGATCCTAAGGACTGCATGATTAAATAAAAATGACTTATTTTGTAATCATTATGAAGTGACACTGATCATTAATTTGGGAATATCTATGATCTTTTATTTAGCATATTGGGGTCTTCAGGGTACACAGTCCTTTTTATTAATGGCACTTTAATTATGCTGACCACACAGTTTATAATTTATGTATCAACCTGAAGAATAAGTTTCTTCTGTTTAAAAGAAAATACAATAAATACAAATAACTTTATAAAACAGATAAATTAAGGGATCTTATTGTTCTCATGTGAAAGTTTTCATCGTAAGGATTCTTCAAATTGTGTTTCACTTTTTAGCCAGTTCACAATTATTTATCCTTCTGACTGTCCCAGTCTAGTTTCTAACTCTTTAGGGAAAAACAACAACCACAACAAGAAAAATATCTTTTGAGCAAAGATTTGATTTAAACTAAACCAAACTTCAAATTAGAATGAATCTCACCAATTTTCTGATCACAGAAATCTGTTATTTTTCCTTAAGGGGAATTTATAAATTGAGTCAAATTAAAAAAAAAAAATCTAGGAAGCAGTTTTGAAGTAGAATGGATCTTCTGTAATTTCTCTAACCACTGAACTAGAACAAAACAAAATAATAAAGATATCCTCTAACAGGGATGAGTATTCCATTCAGTGTGAGTCCTTGCTTTATGCAGTCTGTCTGTCTGCTCAGACAAGCATCAGAGGATTTGGAAACAGCATTAGACCTCAGGTGTGGCCCATCTTCTTGGATAGGCCTCTCCATTTATTTCTACTGGTCTATCTAACACACTGAAAAAGATTCTTTTATTGCTTATGTGGAAACTCATTCAAGACATGCTCTTCTTGGTTTGCCACAGTGCTACTGCCATGTTGGCATGTTTTTTGGTTAGATTACTGTGCAACTAACAAAGCTGTTCTCTGCAAAAGGATCTGAGGTTTGGGTAAGTGGAAGTTATACAATCTAATTGACAAGTAAGATTAGGGATCAGAATCATGAGATCACTTTGTGTGGAACTGATTTCATTTCATGGTTTTATTCTACTTTTGCATTGAAAATAGGCCCTATAAAGGTGAGCCAATGTGGCTCACCTTTATTAAACCTTTTCATATTAAACCTTTTCAAAATTGGAGAGGAATAATGTGTGTAGTTGGATCCTGAGACCTTTGTCTCCTAAAATTAAATGGTCTATAGCTCATATGTTGTTAAATTTGATGGTATATCAATTAACATCTCCGTGTATTTATGTATACATATATATACACATACATATATGACTTTGGGGGAAATGAACATAAATCTACATACCTTGCTTCACTGGGTTATTGTGATTAATATCTTTGGGGAGCTTAGATATTTTTATATGAGAGAGTCTTTGAGGAAAGAAGAGGGATTAATTTTTTTTAAACTATGGGGATTATTATACCTTAAAAAATGAGGACACCTTTCCTTAGATAGATAACCTTTTTTAGCAGAAAGCTCATTGTGGAACAATGATTTCTTTCTTCCATGCTCCTCCCCCCAGTAGTGCAACATGCAGAAAATCTTATGGGGTTGATGATTATTTTTTACTTACCTGGCCTGATGGAAATGAATACAGGTATATTTTGTCTCTTAAAAAGGTACATTTTTAAAAAATGCAGTTAATAACTGCAAAGTAGATAATACTGTTTAATAAAATTTAAGATTATATATTTCTTACATATACATATATATGTATAAAATATAAATAGTGGGACTTTTTTGTTGCTTGAAAGTCAATAATGAGTCAAGAATGGAAAGAAAAACCAAAAGTGTAGCTTTTTTTTTTGTATTAATGATTAAGAGGTGATGCTTACTTCTATCCTCTTAATTTTTCTCTTTCATGTTGATTTTTGAGATCACAAGTCTAAAACCTGAAACTAGTTTTCATAAGAAGAAAGGAAAGGAAGTTGTTCCCTAATGTGCATTGGAGAGAACCCCTCTTTTGTTCTTGTACAGGGAGTCTACCATGCTAGAAAAGCTTCATTCACTGTCCAGGAAAGAGTTTCTGCTGTTTGAACCAGCAGATCTAAGGGAGAGGCTCACTGCCACAAGCTTGGCCCAAGGTGATAGATATTTTTGGCCCTAGTGACCCCATGAAACTGATAAAAATGCAAAATATTCTTCAGGCCTCTGTATTTCCTTCTGCTTTCACAATGATGACAACAGAGTATTCTCAGATTCACACACTTCTTAGTTAATAAACATTAACTGTTAGCACTCTCAATATGCAATTTTAGTAAAATGATCAGCGAGCAGATACACATGTAGAGATGCTGAACCACATCCATATCAAGTGATACTTTTTCACTCTAAATTAAATTAGAGTTCCTAAAGCATTTTGAAGCTGAATGAGACATTGGCTCACAGGGTCTCTTCAAAGGAGAGGATTTTGTTATTTTTCCTAACGCATAAGAAATATCCTTTTTCGAGATACATGACCATTTCATTGTGCAGTGCTTATGTATAGTGGGCATGAAGAAGTTAGCTACCCAAATGCTTATCAACCAATACCTGTTGTAAGGAATAAAGAAATAGAGATTGTCTATGAAAACTTGTTGAAGGCAGGTAGGTTATGTATTGGATACAGTGTAGGAAGATCTGAGTCCAAATCCTGCCTCACACACATATTACCCTGTCTCTGCCTTAGTTCCCTCATCTGTTGTTACTATTGTTCAGTTGTGTCTGACTCTTCATGATGCCATTTGGGGTTTTCTAGGCAAAGATGCTGAAGTGGTTTGCTATTTTCTTCTCTAGCTCATTTTACAGATGAGGAACCTGAGGCAAACAGGGTTAAGTGACTTGCCCATGGTCACACAGCTAGCGAATATTTGAGGCCAGATTTGAATTCATGAAGATGAGTCTTAAATAAATAGTTACAACCAGAAGGAAAGAGCATCTCAAAAACTACCTCAGGCAGATACTTTAGGATGTTTAGTATTAACGTCTGACAGGAAACGTCTGACCCATCAATGAAAACTACTTTACTACAACAAAGGGACTCATCAAATCATGGATCACTTGAGGGTCATTTCAGTATAATCCATGATCACTCATGATACAACTTACCTATTTCTGTTTACACTGGGAAAGCAGAGTGAATGGAGAGCACATATTGCTCAGATTAAAGTGTGTAATTGGATAATCATGATGATAATGATAAATAGCTGCTAGCACTTATATAAACTTTAAAGTTTGCAAAACACTTCACATATGGTATCTCTTCTGGACCTCCCAACAACTCTGAAGCAGGTGCTATTGTCATCCCCATTTTACTGATCAGGAAACTGCCTTTCCCTCATCTGTAGTGTGGACATCATAAAAGCACCTGCCTCACAGAGTTGTTGTAAAAACCAAATGAGGTAACACGTAATGTGCTTCGTAAACCTTAAGGCATTATACAAATGCTAGTTATTATTATTGTTATTGTTTTTAAAAAAAAGATTAAAAATACAAATAATAAAAACAAACTTGTCCTTTGAAGTTAACATATCCATTGTCGTCCCATGATCATGGTGTATACAGATGGGTTCAGAGGAGGGTAGCAAAAGTTATATTGGAAAACATGATAAGATCAAGGTCAAGAAATGAAAGAAGCCAGACTTGTAGATTGCTTGTGCATCATGAATCCTTCTTTTGAGAAGTGAGTCAAAAGGTGCCAGTATGTGGCTAGCCCTGAGCAACATCATAAATAATGAAATTGACTTATCTTAACAGAAAGGAAATGACTGGTTCATGATATGTGGGTCATGTCAGAATCAGCTGTCCCTCTAGTCAGATTTTCTATTGACTAGAGGAAAGGTGAAAATCAACACTAAGTTAGAACAAAGGATAAAGATTCAGTTCAGCAGACACTTATGAAGTACCTATATGTACACAGCACCATACTAGTCAGTGGGGTTACAAAACCAACAACCTTTCTCTCCAGAAGCTAGCATTCTGTTGAAGGAGTTTATAAGATAAGGATACACTGAGTGCCTTGCGAGTACCATAGCAAGCATATTGGATTTGGAAACAAAAGGCCTGGGTTTGAAGTCCTGTTCTTCTACTTACTACCCGTGTGGCTTTGGCAAGGCATTAAGTCTCCTGGTCCTCAACTTCCTCCTCTAGAAAATGAGAGAGTTAGACTACCAGCTCTCTGTTTATGACTGGGGTTTGTTTAAACAAACCGTTGCCAATGAAAATTGATAGAGATTCCAAACATCACCATTTCTTAAAATTTAATGGAGATAACACAAATAGTTGTAACCACAAAGAAAGGGGGGCTCAGAAACTACTTCATGGTAGACACTTGATTTCCTTGAAAGATATGATAAAGAAAATACTGGTTAAGAGGTCATGTGTAAACATTAGAGAGGAGGCTGATGGAAGCTTCTGAGAAGTCTCACCTCACAAAGCAATAAACATTAATTTAGGGAAAGATGAACTTACGGAGCACTTGATATGAGATTCAGGCAAGTCAGCTTAAGGCAAGAACATTTGTGGATGGAACTGAAAGGAGGACAAAGAGATATGAAATGGAAGAGATATATTGCTGTTTCTTTAGTTACTATTTTTTTATTAGTGACAGTTATGGAGCCATCATATTTCTACTCTACCAACAGGGCTTGACTAGATGCCACAGTGGAGAGAGCACCAGGCCTGCAATCAGGAAAACCCGAGTTCAAATCCAGCCTCAGACATTTTACTCACTGTGTGACCCTTGGCAAATAACTTAACCCTATTGGCCTCAGCTTCCTCACATATAAAATGAGCTGGAGAAGGAAATGGCAAGCCACTCCACTATCTTTGCAAAGAAAACCCCAAATGAGGTCACGAAGAGTCGACAAGACTAAAACAACTGAACAAGCCAAATTTAGGATCTGTTGTACTATGTGAGAAAATCACAATGATACTTAAGACAATGAAGCTGGGAAGATTTATTGGATATGAATAAAATGCAGAGGAAAATTTGCACCAGAGGTGACAATTTTGTAAGATATCTCAGGATGGCGGAAGATTATTTTTTTGTCCAAAGAATTTTTTTTTATTTGTTCAAGTTTTTCAGAAAAGACAAAGTCAGCTTACTTCCTTTCTAGGAGTTATGGAGTCCTTACTTTTTTTTCCTTTTAAATTTATTTACTTTTAGTTTACAATATTCAGTTCCACAAGTTTTTGAGTAGGAAGATTATTAAAGAATGGAAAAAAATCACATACAATTCATACAATTACTCCCCCAAAAGTGACTAAAAATGAAGAGGAGCAATTAATTACCCTATTTGCCTACTTTCCTATCTCTACAGAATCTATATGAGAATGGTCTATATGTACATTATAGGCAACCTATATGAAACATAATGAATTAAAAAGTAGGTTTTTGTAGGCATTTTTTTCCAGCAGACTCTATGATCATTGATGCTCAGCTGTTTTAAAAGCCATAGAAGATATCAGATCTCCTCCATTGCTTATTGATTTTTAGAAAAAAAATAAAACATTTAATGTATTACAACTAAATAAAAAGTTCTCAAACAAGATGTTCTACATATATGAAGTTATTACAGATGCACATATTTTTAAATCACAAAACCATAGCAGATATGACCACCGCAGTGGTCTGTTGAGTACCAGGCACAAATTGGGAGCTCCTTTCTCACCTAGATTGCCATTTTCTTTTAGGATGTTTGGTATCAACATCTGATAGGAAAGGAGTTCCCCATCAATGAAAACTACTTTAGAATTCCCAGTATTTAGTTCCCTAGTATTCCCTAGTATTTAGTTGTCCTCATCCAATCATGGATCACTTTAGGGTCATTTCAGTATAATCTATGATCACTTGAGATACAACTTACCTATTTCTATTTACACTGGGAAAACAAAGTGGAGGAAGAGCACATATTGCTCAGATTAAAATGTACAATTGAATAATAATGATTATAGTAAATAGCTAGCACTTATATACATTTTAAAGTTTGCAAAACACTTCACATATGTTATCTCATCTGGACTTCACAACAACTCTGTGAAGGAAGTGCTATCATCATCCCCATTTTACTGATCAGGAAACTGAGGTTGAAAGAGATTAATGACTTGCCCAGGATCACAAAACTAGTAAGTGTCTAAGGCAGAATTTAAAACTAGATCTTCCTGATACCCAAACCAGCCCTCTATGTCACCTACCTGCCTCTGTTGCCTAGTGGGATAGCTAGCCTTTTAAATTAGTTCCTTGGTATATACAGATACATGGATAGGTCAGGAAAAGGGACAGTGAACTGTGCTCCAAGTTCAGGGGAAGGAGGTGACTTGGTTGGATTGTTTTTAGGTAATTGCATAGTATTTTGAGTGTAGCTAACATGTTCACTGGTAGGGCAAACCTTATTCAAAAGAAACAAAAAAAATGACAATATTTTTTGTTATACTCTGCCCTGGTTAGGCCACATCTGACATGTCATGTTCAGTCGTAGATACAGTATTTTGGAAGCACAATAACCAATGTTGATACAAAGGCAGACAGAATGATTGGAGACAGTAGCATGTGATTAGTTGAAGGAACTGTATTTTTAGCCTGGATAGGAGAAGATTTGGGGAGTGAATGGTGGTTGTGCTTTTGTACTTGAAAGACTGCCATAGGGACGAGGAGCTAAGTAGGCTTAATGAGAAGTGATGCAGAAATTGACGTTAGGAAAACCACTGATAACTAAAACTAAAAAAAAGGTAGAATGGTAGTAGTTCTTCCTCAGTGGAGGTTTTCAAGTGAATATTTGCTGGAGATTATTTGCAGGAAACTATTTGCTGGAAATATTGTAGAAGGGATTCTTTGTCAAATAATATGGGTTGGGCTAGATGGTCTCTAATTTATCTTCCAACTCTTGAGATTCTTTGAAGAGCTTCCTGACATTAAAGAGTTTAAAAAAAAAAGCAGAAAAATTGGAAAAAATATCTCCTGATTCTAGGACCAGTATAAAATTGAGACCAGCCAGATGTATGTTTATAATATATTTTTATTAAAATGGAGGAGCAGTATTTCAATCAAGATATAATTGGTGAAATCATACCTGATTCTACCAGGTTTAGATGGAGAATTTGGAAGGAACTTGCTCAATGGGGAAAGGTTTATTTCAGATGCTGGACAATTTGTAGTGTAAAGGAAACTTAAAAAAGCATGTGGGGGTTTGGTATTAAGACCAGTAATTATATTGATTCAATTCAATAAGCCTTTATTAGATATTCACTGTGAGCAAGCACTTAGGATTCTGCATACTAGGGCTATAAAGACAAGCTGAGTAATTGCCCCTCAACCATGGAGCTTGTACTCCCCTGAGGTGGGGAAGTGTACAGACATTTATGCTGATAAAAGAATTCGAAGGACCAGAGAAGAGTAAGGAATAGGGGCATCTGGAAGAGGTGACATGAGAGATGAGATTTGACTAATGATTTACAAGAGGTAGAAATGAGGAGAGAGTGAATTCCAGGCAGGGGGGCAGCCTATGCCAAAGTATAGAGGCAGCAAATGAAAGTCAGATTTGGAGAAGACAGAATATGCCCTCTAGATTGCAGCAAGAGAAATAATTTGAAATTATCCTGGATAGGTGGGCTAAACCAGTATGTAAAGAGCATTGAATGCAAGCTAAGGATTTTTAATTTTATTCTAGTGACTGGAGAGAACCACTAAAGGTATCTGATGTAGCTTATGCTTTAGGAAGGTTGCTTTGGCAGCTGGGTGGATGATGGATTGGAGAGGTAGAAACTGGAAGCTGGGAGACCAATTAGGAAACTATTGCAATAGTTTAGGCAAGGGGTGATAAAGACCTAAATTAGGGTTTAGCTATATAATTCAAGAGAGGGGGGCACATTTAAGAGGTGTTGTGATGGTAGAATTGGCAACTGATTGAAATTGGTGCCTCAGAGAGGTTAATTGATTTGCTCAATGATAGAGCTTGTAAGTGAGGAAGCCAGGACTCAATCAGTCAACACTTATTTAATAAGTACCTGCTGTGTCCCAGGCACTATCCTACATGATGCTAGACAAATAAAGGCACAGACACAGTCCCTGCCCTCAAGAGGCTCATATTCTAACTGGGGTGATGACATGCAAATAACTCCATACATACATGATATATACTTTGTAAATGGGAAGTAATCATTCTCCAAGGGAAGGCTCTATAGCACTGAAAGGGACCAGGAAAGACTCAAACCCAGGCCATTCTGGGACGGTTAGGTGGCTCAGTGAATAGAGCACCGGCTCTGGAGTCAGGAGGACCTGAGTTTAAATTCAGCCTCAGACATTTAGCACACACACAAAAACAACAGCACAAAACTAGCCGTATGACTTTGGGCAAGTCACTCGACCCCAATTGCCCTCCAAAAAGCAAAAAAACAAAACAAAACAAAAAACCTAGGCCATTCTATTATACCAGGCTGTGTCTTAAAATATTAAGGTGTTTAATAGGGTAGCCTCACCTGATAGAGGGTTTCGATGACCATTATTATATAAAGGACCTTAGTATGTAATCATGCTGTTTTACATGAAGATATAGGAAATTCACTTGGCAAAGTCACCATGATTTTTTCAGAAATTTAAAAATAAAATAATGACATTAGTGTGTTATCAAACTTCAGATCATTGAAGAGGATCTTCTTGACCTTCTCACTTGATTGCCAAGAGTCAAGGCTATCACATCTGTCTCCTTGAATACTAGATCAGATAGTTATGCTACAAATAGAAGGTGAATTTGGGCAGAGGGACAGGCAAAAATAGGCCTATTTTTGTCTTTTAAAATTTTATGGCCTGGCCCTTTCCCCGCCGCTTCCCGCCGGATTGGCTTTAGGACTAACCTTTCGCTACTGCCCTCGCTTGTCATGGAGTGAAGATGGCAACCAGTTTCTTGGTGCATGAGAAGATCTGGTTTGACAAATTCAAGTATGATGATGCAGAGAGAAAGTTCTATGAACAGATGAATGGTCCTGTCCCTGTCTCTTCCCGACAGAGCACAAACACCAGCTCTTCCAGTGGTCCCAGTGGGGATCATAGTGAGCTGGTTACCAGAATTTCCAATCTAGAGGCAGAGAACCAGAGCCTTCGGAGTGTGATTCAGGACCTACAGCTCACCATCTCCAAGCTTGAAATCCGGCTGTCTACCCTGGAGAAATGCTCTCCCTCTCATCGCTGTCTGGCTCCTCAGACTCAGCATGTGTCCCCTATGCAGAAGGTGGAGCTACCCAGCACATCACCCACTAAGAAGGTGGCTACCCCAGCAGAGGATGATGAGGATGATGATATTGACTTATTTGGTAGTGACGATGAGGAAGAAGACAAGGAAGCAGCCCGACTTTGGGAAGAACGACTTAGGCAGTACGCAGAGAAGAAGGCCGAGAAGCCAGGGCTGATTGCAAAGTCTTCCATCCTCCTAGATGTCAAGCCTGGGGATGATGAAACAGACATGGCAAAGTTGGAGGAGTGTGTCCGCTCCATCCAGCTGGATGGACTGGTCTGGGGAGGCTCCAAGCTGGTGCCTGTGGGGTATGGCATTTGGAAGCTGCAGATCCAGTGTGTGGTAGAGGATGACAAGGTGGGCACAGACATCCTGGAGGAGGAGATCACCAAGTTCGAAGATTATGTGCAGAGTGTTGACATCGCTGCTTTCAACAAGATCTAAAAGGCCCCTGAATGTGTGTGAATCTGTAACCAAAATAAAGGCTGAAATTTGAAAAAAAAAATTTATGGCCTGAATGTAGGTGGAGTTTTAGAAAATTAGGAGAAACGTGTAGAAGGTCTTGAGGAAAGTTGAAGTCAAGCTTGATGTCAGAATCAAATAGATGACCACTCTTGAATATGAATAGGTGCTAAAAAGCACTGGGAGTAGAAGGAGGAAAAAAACTGCAAGATGGTGGAAGAAAATGGGGTTTTAGTAAAGAGTCATGGGCTTTAATGGGGGTAGGGAAAATTCATTAAGAATGGAGTTAAACTAATTTTGATGGTTGCTACTATATACATCCATATTTATATCTATCTATACTGTTCAGAGTTGATATGGTACTCTTTACTATTTTTCAGTTGGTAGTACTCAAGTAAAGACATTCTCCTCACCTCTACCTACCCTTTAAACACTTAGAGTAGTTTAAATAAAATAAATTCAGCATCCTACTATATGCCCCCATATGTAGATTCTCCTGAAGTTTGGGTTCCTAAAATCAGGTTCAGTTTTGCTTATTAAGAATATTACTGGTGCACTTAGCTGTGTTTCTGTAAAAAAATGCTATATTAGCTGGTTAACCTTGACATCTAGAATTTGTACATTAGCTGTGACATATGTCTATACTTATGTTTTCAGAATACTTCGTTAAATGAACCATGTCCTTTTTGCTTTGTAGAAAAATATTATTCCTATATGACATTTAGAAGAAATCCAAGGTATATTTTTTTGAAGTAGCTGATTCTAAGACAGAACAGGAAGATGGCTATGAAGTTTTTATTCTTATGTCTTTTTTCAGGTAATTTTGCAAAGTTATTGTAATGCTCTCCTATAGTTATAATTGAAATCTATTTTCATACCTATTAGTCCTCCCTATAACAGGAGCAGGATCAGTTTTCCCATTAAATTCCTTCTTAACTTTTAGATCTGTACCACATTCGGCATCTAAAATACAAAGCTTTTCCAGCAGGAATTAATCCTACCTTGTCTTTTTTTCTTCCCCCATCTTGATGGGTTAAAGCATTTCAGAGTGACTACAGTGTTTGCTTTTTAATAGCCACGAGCAGTGGGGGTTTTGGCTTCTTTGCTCTTTGGGCCAGAAGTTTAATTTTGTGTTACTCTATTTTAGGGGAAGGGAAGATCTATCTATCTGTCTGTCTATCTATCTGTCTATATCTATCCATCCGTCTATATAGACACACATGCATGTTTGCACACACACAGATTCTTTATTGTTCGTGAATTGTTCATCCAGTAGGTATAATTTTTATAAATTGAATTAGCTCAAATATTCCAGGGGGCTAGTGATTTAAGGTTATTTTATGGCAAAGTAGAAAATAATTTTGTAAAATGAATAATTTATTGCTCATTTATCCTCTTTTAAAAATACAAATATTGATTTTAACATTAAAGATGCTTAAAATAACATCCCTTTATGAGTCAGAGTATGATGTACAAGAAAGAACACTGGACATGTTGTCAAGGCTTGCATTCAAATCCCTGTTCTG
Source organism: Gymnobelideus leadbeateri (assembly GCA_011680675.1). Lineage (NCBI taxonomy): Eukaryota > Metazoa > Chordata > Mammalia > Diprotodontia > Petauridae > Gymnobelideus > Gymnobelideus leadbeateri. Next base: position 405,476 of record WOXC01009031.1, on the reverse strand, counting down.
CCATTATTGTATGATCTGGAGTAGGTCATAAAACTTCAATACCAGAACTTTACTTAGTTCTCTCATCTGCAAAATGTTGATGATATATTTTTCAGTGTGTAACACACTAGATTGTGAGAAAAGTGCTTTGTGAATCTGTGGGCACTATATAAATGTTATACATTTCTGTAGAACATACACATACATAAATGTTATACATTTATGTAGAACATATACATACATACATATACACATATGTGAATATATATACACACGTGCACATAAATATATATATATACACAAACACCTATACCTATATACATATATATTTCATTTATGAGATAACTTTATGCTTTAGCAACATTGTTCTCTTGAACATTTTGTTGGTTATGAGCAACAAGACCAACTTTTTAAGCTTAATCACATAATTTATGTGTTAATTAAGAGGAGAGGATGATTTTTACATGGGATCCTAAGAAGCATTTGGCAATGCAATTAGTTTTGTAACCAATGATTTTTTTTAAAGCTTTACCAGAATAAGAATGATATTAGTGTCACCTTTAAATAGCTGCAGCTCCAGGAATGTGTCAGTTCACATTATTATCTTAAATACACACCTTATCTATCCATATTGCTTCTCTTTAGATGTGAAAGTAAAAATAAAGGTGTGAAGCTTCTAGCAGACTTAGATTTTTTCGGTAAATCAGAAAAGACATATAGAAATACTTCATTATTGTTAGTCTCAGGCCTTAATATATTAAAATCACTTGAATTTAATGTGTTCTTTACTTACTTAAAGTAAGAATAAGATAAATTCACAAAGTATTTGAAAATATGAATTAAAACTTTTTTATTCATAAGGAAGACAGTAAAAGATTTTAGGATATAGGATTTATTCATAGTAAAATTAGAGATAAAATTGAGTATAATGATAGCTTATTCATTTAGTGTTATGGAATTGTGGATTAGTGAATTTTCTGTATAACTAAAATGTTCTCCCTTTGAGATGATTTTTTTGATGATTTTTTTTTTTTTTTTTGCTTTTTAGTTTTTGTGTTAAGTGTTTGAGGTCAAATTTGAACTCAGGACCTCCTGACTCCAGGGCTGGTGCTCTATTCACTTTGCACCTAGGTGCCCCTATTTTGATGATTTTCAATGGAAATCTTTTTTTGAAAGCCCAGTGACCATTTGATTACTCCACATCCTACCTTCTTTTGTTAACTCAAGGCTAGCACTCTAGTTCAGACTCTTTTCACCTCTTGCCTGTGATTGGATTATCCTTTTAATTGGGCTCCCTGTTTTTAGTTTCTCTCCTTTTTGATCATTCTACATCTATCTGTCATATTCATATTCCCAAAACGAAAGTTTGACCATGTTGCCTACCCACAATGCTAGGCAGTAGATTTAGTGAGTGTAGCCTCATGCCATCTTTCCTATAAAGTTCCATGTGAACTTTAGGATAACTGTTTTCTTCACTGCTTTTACTTGTGAGGTTCAAAGCAACCTTCCAGATGGTCGAGGTTGTCAGAAATCTTAGAGTTACTTTCATTTACTCATAGAATATTCAAAATAGACAGGGAGTATGTAATTTTTCACATTAAAGAGGCAGCTGGAGCAACTGTTAGGCCATATCTGCCAGAAGCGGTTATTTTTTTTTTTTTTATGCACTGTGCTTTACCTTACAGGTGCTCCTAATTACCTGTTTCCTTCTGTGGAGCTGGGGCTAGCCATGATGGAATTGGTTTCTGCCTCATCTGGTACCTTATAAAATCAGCAAGACTGGGAAAGAAGCTCTGTCTCAGTTATTGACAGCTGTGTGCCTTGACTCTGATTTCTTTTTCCCTCACTGTGACCTATTCTCTCTCTTGTGTGTCTCCTAGTTTCTGACTAGTGCTTTAGAACTTTAACCACTTGTTCTGTGTTTTTTTTTTTTTTGTATTTGTGTCCTCCTGGTTTCTGCTGTCACTTAATCTCTCATTTCTGTTTTGTAGACTTGCTTGGACTCTGACCCCTTTTGCCCAAACTGTGTCCCTGGATTATTACCTGCTCAAACCTTTGATACCCAGTGTGATTCCTCAAGCCTTGCCTTCTGATTCCTTGCCTAGTTTTTATGTTGGGTTTCAATTTGTGCCCCCATTTGAGACTCGATCACTTTGTCCCAGGCACCTAATTCTTTCTTGATAACTGCTTTCTGGTCTTTCTTATTCCCTAGCCAGGACCCCAACTTTGTGTCAGCTTTCTTGGTTCTGATTCCTTATCTGTAGCCATAAGCTACCACCCACAGCCTGGGATGAGGTGGTGTGGTCCAGAAGAAGGCATGCCAAATCTGGAGACAGAGGGATTGGATTCAGAATCTAGTTATGTTACTTATTTGTTGTGTGAACTTGGGCAAATCCAAAATAAAGAGATTGGACTGGATGGCTCTAGATACAGGGGTGGGGAACCTGTGCCCTTTAGGTCCTCAAGTGTAGCCTTTTACTGAATTCAAAGGGCTGAACTTAAAAGACCTACAAGACTACTTTTGGCCTGGAGGCCTACAGAAGGTCCCTGTAACTAAGACTATGATGCTACAACAGCAGCATTCAGGACTGTTCAAGTACCGGGACTTTTACAGAAGTCTCTCTGCCATAATCACCATGTATATGATGATGGTGATGGTGATGATATTGGTGAGATCTTTGCATTTACTTCCAGAATGTTTTGTATCTTAGTTCTAATTATTATTTGCTGTCTGTTGAATAAATTATATTGCAGGCATAATATGTGTGTATACTCTGGAGGACAAAATAAATAGCCTAAAAAAAAGAAGCAGAGGGGCGGCTAGGTGGCGCAGTGAATAGAGCATTGGCCCTGGAGTCAGAAGGACCTGAGTTCGGATCCGACCTCAGACACTTAACACACACACAAACAAAAACCTAGCCGTGTGACCTTGGGCAAGTTGCTTAACCCCAGTTGCCCTCCAAAAAGCAAAAAAAAACCAAACAAACAAACAAAAAAAGAAGCAGTCCCTGCTTTTAAAGAACATATATTCTCTCAGACTGGATAACAGTCTTAATTAATGACACAATAGGATGAGAATCTATGTTCTTGAATGTAGTGGTGTCCTTGATCAGTCTCATAAATGCCTTCTTTTCTGGCCTAGTTGTAGAAGGAAGAGAAGAGGAAAGATGAGGAAAGGGAAGGGAAAAGGAGTAAGTATTTATATAGCACCTACTATGTGTCAGTCACTGTGCTGAATGTTTTAGAAAAATGAATATTGTTATTTGATTCTCAGTCAGTCAATATTCGTTTATTAAGCACCCACTTTGGTGTCAGGCACTGTACTAAGCACTTTGGAAAAAAATATTGTCATTTGAGTCCCATGACAATGCTGTGGGCTAAGTGCTAATATTAATAACTGCATTTTACAGATGAGGGAACTGAGGCAAACAGAGGTGAAGTGACTTAGTGTATGGGTTTGGATTTAAATTCAGACCTTCCTGACTCCAGGGATAGCACTCTTATCCACTGAGCTGTCAGCTGCCTTTAATGGGGTTCATGGTCTATGGTCTAATTGCTCTTTCAGGTTGCTTTGAAGGTAAGTCCTATTCTGAGCTCTGATCCTGTTGCCCTCAGAAACTGCCCCTGATTACCTTATCCTACAAACACAAGGCAGATTCTTTAGACCATCATTAAAGCACCAACTTCTCTTTGTAGCTTCATCTTCCCTAATATGCTTCACTCAGAGTATAGTTCAGTTAAGCTAGACTACTTGCTGTTCCTTCAGTAGCCTGTGCCTTCTTATTTTTGTGTTACCCGGACTCCTCACCTCTCTCCAACTCTGCTCTAGTCTGTCCAGTTCCTATACCTCTTTGAAGACCGAGCTCAACTGTCATCCCTTCCATAAAGCTCTCCAAGATCCCAGCTGGGAGCAATTTCTTGGTTTCCTCTGAACTCCCATAATGCTCTGTACTCCTTTATATCTTAATATCTTAGTTTCTGTGTGCATCTTATTTTACCAAGCTATAAGCTTTAATGGGCCTCTCTTCACAACAATGCACAAAGTACCTTATATATCAGACACATTAAAAATATTTTTGAAATGAATGTTGTTCTAAATGTTATAACTTCTTGGTTACCTTCCTGGAAACTATGCTTCCCTAAGAAATAACTTTTTAGGATCACTGTAAAGGTAGTTGAATTCCCTTTTTGGATATTTCATTGTATAAGATAATGCATGTAAAGTGCTGTTGCAAACCTTAAAGTACTATATAAATTTTAAATATCATTAAAGCAAGTAGATTTAAACTTTAAAAATAAGTCAACTATCAAAGTAAGCAATGGTACTATTGAAAAATGCCTTAAAGAAATCATAATGTGACTCAAATTTTTAAAAAGATTAACACACTCTTTTAAAAAATGAGTTTCAGTGTCAACATTTTAAGGTCTTAGACTCTTTAAGTTCTACACATGTGGGGACTTCATTTTTATCTAAAATTATCTCACCCACTGAGTTTTCTAAATCTTACTAACAGTTTACTCATGTCTAATTGAGACTTTGTTATTTTTTTCTTGAGAGACCAAAAGGTACTGTGTATAGCAGACTTGGATTCAGGAACACCTGGGCAAGTCCCACCTTAAACACTTGATAGCTGTGTGATCCTGGGCATATCACTAAACTTCTCTGGGCTTCAGTTCTTCATCTTTAAAATGAGAAGGTCGTACTAAATGACCTCCAAGGTCCCTTCCAGTTCTAAATCTATTAATCTTAGACTATTATTTATTTCAACATCAGCAAGCACTTGTTGAGAATTTGTATGTCTGTTTGGGAAGGGGGTGCAGATAGGCCTATAGAGCTAGCCCTGAAGAGAAATTTGTTTGTTTAATTTATTTGTTTGTTAAAGAATTACTTGGCTGTGTGTGTGTGTGTGTGTGTGTTTGTGTGTGTGTGTAGGGGGTAGTGAGAGGGGAAGACAGGATGAGTAGGTTAGGAATAGGAAAAAGAAGGGACACTTTGTTTTATACTTTTAAGAGGAATGATTTTAGATATTTACCTCTCAAAATAATGCCTCTTCCCACAAGTATATACCAAGGACTGACCTGGATTCCTTTGCTGGAGATTTGATAGAGCATGTTATCTCATCCTTATCAGATCCTCTGAGGACCATATCTGCCCCATCCTATCACAGAGGCCTCACTCATGTTGTCCTCTTCTTTCTTTCCCTGATCTAAGTCTTGGACCCATTGCCTCTTCCCAATCTTCAGCCTCTCTTTCAAGACTCCAGTTTTTCATTCTCTAGTTTCTGGTACTATTGACATTTTTTTTTCTTTTTGGCTTTTTGGAGGGCAGTTGGAGTCAAATGACTTGCCCAAGGTCACATGGCTAGTGTGTGTGTGTGTGTGTGTGTGTGTGTGTGTGTGTGTGTGTGTGTGTGTGTGTGTGTTAAGTGTCTGAGGCGAGATTTGAACTCAGGTCCGCCTGACTCCAGGGCCAGTGCTCTATTCACTGCGCCACCTAGCCCTCTATTGACATTTTTATTAGTTTTTAACATTTAAAATTTTTAAATGCTTAATCTCTTTTTCTAATATCCAAGAGTACATCTATATTTTTTATATTATTTATCCTCTGTTGATCTTTCAAATGATCAGCAAGCTTTGGAATCCATCCTTTAACATTTAAACAGAATGGCAGCATGGTATAGTAGCTGGCTTTGCTGATTTTATGACCCTGCACAGAACACTTCATCTTTCAGTGATTCTCTAAGGAGCTCTCTAAACTGTCAGTCAGTAGACAAGCATTTATTAAGTACCTATGGTGTGCAAAGCACCATGCTAGGCTCTGGGGATACAAATACAAAAATGAAACATTTTATGCCCTGATACATTTTATTGGGAGAGACAGTGAATGTGTGTGTATGTAAGTGCAAGAAATGCAAAAGATAAACACAGGATAATTTTTTCAAGTCAAGATACTAACAGTTGGGCGGGGAAGGAGAACCAGGAAGCCCTGGGTTCTGGTATTTTCTAGCTGTGTGATCATGCATGGACAAGTCCTAGACTGCTCTGGTTTTCTCTTCTGTGAAATATGACTAATATTTGAAGTACCTATCTCACAGGGTTATTATTATAAGGATCAAATGAAAAAATGTATGTAAAGCACTTTGCAAACCTTAATGTTTCTCCCTCTCCCTCCCTCCTTCCTTCTCTCTCCCTCTTTCCCTCTCCCTCTCTCTCTCTCCCTCCTCCATCCCCTGCCCCATGTGTCTGAGGTGAGGGACCTCTGAGGTCATATGTCTAATACACTCACCTTATAGATGAAACTTTAGCTAAGAGAAGCAAGTGACTTGTCTAGGCAGTTTTGAAACCCAGGTCTTTCTGTTCCTGGTTCAATGCTCTGTCTATGTCATTACTTGACGGAATGGAGTTAGGGAATTTTTTTTTAAGGAGATTTTTAGAGTTGGACATTTTGAAGCTTGATACAATCACTTTTTATTCCAACTCATCTTGTCCTGTTCTATCTTAATTTATAGACTCCCTTTATTCATATGAGAGTTTTTATTTTTCAGGATTTTCCATAGATCCCCATGTCTAGGTATCTAAAACACTTAGGAGCCAAAAGTATTTCAGTCACTTGATTAATTAAGCATGTATTAAGGTACTAGGTTCTGTGTTAGCCACTGGGCATACAAGTACATAGAATGAAGCAATTACTAATTGCAAGTAGGGAGATAACACATAGCTATAGAAATATATAATGGGGGAGATACACATACAAATACATAGCATAAATATAAAGTTTATAAATGCAAATATGTACAAAGTAGCTGGTACGTGTCTGAGGCTGGATTTGAACTCAGGTTCTCCTGACATCAGGCCTAGCACCCTTTCCATTGTGCCACCTAGGTGCCCTTAATTCTTTCTAGTATATTGTATTCAGGTTGAACATATCTATTAGAGATTTTTCAAGTTGACATTTTATTACTACCTTGAAAATGGTAATTCACTGATTTCTTTCCCTTTCCCCACCTCAATTCATCCCTACCAACATTAACTGGGTTCCCTTATACCAAGGTTGAGCAGGATCGGTGAAGAACATTGTTGGTGACCCCGGGCTTCAATTTTGTGTATCTGGCTTTCATTCCTTAATTTTGACCCTAGAAAGCTGCAGGCATTTGGTAGTGGAAAGTAAAACTAGAAACAGCTTCTCAGCACTATTTGGTGACCTTGACTGTTCATTCTAATTTAATTCGACAGATTGCAAAAGTGTCTAAACTACCCCTGGTTGTGATTTTCACACTTTTGGAAAGTAAATTAACTCTTTCAAGCCATAAGAGACTTTTTGTATTTGGGAGCAGTAATTTAGAGTCATACCCTTGTGGCTCAGAAGAGTAGCTACAGCTTCCCATGGTGCCTAATTGGCAACCAAAAGCCTGTTTAGGCCCAGGGAGAATCCAGCCTAATGTATTGGAAACTTCTTCTTGTAACCTTGATTTACTTTAAAATAAATTATAGTTTAGCAAATAACTACCACCACTTAAACTTGTAATATATTATTTTATGTTGAGAAATGCATTTCATTGTCTCAAATTGAAATGCAGAGATTGAGGCTTTTGAAAAACGTATGGGATTTCATGGTGATAAACTGTTTTTTAAAGAATTGGCCAAAATTGCCATTTTTCTTCTTATGTAATACATGGCCCTTTTATCATAAATGATCAAAATTAAATGCTTAATAAAGGTGTTGATAGTACAAACTCAGAGATATTTGGGAAAGGAAATATATGTATATACTATGGTTCTTTTAAGAGAGATTATCAGGATCTTGTTGAATGGGATTTTTTTAAAGGGTTTTGTATCATTTGGTCACAGGTACAGTAAATGATATTTTCTATAGCATACCATAAATACCACAATAGAAATTTTAATCTATTAATAATAGTTTGTGTGAAGGGTGCCACAGTTCTTTGTAAGTTGGGGTGCCCAAATGTCATTTTCCTAGAGTGGTTTGCTACATATGTATCACTAAATTATTTAGTGAATTGATTGTTCTATTTGAGTTGATATTTGGGGGCAATCACTTGATGAAATTAATAAATACATAGTAGAATATTGTCTTCTCATCCTGAGAGTGATATAAGTATGCAGAAATCTGTGTTGTCCTGATTTTTATTCTTGGCCTAAGAGAACTGCTGTCCTTTCTACATCCTTTCCTTGTGTTGTTGATAGTTTGTGTTTGTTACTATAAAGATGGAGGTACCAGTTGATTCAGATTTGGGCCAAGTGATGGCAGAAGTAAGTGAATCGCAGGGGTGAATTGGTTGAGACAAGAACTAAGAAGTGTCAGAATTGGTGTGAGAGGCCCTAGAGATGAGGGCAGAGAAGTCTTAACATTAAGGTATGGAATGGAAGAACTAGGAACTTCAGTTTCTGACCTCTCCTCGAAATGAGTCAGACAATATAGGGAGCTGAATAGGCAGGAACAGGGCAAATGAAGTTTTACTGTATAATAATAAATCCTTCAGTGTTATACTTTTTTGAAAAGTAAAAACAAAATGAGAACACTTCTAAAATATAACAACACATAGACATATGAAATGCTTTTCTTAGGAATTTTATGCTTTGCTAACTTGTACTGAAAGCATCTTTAAGACTTGTTAGAAACTTATTTGAAATCTTTCCTTTGTAGCATTCTTAATTCAGAAGTAAATTCTCAAAATTTTCTTTAGAAATCTCACATTGCTATTGCTGATAGACTAATAAATTGAAATGCCACCCTTAAATGACCTTCTGGATTAGGTAACAGAAATTGCTGAATGTTAGCAGGTAATTTATGCCTTTGTCTCTGTTCATTTTAACAGCTTGGATGTTTTATATAGCTTTAAAAATGAAGAACCAATAAAAAGAAGCATTGCACTAATAAATAAGAAATATCCAATGTTGACTTCAGAAACAGAGACAGTTTAGTTCTTTAGTCTTTGGTCTTTCTTAAAGCAATAGGCATTCCACTTGAGATTTCATTGATACAGGGAAGGACCTAGTAAGTATATTTCCTCTACAAATACATGTTTTCACTTCCTCAGCAATTGATAATCTTAGAATTGCCTATATCACTGAGAAGTTAAATGACTTGCCCAGCATTCCACAGCCAATATTTTTCAGACTTTGAACACAGGTCTTCTGTCTCCATGTTAGCTCTGAATCGACTTTGCTATAATGTCTTTACTGTTTCTAAGAAAACATCATATTCTTACATGGGGCACTTTCATTGACTTTCATATCTTTCTTTGGACATAATTTTGCCTAATATTTTATATGACCGGATTATTCATCTCTCTGTTTTGAAGTTCCCAAACTTTCCCTTGCCATAAACAAAACTTCATCTGTGCACAGTGTTTCCATTACTGACCCACAGGTTGACTAGAGAATCATTTGTCTGCTGAGAATTTCAAAAGATGCTAGGAAATGATTTTCTGTTGTATGTTAAAGCTAAAAGTTACTGAATAGGTGTTGTAATTTTATGAAAGTATGAAAATATTGACTGAGAAGCTAATGAAATATTTTCTATTATTTCTACTTCTTAGACTAAGGGGGGACATTCGAATCACCTGAAATAAAGGTATAATTGGGGTGGCTAGGTGGAGCAGTGAGTAGAGCATCAGCCCTGGAGTCAGAGGGACCTGAGTTCAGATCTGGCCTCAGACACTTAACGCACACACAAACAAAAACCTAGCCGTGTGACCTTGGGCAAGTTATTTAACCCCAGTTGCCCTCCAAAAAAAAAAAAAGAAAGAAAGGGATAATTTTGATAATTTGGTTAGTTGACTTCTTCTCTATTCATATCATTATTTATGAAAAATGTAGATTTTGTAGAACATGTCACATGATCAGATTGGTTTTGTGTAGGAAATGCATTGCATTTGATCAAAAATATTAAGAATGCTTTTCCTTAAAGTTGAAAAAAATTAGTTACCTGTAACTATGAACTTAATTTAACACAATTTTAGTTACTTCCTTTCAATTTCCTTATGAAATTGGCAGTTTTTATTATTCCATTTACTTATGTAAATTTATTATTCCAGTTACTTATGTGATGTCCAGTTTTCTAGAAAAGCATCAAGATTTGAGAGGAATCTACTAGACTCTTAACTATTTTAAAGTTTTAAGTTTTTGATCTATCTTAACCTGCAGGCACATATTTCCTTTTTGGTAACATACAAGATGTTGATTTTACGTTTTGCCTAGTTTGAACTACAGTTACTTCCATAGATAACTTTCCCCAGCATCTGTCACTGTTGTTAAATTCAGAAGAAATATGCTCATTGTTAGTTCCTCAGTTGAACTTTGTAGCCCTGTAAGGGATCTTAGTGGTAATGTGCCTCAGTGACTTCATTTTATAGTCTGGGGCAAGAACCTTTCTCATATACCTAGTTATTCTACACATTATTATCTTCAGATCTAAATGACCACATTCTCTTCTTTCTTTTTAAATTTAATTTAAATTTAATTTTTCTCAATTACATGTAGACAAATATTTTTAACATTCATTTAAAAAAATTTTTGAGTTTCAAATTCTCTCTTTTCCTTCCTTGTCTCCCTCCTCTTTGAGAAGGCAAGCAATTTGATATAGATTATACATGTGTAGTCATGTAAAACATTTCTATGTAAGCCATGTTGCAAAAAAAGACCAAAAAATAAACAAGAATAAGGGGATGCTTTAATCTGCATTCATATGTGTAATGGAAATGCAAATTTAAAGATCTTCCCTGCCCCTAGCTTAAGTGCACCTGGAGCCTGTGGTGGGAGGCTTGTTTTTTCAGGAAAGCCCACACCTTGATACTTTGTGATTGGGCAGTGGGTCAAGGAGGTTGTTACAATCTCTGAGCTAGGAGAAGACTATATAAACCCTGATGAGAGGCTTAGCTTTGGGGCTCCCTTTGAGAAGTGTTGTGTGATTTGACCGGATGAGACTCTGGGAAGCCGTTGTTGAGAGCCCCCCGGCTTTGAAAACCCAGATGTTGATGCTTCCCTCTCTGGTAACTGTGATTTGGTATTGATATAATGGTTGGACAGTTTGGAAGCCTGTCTGTGTGATCTGTAAGTTCTGTAACTCTGAAGTTTGGGGTGCTGACCTTTTTTCCCTGAACTAGGTAATGTGTGTTTGTTTGATTAAAGTAAGCTTGTTAACCCATTTTGAGTTGCTTTCCTTTACAAAAGCAGATCTAAGAACCTGTGTTGGCAGTCACCCTGGGGATATTGGGGTGCTTGCCGCTACAATATGCCATCAGTTCTTTCTCTGAAGCTGGATAGCATTTTTTGTCATTGCTGGGAATAGCTAAGTCATTCACAGTTGATCGTTATACAGAATTGCTTTTACTATTTTGTTTTCCTGGTTCTTCTTGTTTCACTTTATGTAAGTCTTCCCAGGTTTTTCTGTGAGCAGCCTGCTCATCATTTTTATAGCACAGTAGTATTCCATCACTTGCCCACAGTTTGTTACTCCATTTCCCAGTTGATGGGGCATTCCCTCAATTTCCATTTCTTTTTCACCTCCAAAAGAATTGTAACAAATATTTTTGTACTCATAGGTCCTTTTCCTTTTTCTTTGATCTCTTTGGGATGCAGACCTACTAGTGGTATTGCTGGGTCAAAGGGCATGCACAGTTTTCTAGCTCTTTTGGGAATAGTTCCAAATTGCTTTCCAGTTGGCTGTGAGTTGGTACTTCAGAGTTTTTTAAATTTGTGTTTCTCTAATCAATAGGGTTTACAGTGGGTTTTTTTTTTTTTCACGACTATAGACAGCTTTGATTTCTTCATTTGAAAATTGCCTGTTCATATCAAATGACTACTCTCAAACCTTTCTAAAGAAAACAAACAACTGTCTTAATATTGTAACTATATTTTTGGGATACATGTTGGGGGTATAATTGACTTATACCATGCTAGCCCAATGAATGTAATTGAGTCCTGTTTGGAGATTTTTTTCTGATATTATCTGCCCCCCAAAAGAGAAGGTTTTCTTTACCTCCTTACGCTATATAGTGCCTCTCTGCCTCAATGTGAAAAATGGAGGAGAGCATGAGAAATTAGGACTAGGTGTGTAGTTTTGGGAGCAGTCCATTGACATGTGATCATTGAAACCTTGTGAGCAGATAAGTTCCTTAAGGGAGTGTTGGTACGGATATGTTGTATCTGAATGCTTAAGGGGATGTTAGTTACTGTGAAAATGTTGTATGTGAATACTGTGAATATGTTCCCTCTCCCCAGCCCACTCCTCTAAGAAACTGGGAGCATCTCACTTTTGTATCTGAATCCTCAGTGCCTAGGGCAGTACCTTGATGCTACTGCAGTCCAGCCCTTATTTATCCTTCATGACCAAAGATATCAGGAGGGTGGTGTCTTAATTTGCAAGGAAATTGGATTTAAGTGAGGCAGAGCTATGCAGAGCCATCAGCCTCACTGTCTCATCTGGAGAAGTTGGAATCCAGTGGCAAGACTTGGGTCAGGACAACTGGTGATGACCCTGGATGCAGTAGAGACCAGTCAGGCACTTAATAAACGCTTGTAGACTGGTTGATAACTAAAAATATGAGTAAGAGGGGGAAACTTGAGTGGATATTTATAGTTTGTAAACACTAAACAAGAATGACCAACAAAAGAATAATTAAGAAAGGTGTGAAGAAAACCAGACAATATGGTATCCCAGAAACCAAAGCTTTAAAGCAGGAGTTCTTAATCTGGGACTCTCTGAACTTTTTATTTCATTTTTTTAAAGGGATCTTTTTATTTATTGCCTTTTTTTTGGAGGGGGAAAGGCAGGGAAATTGGGGTTAAGTGACCTGCCCAAGGTCACACAGCTAGTAAATGTTAAGTGTCTGAGGCTGGATTTGAACTCAGGTCCCCCTGACTCCAGGGCCAGTGCTCTATTCACTGCATCACCTAGCTGCCCCTGTTTAATTTTTTTTTTAAGCAAACATTTTGATAGCTGTGTTTTAATTGGTTCAATTAGGAAGAATTGATTTCCTTTATAATCCTAATATATTTTATTTTATGCTTTTAAGAACATTATTCTGAGAAGGGGTCCATAGACTGCCACATAGGTCCATGCCACAGAACAGGTTAAGGTTAAGAATTGTGAAGACTAGGAAGCAAAGGGAAGGGTGATCAGTGATGGAAGGGGCAGAGAATGAAGATCAGAGAAGAGGCTTCTTAATGTGGAAGAGATTTCCTTAATATTGAATAATAGGGAGCTCAAGGATAGAATTAATGGAAGAACTGGCACCTTAGAAATCTTGTTCCTAGAGTCAGAATCATACAATTTGAGAGTTGGAAGGGACCTCAGTGAGCGACTGTGTAGTCTAACCCATATGCAAAAGGAATCCTCTCTGTAACATACTTGACAGGTGGTTTTCTAGTCTTGAAGATCTGTAGTGAGGGAGAACCCACCACCTCTGGAGGCAACCCATTCTACTGGATAGCTCTCATTGTTAGGAACTTGGCTTTTTGTTTTTTCCTTCCTGACAGAAAAGCTAGATTTCCTTCTTGGCAACTCTTACCCATTGCTCATACTTCTGTCTTCTGAGACCAAACAGAACAAATTTAATCATTCTTTCTGCTAACAGACCTTAAAATACTTGAAGACAGTTATTGTATTTTTCCTCCCTTCTCCCCTTTTTTTCCCCTAGTTCCTTGAACAGATTCTTTTTTGACATTCTTTGACATGACCTCATGCTCCATCTGCCTTTCGAGCCCCTCCCCCCAGTTCCCCCCACATTCCCAAAGACATGAGAGATGAAGTGGCTTCTGAAAAACAGAGAGGAGCAAATTTAATTGATTTTCCAATGTTTATTGGGTATTTGTGCATTCAGTACATCTCCAATGTGAAGCACCTGAATTAGGTATTGTTGAGTGTGATATAAAGAAGTATAAGACATGGCCACTGCTTTCAAAGAGTTTATGATCTTTTCTTGACCTTTTGCAAGTTCTCTGTGCCTTTCTTTAAGTTGTTGTTCCATAGCTGAAGAGTAAACGGCTTGATAAAACTAAGTACAGTTATAGTATGCTTGTTAGTGAAGGGACCCAGACCCATGAAATTGCTGGTTTAGTTTAATATAGCAGCTTAATATAAGTAATGAGTATTCAGGTTAGTAATTCCACTTAATTAAAGAAATGAAAAGCTTATTGGTGAGGGTCACAAACTGGTGTAGAACATCATAATATCTGCTGGCCAAACTTGAGAGACCTATGGCAACATGAGATTCATTTCCGTTATTTATTTCCCACAGTATAATGGTATGGAATATTTCTAAATTTATTACAAATTTTTTTTAAAAGTCACATGGCAGAGGCAACTAGGTGGCACAGTGGATAGAACACAGACCGTGGAATCAGGAGGACGTGAGTTCAAATTAGGCCTCAGACAGTAGCTGTCTGGCCCTGGGCAAGTCAGTTAATTCCAATTGCCTCAAAAAACTAAAGCTATATGGCAGAAATTATTGGATTGCTTCATATGATAAGATTTAGAATATTGAAAAGGAACTCATCACATTTTTAGCTACATAAAAAGCATCTCAGTATGTCAGCAGTATGGAAAGCTTCTTTAAAATAGGGAGGGAATGTATTTTTTTCCCATCTTTTGTGCTCTCCATGTTACATACCATGGGGTCCTGTGAACTCTTAAAAACTGATTGGATTGACTCTCTACTTAGAATTAAGTTAGCCTTGGCTAAGTATAGCTGGGCCCAAGAATAATCAGCAGTATAATGCAATCTTGCCTAGAATTAGAATGACTTCAGGTGGGATAATATGTGTGAAAGCTCTTTGTAAGTTGCAATGCATTATGTGGTTGTAAAGTATTATAGTTTTTATTATGAAGACCTGAATTTGAGTCCTATCATGGACATTGTGTGGTCCTGGGCAGGTCATTTATTTTCTCGCTTTGTTTCCTTGTCTGTAAAATGGGTATTAACCTCACCTCTGTTATGGGAGGATCAAATAATATAATATGTATAAAGTATTTTGAAAACCCTAAATGTTAGTTGCTGTTTTTATTGTTTTCCTGTGACTATAAAAAAGCATGGAAACAAAAAAATCAATCTAATATTGTTCCTTAAGGGTCAGTTTAAGCTCTTAAACTTTATTTAAAAGGCAAGAGTATTAATATGCAGAGCTTTTAAATGCTTAAATCTCCTGATTGTAGTTTGAAGTAAGGCACTACAAGGTTACAACTTAGAGGACTTTCATTCAAATCCTAATTTTGTTACTTACCAGATTTGTGACCTTTGGTGAGTCACTTAATCTTTCTAGGCCTCAGTTTCCTTATCTGTAAAATGGAGGGGTTGCTTCAGATGATCTTTCTAAAGGCCTTTCCAAATCTAAATCTTGTGATCAAGCCTATGCACTCATTATGTATATTATTCTTTTATATATGAAATATTTGCTATTTGATTAGAACATTGTAGTGTAAAGGGTCACATGGTCAAACTATGTACAGTGGAAGGCACTCTTTTCGTGGTACCCATAGCCCTTTTCCTCTGTCTAGGCCATCTTCATATGTGTGTCATTTGTTTACGAGGGACACTCTCAAAAAAGAGGGGATAGTTCAGTTTTAAGCTCATGACTATTGCTGGTACCCTCTTGATGCTGGGTCAGTAATAACATTTTTTGTGTTGATGGCACAGAATTATAGTCTCTGTGGCCATAGCTGCTCTCTGGCCAGACTGACCCTGCCCAGATTTCTAAAACCATTTAGTTTATTTTAGAACAACAGAAGGTACACGTGCTAATGCAGGCAAGTGTGAATTTTTAATGTGGTAGCTTCTTTTCTGTCCAAGGAAGCAGATATTGTTCAGAATATTTACTAGGCAAATTGGAAGCAGGCGCTTGCTACCCCCTGTAAGCTTTCTTGGTATTCCCTCAACTCTGTTGTTGCTTGCATTTGTATACTACTTGAATCTTGGGTCTAATTCTTCTAGTCATAGTTAGACTAATAGTGACAGAAGTTGTAATATACACTATTTTTCCATTTATTCTTCCAGATGAGTTTTTTTTAAAAGCAGTATGAATAATAAAGTTGTCTATTTGACCATCTTTTGTTAGATTTATTTTTTTAAAAAATCGATACCTTTACTATTCAGGAATTGCATATACAATGTAGTAGGGTAAAATGGCCAACTTATTAAAACTCTGAAATTCTTTGAAAAGTTCATTGACATTTTGACTGCATTATGATCACATTAGCTATAATCCATATGCTGTGTAGAATTGAATTCTTTGGTGATTCTTACAGATGACCCTTTAAATGCTTAAGATCTATTTATAAATGGTTGGTTGGGATTGAATTGCCACAGATATAAAATTTCCCTTGGAAAACAGATTTCCAAAAACTTTCTTATTTATTAACCTCTTTATTTTAAGTAGCTTTTTGGTCAGAATATAGGCCATCTACTTCCTGTGTGCTTTCTACCCCCTCCCCCCAACAAAACATAACTCAACCTCACATAAAAACTTAGTGGGACCAGTATTTGGTGGTTATTTTTTAGTTCACACCTATGTGTTTTTTCCATTCAAAGAAATCTCCTTTTGGATGGTGTAGGGGAATGGGTTTCAATTAAGAGTAATCCATATTTAGATCAATATTATATACAATGCAAATAAATATTATTTCTCTTCAGATATGCCTTGCTTTATAGGAATTTTTTAATTGAAATTTTTGGTCCTTCAGGGAACTATCCAGGACTTTAAGTTGCAGAGAAGATGCATTGATAGAAGGATTTCCCCCACCAGGAAATCCCTATCACAATGAAATTACAGGTCCAGTTCCTATGCCTGTCCCTAAGTTTTACAAAGAAATAATGTGAAAATTAGAGACATTTGATCTTGGAATTTTATCATCTTTTAATGTATATTTGTAGGGGACTTATATGTCATAATTAGAGCAAGGGGACTGAGTCTTTGCCCCCAGAGCACTGAAAATTACAGAGTATGAAAATTTTAAATAATAAGTTAAATAATAAAAATATCAGAATGCATTGCTGAGCCAAATGGGGCTTTGCAAAAGAATGATAGGGTCAGTTAATGTTGGAAGCAATAGGTGATTTTATTTGTTAAGTTTAAGAGAAGGCTCAAAACGAAGATTTAACTGGAGGCTCATCACTAAACAAGATTCATAGACAACAAAGGAATCTACTAGGCCAGCTTTCTGATCTCTTACCCTTTACACTGGGATCAAGACCAACATCTCTAAACTAAGGCAGCCTGTCCATCTCCTCACAGTGGGTCCAGAAGTATCACATTTCTTTTGGACAATGAAAATCTATGCTGGAAAAACATTTTTTTCCAAGACCACAAGAAATGATTATGGAATTTTAAATTTGACATCCCTCAGATGATCCATCCACAGTGTAGGAAGAACTATATTTAACACCAATTTAGCAAGATATCCTTTCTATTCCATGGGGGTGGGGAGGATCTTTTGTCACGTGTCCTTGTTTTCACATAATGAATCTCAGAACTGACCTGAGAGTAGGTTTTGTGCTACTTGCCCTTCAGGGCCAAAATTGCTGTCTATGGCTATATCAGTCATATTATTAAGAATTTAATCTGTGATTGTACTAGCATTGTTTATTTCTTAGATTCAGTATTCTTGAAATATCTATAGAAGACCAAATGAATGCTTTTGAGAAATGATCACTAAGGTTGAGCAGTTATGACAGCAGTGCCATGCCTGATATTTTTAGTACTTTATTCAAAAGAAGCACAAGATATGGCTTCCCTGCCTCCAGGATGGTTGTAGTTTAGCAAGAAGAGGAGAAAGAGATTTGTTCATTCATAAAATAGCTGTGATTCCTGCTCTCTAGGAGTTTTCATGATTCAAGCAGAGGAGATAGAATATGAACAATGACAAGTGGGGGAGAGCAGGGGTTAAGTAAGTGTCTAGAATGTTTCAGACACTGTGCTAAGCATTTTACAGATTGAGTTAGGGCCATTAATGTCCCCATTTTATAATTGATCAGACTGAGGAGAGCAGAGATTAGATGGCTTGCCCAGGTTTATACAGCTAAATGTGTCTGAGGCTGGGTTTGAACTCAGATCTTCCTGAGTCAATGGCTAGCGCCCTCTCCATTGCATCTCCTACATAGAATAAATAGAAAAGTTAGTAATATATACTTATATAATATAGAGTAATAAAGTTTAAATGTAGAGGATTAAATAAATGTAGCTTGCCACAGGTTACAAAGCAATATTTCTCAATTTAGTATGGAATTTGCTTAGTTTGTAGAACTAGAAGACATAAACTGATGTTTCATTAAGATTAGAAATTTGCAATTTAAAAACATATGTTTATTCAATTTATTCCTCCTAATTAGGCCAGCATTTTAAGGGGGAGAAATTAAATAAGAAAGTACTGATTCTTTCTTTCTTTTTTTTCTGACATCACTGGTCTTTAAATGTGTGTGTCCTTTAAATTGTCTGATTTTTTTCTTTTGTTCTTTACAAATCATTACATTTTGTTTAGGATGCATGTATGGATTATGTTGCAGTGTTCCTGAGCATTAGTTGCAAAGCTTGCTACAAACAGACCCACAGCGCAACCTAATTTTTTTTTCCTGGTTCTGGTTCTGGTTCATTTCAGGATATGGTGTAACACCTTTCATGTCTAGGGCAGCTTTGAGAAAAAGGAATTCCTCATAGCAGGGTAAGGAAATGAGTGGCATAGAGTGTCCCAGAGGGCAAAGTTTCATAGTGAAAAATTTTTTTCTCATTGAAGTTGCTTTAAAACTTAATGTTCCATTATTAGTGGTAATATATTCTTGAGTTTGGGCTAGAGTAATCTTTTTTTCTTTTTCCTAGTAAGGAAACAAAGTGCTAGTAGCAGAATAAAATAAAAGTGTTAAAAGTTCTCAAAGCTCCCAGTGAAATCAACTCTTGATTGTCCTTGAAGGAAAGAAGGGAAAAAGGAATAAGAAAGGAAGTAAAGAAAGAAGCATTTATTAATTTGCAGTATTTCATTTGGTCCTCTTAACAATCCTGGGGAATAGGTATTATATTGCCTTCAGTTTACAGTTGAGGAAACAGAGGTAGACAAGAGTTGTTAAAAGACTTTCTCAGGGTCAGACAGCTAATAATGACCTGAGGCAGAATTTGAATTCAGGACTTCCTGACACTAGGCCCAGCCCTCTTTTCACTCTAATACCTAGTTGATATACTTTATATGTAGTATCTCATTTGAGCTTTAGCAGTTGTCCCCATTTTATAGATGAATCTGAGGCTCTCCGATGTTAAGTGACATGTCCATGGTGACAGTTTTTTTCGAGGCAAGATATCATTTTACATCTTTCTAATATCTCTACGTTGCCTCAATAAGTACTCATTATCATACTCATTTCTTTCACTTACCAACTTTTTAAACTAGGGCTGGTTAGAATTTTCAAAATTTGACATCAGTTAATTTGGATTTATGTCCTGACCTTTAAAACTTGATATAGATTGACATTTATATCTTTTCATACCTATCTTTTCTTGGATTTTCTGATAAACTATGAGATGATTGAAGGCAGGCAGTAAGAGGGAGAATGGAACAAAATTCAGGGAAAGAACCTCAGATTAGATAATTAGCTACAAGCTATAAAATTTGTTATAGTAAAAGAATTGTTCATTGGATTAGGGCTCCAGTAAGCCAGACATCCCACAGGCAATGGCAGGCTGTCTGTGTCCTTCAGGTGGAGTGCTGTTGGATGGATATGCCTCCCTATCTGGGAGAGACCCCTTAGATGCCTTCAAAAAAGTGCCATGCTGTTTAATCTCATCAGGTTGATTGAGTAACTCCTCAAATTAATCTGCCCTGATCAACTTCTTTATCACCTCCTCCTCCTACCCCCAAAATATTACCAAGGATACTAAATTAGGAGACTCCCAGTATAAACACTACAAGAGAAGCTCTGATACTCTAAGAAAGGAAAAAGTATAATGGAGTAGGAGGCTAGCTCCTAAAATACTGTTTTTTAAAAAATGTTCTCCTAAAAAAAAAAAACACACACAAGAAGTGCAAATAAACTGCTCCATGTATAATTTTAGAGAGAATATTTAGCAAGGGTATTTGGCAAGAAAATACATTCAAAAACACAAAAAATATATGTTTTTTAATGTGTGTAGACACACAGACACACAAACACACACACATACACACAGAGTCTTCATATTCTTGGGTTATTTTGTTGTTTTAAGGGCCAATTCCCAATGCTATCCATGACAGATAAATTCAGTGCAGGTAGCTGAACCACTCACCAGTCCAGAAAGGTAGAAAGGACATCCTGTTTCTGGGTTCTTTTTTTGCCTCCTTGGATTGGATCCATGTTTCCATTTCTTGCAACAAGTTTCATTGTTAAAGGGAATGGAGCTTTATTCTTGATAGCTCCCCCTGTCTCAGGTACTACAGTTTGATTTAACAACCTGGTTTTAAATTAAAAGTACTAAAAAAAGGTCATTGGCTTATCTTTGTTTACCTTGATAATACATGTAGTATATATGACAGAATTTTTTTTTTGCTTTTTTTTTTGGAGGGCAGTTGGGGTTAAGTAACTTGCCCAAGGTCACACGACTAGGTTTTTATTTGTGTGTCCCTTAAGTGTCTGAGGCCAGATCTGAACTCAGGTCCCTCTGACTCCAGGGCCGACGCTCTACTCACTGCGCCACCTAGCCGCCCCAAGACAGAATCATTTTGAAATCTGAATAAAAATGTAATATAACTTTTATTGACTAAATGCAGTTTATACTTATTATAGCAGTTATAGTTTGTGTCATATATTTCTTTCTCTCAGATAAAAGGGGTAATAACTAAACTGTGGGGACCTAATTCATTTGTTTAATCTTATGTCGATGTGTTCCAAGATTGTTACTTTGATAAGAGGACTCTTTGTAGATTGTTTTTGGCAAGGAGTTTTGGATCTACTTGACACATATTCCTCAAAAATATACAGGTTAAGATTCTAAAAAATGAAAA
Source organism: Gymnobelideus leadbeateri (assembly GCA_011680675.1). Lineage (NCBI taxonomy): Eukaryota > Metazoa > Chordata > Mammalia > Diprotodontia > Petauridae > Gymnobelideus > Gymnobelideus leadbeateri. Next base: position 384,520 of record WOXC01009031.1, on the reverse strand, counting down.
TCGTGCTTGTCCAGTACTTACCACCATATTATTTCCCTCTTTGCTATGTTGTCCGAAAAGATTTCTTTAGGAATTTGATACTATTTGAGATAATCATTTCTGTTTTAACAACATATGCCTTCCTAGAAATCACCCATGCTATGCAAAATCACACAATAAAAACCACAAGTCTCATGGTGGAAAATGAGGTGTTGTGGAAAAACACTAAAAGACTTCATTAGTGACGTATTGAAAAAAAGACCAGTACCTAGTAAAAAAAGATAATACAGCCTTGTGCATAAGAGTAAAGAAATACATAAACATCATAGAAAATAGTGGCGGTGTCTGAGGCATTGAGGCTAATCTGTGCCCTGGTTCTTACTGCTCTGGATCTGGGAAGTCAAGTCACTTGCAGGTGAGAGAGCTCCCTTAGGGGGCCACAGCTTCAGACTGGGGACATTAAACATGATGGAAGATGAGGGGAGGGGTTTGGGATGGAGTCATACTTCCTCAGTCCACAATTCTTTCTGCACGAGAAAATACACAATTAACTTGGTACTTTACCTTAAAAAAGACCTAAAGTTTGCTCATGGAAAATTGGGCTTTGGAAGGGTCAAAATTTTGGGGTTATTACGAGATGGTGCAGTTTTCTGTGTTCTCAGGGACAAAAATCACGTGAAAGCAAACATAAAATTTGAGGGTTATGTTCAAATCGTTCCCTAATATATCAATTGTGTAGGAACAAAATTATGTTTCAAAACAAGTGTTATAGCGGAATGGACTGTATTCTTGCAACTGTTCTGATTTTAGGGAAAATTATAAAAATAAATAAGTGTGGTTGTGTGTGTGTGTGTGTGTGTGTGTGTGTGTGTGTGTGTTTGTTGTTGTTGCTGTTTTGGGTTTTTTTTTGCGGGGGCGGGGAGTGAGGGGGTTGGCGCAGACTTGTAATTTCCTTGGTTTTAGAGAATTCTTAGTGGGAAATTTCTCTTTACCAAAAAAATCAGCACATGTTCCAAAACTTCTGGAGAGTTGATAGAGTCATTGAGATGTGAAGTGATTTATTCAGTTACTTAGCCAGTGTGTATCAGGAAGAAAAACTTGAATCCAGATTGTTTTGCCTCCAAGGCCTGCTCTCTGTGCACTTAGGGTGCTTCTGCTAAAAAAAATAGGTTACATTTAGCCCCTGCCATATCAAGTTTATCAGGCAGTTTTGCTTTATAGTTTTTGACCTTTATAACATGACTGTCATATTTTCGAAGCCTTAAAAGTTTGTGATGGTTTTTCCCCTAATATCCCTTGTTGTTAGTTGAATCAATGAACCTGTCACTTGAAGATGGCATTAATATGTTATATCTTCCACTCCTTTTTCAGGGGTAGTGATAAGAGGAAAAATCCTCTCCATGAAATCTCTAACATTGGCCTCTCTGGCTTAAAGGAAAAACAAAAACAAAAACACACGAATGGATGACATCCAATTTAGCCCTAAATGTGGAATGCCAAGCAATTTCTGCAAAGTTTAAGTTGACTAAACATTAACCAGGAATTCAGAATAGTAAGTTCATCTAATGTGATGAAAGCTGCCTCAGTTAAATCCTCTAACTTGTCATGCCCATCAGAGAGAAAATAGTCCCAATAACTCTCCACAGATTACCATTATTTCTCTCTATATAATGTATTTTATCCTAATTGGTCTAGACATAACAGGATCAGTACACTATACCAAAGTACATGAATCCTGTTAAAGTGCTTACCTCTGATCATATCATCATCTCCTTGAGCGAAAATCAGTGGCTCCCTGTTGCCCACATTCCATTGCTTGGCTTTCAAGCCTCATGATTTGGCTTTAGTCTGCCTTCCAACCCTTATGTTCCAGATAACTCTACTCTTTGCACCAACTACTCTGCACTGATTACTTAGAGTTCACCAAATGTGTCACTCAGTAGTAATTCATTAAATGACAGTGAGGGAAACCATTTAAGTCATCTTTCTTTTCAATGTGAGATTCAATATACCTGTCCTGGATGTTATTTTCCAGGGGAAAAAGTGCAACTATATATTTAGATTTTGGAAATTACCTCTCCAGTCTATCAAACACATTTTTTTTTTTAGTGAAATGAATGCTAATCAAGGATTGTTATCAAAAGAATGCACAGACTTGCAAAAGTGACTGATTAAGTGCAGTGAAATGTTAGACTAAAGGATCTGGGGCCAGTGGGACATATTATCTGCTTTCTACTTCTTTTTCTTCTTTATGATCTCTTGGGTTGAATTAGTTCTCTCCCTAGGTATGTACCTTACCTTTGTTGTTTGGCAGAACTTAAAATCTAGTTTAGTCTATTTCATGTAAATTAATTATTTTTCATTATGTAGTAGTCCTCATTCTTATTTGAAATTTTAATGAAAGTTGTGCTTAATTTTAAAATTGTTTCTGCAATTCATTTATTTTGGGTAACCATTTTCATGCCTACTTCTAATCTTGGAGTGTGAACTTAAAACTTGTTTTAAGATTTGTTTTTGTTTTTTTTGCATTAGAGTATTCTTTGCAAATGGAACTGCCTTTTCCATTGATCAAATCTTAGATCCACCTGTTTAAACTTGAGTGAGAGTATTTGACCTAAGGTATTGGTTTACATTTAACAAATTGCTATATTTTATTTTATTCCCAGCTTTGACTAGGGTGAGACAGAGTATTACAACATTTTCCTTTTGCTTTTACATATTTTAAGTACCATTTTGATTTGGGGTTTTGGCAGCTCTCACATCAGACTAAAATACACAGAGCAACAATAACAGCTACATAGTTGTTTGTTTTTCCAGCTTTTCCATAGAGCTAGTTTTCCTGACTTGTTACTAAGTTCGTGATTACAAATGGTCTTTCTACCTCATTAAATGAACTTTCCCACATAGTTCAGCTTTTGGAACCACATTTTGATCTGTTTAGTTCCACAAACTAATTCTATTTCCACATAAGTTTTGAATTCTAATAATTATTATAAGGAAATACATGTTTTTTGGGCCCCCCTCTTGTGGTAATTCAATTCAATTTCTTTTCAGCTTTTTCAGCTAAGCATTTATTAATTACCTGCTGTGTGCCAGGCACTGGGCTAAGTGCTGGGGGTGAGGGAGAATACAAAGACAAGAACAAAATTATTATTATCATCGAGGAACTTCCATTCTGTTGAGGTAAAATAACATGCACACCGATGGATAAGTAGAAAATATACAAACAAACACAAGGTAAGATCCAGGCAATGACTTTTTAATTGTATTATCAAAAATTCTCATTGGGCAATTCAGGAGTAAATAAAAGCTAATACAGAGTTTGTAGTATGGATGCAGAAAACACATGGATGGTTTTGATTGACAAACTCCAATACTTTGAATTAGGTGTGCTGTAAAATTCCTGGGTTATGGGACTGTCTTCTGAGTGCAGAAGTGATTGTTACCTGTGACTCTTTGATCTGAGTAGGCCAGGCCTCTTCCAGGAGATGGGGCTTGAGTTGAGCCTTGAAGGGAGCCATGAGTTCCCAGAGGAAGGGAGAGCATTTTAGATCTAGGGGACAGCCTTGCAAAGCCTGGAAAGAGTACACTGGGAACAATTTGTATGGATTGTAGAGTTCATAAAAAGAAGTAAGGTGTAATCAGCCTGAAAATTTAAGTTGGAACCAGATTTTAAAGTGTTAAATGCCAAAATGAAGTATTTGTGTTTGATCCTGGTAGCAACAGAGAGCTATTGGGGTTGCTTGTGCTTTAAGAATATCAGATATGTGGAGGCTGAATTGGAGAGAACAGAAACTGGATCAGGGAGACCAATTAGGAGGCTGTTGCAGCAAGCTGGGAAAGGAGTCAGTGATAAGGTCTGGAAGGCCTTTGACAACACCTTCCAAACTGGGAGTTAATTACTGACTATACCTTTTAGACCTTCAGCCCAGGTTTACAGCAGCCATTAAATACCTAATAATTAATAAGAGTTGTCTGACCCAGCCCTTTTCTACCCTCAGCCAGCAGTGTTTGAAATCTGATGAAATTCTGCAGGCCAGACCTCGTGGAGGAAAGCTGCCTGCCTTTTCACAGAACTAGATGTAGGTTATGATGGCGCTATCCATCCATATCCATGCAAATTTGTGATAAATGATGGGAAAATCTGTTGAAGGGGAGTGGGTTTTGTGTGAGAGAAGAAGAGCTATGACCAGTCCCTGTGGAGCACTCTAGCTACTTGACTGAGGCCTCTGTTACTCTAGAGGATAACCTTAAATGTCATCAGGTAAGCTAGCCAGTCCCCCAGTGAGGCCTAAGGGGCAGATGGAGATGGCATATGCTAGCTGGGCCAAACCACTGCCACCACACCTCAGCCACCACCTTGTGATGCATCCTGATAGAGGCAGCCAGGATCCCCAGTAATAACAGCACCCTCTCCCTTCCCCCCACCTCCTCTCAAGCTGTTATCTAAGGAAACAGCTACTCCAGAGGTTCTGGCGCCAACCTTTCCATCAGTTACACCTACTGAAGGCATGGAAGAGTAACTTCTTGTCACCAAAGTCTTAGGCATTGTCAGGTGGTTCAACATAAAAAAAAAAAGATGCGGTTTTATCAGTGGAAATGCTGAGGAAGATGTATTACCATCTGCTCTGCAGCTTCCCCCTCCTCTTACCTCTGCACCTGATGAATTATCTTTACTTATTAGAACATAAGCTTCTTTAAAGCTGGAATGGTCTGTTTGAATCTTCATTGCTTGGCACACAGTTAAGTGTTTCAGAAAAGGCATGCCACTCACTTGTTCATTTGTTCACTCACTATGAAATGTCTGGCCAAAGGCCACCAATGATACAAGGAAGGGGAGAACCAAGAAGATCCTTATGTAATGAGGCTGCCTGTGGAACCATCATTGCCTGGACCCAGTAGGGGCTTGTCTTACCAGTTAGCTGTCTTTGCTTTTTTGTTTTACAACTCTTTCACCATGGCAGACTTTGTGATTGGCCCTCAGTGGACTCTGGGGTCTTCAGCAACCTCATACCTTGCTCATTGTGAAAACAGTCTCATGGCAATCCTTCATGGTGGTGATAGAAACAATTGAGAATCTCTCCAGTGGAGCCCATCACTTACAAAAACCAGTTTTCTCCTTGGAGAATGATCACAAAATCTTATTTTCTATGCCATTCACTCATCTTTGATTCCTGGAGTTCTTGAAATATGCTTGTTAATCCAATATCAGTTGAAATAAATCATGTTCTGCGCCCTTATTGTCTCTAGTTCTCTTTCCAAGCACTCACTCAGCTGCCAACCATAGTGGCCAACTGGAATTACCTGGAAGCCAAATAACACTGAGTTCCATGACAAATATCATTCATATCCAAAAGTGCATAGTAGCAGAGCAAATACCCTGCCTTTCCACTGTGTTTATTGCCAAGTGTTGTAGTGTGGTACTATAAGTCGTGCTGAATCTGGAATCTGGTCCTGTGTTCTAATTCTGACCCTGTTATTTATTACCTGTGTGATTGTGGCAAAGCCTATTTAACCTTTCAGGGCCTCAGTTTACTGCTAGGTCCTGCTTAGTGCTAATAAGCCACTGGAGTGATCAAATAAATTTGAATTTGTACTACTTGAACTTAAAATTATGTAAAAAAATGGTAATTACTTCTGACTTATTGGAAATATACTATGTCTGAATAATTTGACTTCTTTAGGGGATACATTATTCACACCAATTGGGACTTAGATATAATATTTTAAAAGGAGGGAACTGACCTAGGTGACCTTAAAATTTTAGAATTATCGGGTAGTTCCAGAGTAATATAGTTTATAGCCTAGATGCTGAAAATATATGGATTGATCTGACTAATTTAAATACTTTGAGGTGGATTTGCTGTCAGATTCATGATTAATATGGCTACCTGTGTGGCTGATATTTTGGTTGTCATTTGTAACTCACAGGAGGATCTTTTGTAGGGGCTAGTGCTTGAGCTGAGCTTTGAGGGGCATTGTGGTTTGCAAAAAGCACAGGTGAGGAGGAAGAGCATTTCAGAAATAGGGGGAAACCTGTTCAGAGGCAAGAGATGAAAAGTTATGTACAGGGAAGAGCCACTGGAAAAGTTTTCCTGAAGTATAGAGTGTATGAAGGGAACCCTGTATAATTGGCCTGAAAATTTAAGTTGGAGCCAGATTGTGACCCTCTGATCCTGTCATCACTAGCAAGAGCTGTTCTCTCTCAGGGCCTGACCCCGCTATGGGGATTTGAAGGCAGTAACCACAAACAGTTGTACACCTCCTGTTTTGGGGCGCTAGTTTTGCTTCCTAAAAAGAAATGCAGTGCCACAATTACAGGGTCCATATTGCCATCCCCAAGGCAGAGTGCTACCCCCCTGCCTCAACTTGCTAACTTCCCAGACCCTTCAGAGCAGGCTGCTACCAAATAGGCTCATCCCAGAGCATAGGATCTAATCTACATCAGCCCAGGAGAGGAGCAGCAAGGAGGTTTTCTAGACCCATTTCCAGCAATATGGCCACGTGCTGAATCCATCAATTGACAAGCATTTATTATCTTTCTGTGTGCCAGCATGCCAAGTGCAGGAGATACGAAGATAAAAATGAAACATTAAACAGTTCCTGTCCTCAAGGAGTTTGCCTTCTAGGGGGTGGAGGGAGACCTGTACAAAGATCACATCCGGTATGTATACAAAATTAACTATGAGGTAGTATTTAACGTCACTTTACTTTTGGACTCTAATTCTCCTGCCCGATTCCAGCATTTTATCAGCTTTGTCCTCCAAGGTCTAAAATGTCTGTAGTGTAGTGATCCCCTTGGATGACATTTTCATATACTCCTAAGATCCTGAGCCCCACATCCAGTTAGAATGAGCAGGACTGGCCCAGTTGTGTGAGCAGGGCCTCTGTGCAAAGTTAGAAGAATGACAATAAGGAAAACTCATTTTGCAGATGGTGATAAATTGGCAGGAGTCAGGACAGACCTCCTGAAAGTAGATCCAGTAGAAGTCTATCTCCTTGGAGTATTTGACAAATGCCACCTCCACTGTGTCTTTCCAAATGATAGCAAACAGACCTAAATGTCATCATTAACACTTATTGAACATCTATTACTTTTTCATTCTCAAACTGCTTGTATAGTGTTGTGTTGTATTTGTGTTGACTTTATGCACAATTACATCATTAAAACTCAAATCATTGTTAACAGTCTTCTAAATTATTTGCCAATAAGAATTCTTACCTGGCTCAGACAATCTTAGCAAGGTCACAGAATTTCCTTGTTATTTTTTTCATAATGCATTCTTTCCACCTTAACCAAAAACCACCACCACAAACAAAAAAACCCAGTTATATACCAGATTCCAACAATTATACCATAAAAATTGTCATTGACTATTTGGAAAATCTACTTAATTCATTCATTATAGAATAGTTAATTATTTAGAGACAGATTATCTACTTTATGCTTCCTCCTCCTTTTCTTCCTCTTCCTCCTCCTCCTCCACTGCTATCTATGTACCCTTTGGCCATTTTACTGTTTATTAATTAGTACCTCTACCACAAAGGTATAGGAGAAGAAGAAGGAAGTTAAAATACAAATTATTTAAGTCTGCTGATTGCTAGGCTTTACTTGTCAGGGTTTTAGGGAAAGGAGGCTGAAACCAGTGACTGAAGGTAAAGTTTTAAAATGTTACTTGTTTTAAATTTTAAAAGTCCTTTCCTAAAGTATTTGCCTGATAAAGGAGTTCTTTTTTGGGGGGGTGGGGTGGGGAAGAGTTTCCAAAAAAAATTGGGACTTGTGTATTATTTGTCTCCTTTGACTGTGGGCACCAAAGCTGACAAAGGCTCAAATTAAAGGTTTAGCAAGCAGTCTGCTGCTTGACACTCTTTGGGGGTGAAGTAGCTCCCTTTTTCTCTCTCACCCACATATATACACCCCTTCACAGATGGATTGTCCACTGTAATTTCTCCTTTTGAATGCTTGCCTTCCACAGCTACATATGGCTTTTTCACAACTATCTCTAGCTCTTTGTACAATTTAAAAATCAAATCACATATTATGTAATAGCTACCATTTATAAATATAAATGTTAACTATTAATATGTAATGTAACTATAATTACAATATGTTCAATGAAATTATATTCAATAAGTATGTATTGAATGCTTGCTATCTTCAGGGTTTTGTCAGGTAGCATGTGATACATAGATTAAAAACACTGTTCCTGCTCACAAGGAGAATTTGGAGTCAAAAGGTTCTGGGTTTGAATCCTAGCTTCTTGTTAGAGGAAGATTGGGACTACTAGACATCTGACATCTTTGAGCTTCTGTTTCCTTATTTGTAAAATGAGGGCTACCATGATCATAGATTTAGCTCTGAAAGAGACCCCAGATATCCAGTTCTTTGATAGTATAACTGAGAAAACTAGGACCGACAGGTCAGGGTCACATAAGGGCTTAACGATCTTTAAGCTACCTTCCGGCTCTAAATCCTTTGATTATCTAAGAGCTCTACATTTGGTTGCTCTTCTTTATATAGTACTTTAAAGTTTACAGTGTATTTTCCCCACAAAATCCCAAGGTAGACATCATAAGTACATTGTTGTTGTCATTATTTCCAACTTATATATGAGGAAAGTTTAAGTTCTTTGAGGACAGGGGCCATCTCATTTTTCTATTTGTATCCTGGATTCTTAGCACAGTACCTAGTACCTAATGGGTCCTTAATAGGTGCTAGTTGATTGATTGAAGTGGTTTTTCTTGGGTGCTAAAACTAGTTAAATATATCAGTTAACATTTGAACGCAAGTCCTTCCTCATTCCAGGTTTGGTGTGCTTTCCAGGTGACCGTAGATGCCAGAGCATTTAGTGGACAGGTGCCTCTTTTGTTTAATGGTGGTTAATAAAATTGCGAATGCCCGTTTTAAGTTGTAATTTGTGTGATTCTGTATACATTCTTATGAAATGAGGACTTGCACCACTGGCTATACTACTTTGCTTCCATTAAGATACATAATTGAATTAGGGCCAACCTAGGCCTTTGTTGGTAAGTGAAGCGTTGATCTCTTATAGATTGTCAGAACACTGTTATTGACTTTTTTTTTTTTTACCAGCTCTTAAAGCAGGCTAGTATTAAGATGATCTTGTTTATTTTATAGATTTGGAGACTGAGTCAAGCTTAGTGACTTGCTTGATAGTATAAAAAAAAATACAATAGTATGTCTATCTTGGATTTTTTGTTCTATCCTTAAAGTTAACTAATCGCTCATTTTAGACAAGTCAGTTCTTGATGGTTAGGACTCAGTCTTACTTATATTTTTATTTCCTTTAGTACCTCACACAGTGTGGATACTTAATAAATGTTTGTAATATTTGTAGTGGAAATGTGAAAATCTGTATGTAGGATTTCTAGGCATATGGTATTGTACCCACACTTTGGTATAACAGTTGAATTGAATGGGGGAATTTTTATACTTCTGGTAGAGATTGGTCCTCATGACTTCTAGAAATCTGTCTTAAGATCAATCAATCAGTAAACATTTATTAAGTGTCTACTCTGTGCCCAGGACTGTGCTAAGTAAGGAGTGGGGATACTGTAATGCCATGCACGAGCAGCTTTCCAGAAGAATGCTGCTGTGAACAGCTTTTAAGGTTCTGATTACACAGTATAGCAAACACTCTATTCAGTTACAAAGCAGAACATTCACAGAAAAATCAAGATACAGCATTCACAATATTCCAACTTATCACAGAAAACAATATATTATTCACAACAGCTTATCATTAAATGGCCACATAACTCAATCAGTCACTTATTCAGCAATCAATTAGTAAGTATCATTAATCACAATCATTAGAAAATACACAGACCCTCCACCCCTAGGTCAAACTACAGTTTTTTCACTACTCAGTACTGGTACTCACCGAGAAGTCTTTTCACCTTGACTTGAGGCAGGCAGCTCCTACCAGTCACCTGGATTCAAAGTCAGACAGCTCCCAGCTCCTGTCCAGCTCCTGCTCCACATTGGAGGTCACAGTGTCTAGTCCATCTCAAATCCTCTACAGTCTCTGTTTCTGGGAAGACAAGGCTTATCAAAGCCACCACATAAGCAAAGTCTTAAATTCTCCACAGTCATGCTTGCTTAGTCTTTTGTCAGCTTCAGCTGGCCCTCGGACTCATCAGAAGTTTCAGCTGGTTCCCAGAATCAAAACTCACTCCAGCCAGGTTTTCAAAATCAAAATCATTCTCTTCAGTGTGGAGGGGGTGGCTTTCCTCTTCAGCCTCCCCAGCTGCAGCAGCTTCAGCCTCAGCCTCCACAGAGTTTGCTTCAAGAAGATCTATCTCAGTTACCAATTTTCATTTTTCTTCTCAGTTCTCAGTCCAGCAGTAGCAGCCCAGCCTCCAGATGCTATTGAGAGAAATTCTCTCTTTCTCCGGCTGCAGCAGCTTCTGCCTCCAGATGCTGGTCCCAAGAAATTCTGATCCTTCCTTTCTGGGGCTTTTCCTTATATACACACAGCATTAGCTACTTCCTGTTTCAGCCAACCCCTTCCTGTAATTGGAAACAGGAGTTCATACCTTCTGTTTCCCTAACAGAGGCTTGATCAGTTACTAAGTGCTAAGTACTTGCTACCTTTGCTTAACCTGGAACAAGGTGCTAAGTACCTGCTTACTTGCCAAAAAAAAAAGGGGGGGGGTCTTCAAATTCAAATTACATTACCATTACAGATACAAAAAGAGGCAAAAGACAGTCCCTGCCCTCAGGAAGCTCACAGTCTAATGGGGGAGACTATAAGTAAACAAATATACAAATAAGCTATAACAGATTAAAAAAGGAAATAATTAACAGAGGGAAGGCACTAGAATTAAGAGGAGTTGGGAAAGGCTTCCTGTAGAAAATCGAATTTTGGTTGGAACTTAAAAGGAAGCCAGGGAAACTGGTATTTGGAGATGAGAAGGGATAGCATTCCAGGGATGAGGTTTAGTTAGAGAAAATGCCTGGAATTGGAAGATGAGTGTTTTGTTTGTGAACTAACTAGAAGACCAGTGTCATTGGATCATAGTATATTTTGGGGAGTAAGAAAACAGGAAAAATAGAAGGGGTTAGGTTACAAAGGGCTTTGCATGCCAAGTAGAGTGTTGGGTTTGTTTTTTTGTTTGGGTTTTTTTTTTCCCCCCACAGGGGTGGAATCCTAGAGGCAATAGGAAGCCACTGGAGTTTATTGAGTAGGGGATGACATGACTGAACCTCTGATTTAAGAAAATCACTTTAGTGGCTGCTAAGTGGAGGATGGTTTAGAGACATAGGAGAGACTTGAGGCAGATCCACCATCAGGCTATTGCAATAGCCCAACCATGAGATGATGAGGCCTGCACCAAAATGGTGGCAGTGTCAGAGGAGAAAAAGGTGACATTGATAGACTCTGGCGACAGATTGGGTATTGGGGGTAAAGTTAAGAGTGCTTAATTCTAAGTGGAGAAGATGAAGAGAGGGTAAAGTTTGATTCAAAAGAATATAATTGCATAAAGTGCTCCCATACTTTTCTCATGATGGTTTTAGAAAGATATGGTCTCAATTTTATGCCACTGGACCAAGGTGACTTTTCAAAAAATTGTTTTAAATTTTTTGTTTGTGGTTTTATTTGGTTTCTCACATTAAATTTAGATCTGGGTTTTTAATTTTTTAAAAATGTGACATAATTTTGCCTTTAAAAAGATCTTCTTAGCTTGGCACTTCAATTATATGGGGGTGATATCACCACCACTTTAGCTAGTTTGCTCATTCTTGTCAAAAAAGTGACTCCACAGTTCTTCCAGGCTAACCTTAAAATTTAGTACCCTAGATAGAATGCCATAATGGAAATTATTAGCTCTTGGAGTTGTGCAAAATTTATGCCTCTTCAAATATGTTCATGGGGGAGAAGGGGAAGAAAAGAAATTATTTATACATTCACCACCTGTATTTGGAGTTGGTTAATTACAAGCCCCCCCTCCCCCATTTTGATTAAGGAAATACTAAACAGTCTTATGTAGATTTTGATACATTAGGCCATATTACCCATTGATTTAATTCTCCAGTGGTTCTCAAGCTTTTTGGTCCCAGAACCCCTTTACATTCTTAAAAATTTTTGAGGAGCTTTTATGTGGTTTCTGTCTGTCAATTTTTATTGTACCCTCAAAGAGCTTTTGTTTATGTGGATTATATCTACTGATATTTACTATATTAAAAATTAAAACACCTTAGTATTATGGTTAAAATAAGAATGACCTTGTGGACATCCTCAAAGGTTCTCAGGGACCTCTCAGACCACACTTCAAGAGCCACTGCTCTATTCCATTTAAAAGCCACATGATTTCAAACTTAATTTCACTAATTGTAATTCATAGGAAAAAAAAAACAGGTGTCAAAAATGACTTATTCTGTGTTTTAAGTGTTAGGTGGAGATTTTAAGATATGCTTTGGTTAGGTAAGGTAACTGAGATATATCACAGATTACATGGAGAAATTAGTCAGATTCCACTGAAGTGTATATTAGTACTCCTGGATTATGAGTTGTAATACTGGTGATTTATTTTGATGATGTGATATATGTACAAGAACCTCCTTGCAGTTGCCCTGGGGAACATCCTGAAGCAAGTCCCCTTAGAAGCACTATAAATGTTTGGATCACCAGTCAATTGAAGGTAGTTGTCATGACCTTTAGTCTTCCCTCTTTTAGTCTTCTAAAGGCTCAACATTGCTGATTCATTTTGAGTCTGAAAGTAGTTCTTGCTTCTGGCTTGTCCATAAAGAACCTTATACCTACCTGGAGTTCTCAAAAACCCTTCCATGCCCAGGTTGACTTTGTTAAAAGGAGCTGTGTTTCTACTGGATTTGTAAATTGTGATACCATTTTAGAATACCTTAGAACAGTGCCTGGCATACAGTAATGCCTGAATAAATGAGTGTTGACTGGCTGACCAGAATATTTATAGTATCTATAGTAGGTGTAAGGCTAGTGATTGATTGAACAAATCAATCAAGTCACCTCAGAGCACTTAAAGTAAGTGATAAAATGCTGCTCCTTGATATCTTAACCAGGTGAGAGCACATCTTGATCAATCAATAAGTCATAGGCTGTAGACTAAGTGCAGAAAAATTCCTTGATCAATTGCTTTAGAACTAAGTGCAGGAAAAAGTCCTTGTTAAATAGGAAGAGTGTTCAAATTAACTGAGGCAGCTTGGCAAAGCCTCATGGGGCCTGTATAAAACCAGAGAAGCCAGTTTTGAACCTGAGAGATTTCACCTAGCTGAGAGAAAGCTAAGTGTCCCTGCAAGCAATCTGTGGTGGGGAAAGGGGTTGGGAGGAGACATGGCCCAGGACAGGCATGGGGAACCTGTGGTTTGGAGGCCTACAAACTTCAGCACCTGAGGTTCTAAGGGGCCACCTGTGCCCCTGGCCCAAGGCATCAATCAGGCTTGGGTTCAGTTTCTTCCTTCCAGAGCCTTTCCCCTTGATGGGAAGTAGACCTCATGAACTTTGGAGGTCCAGAGGACTTCCCATCAGCATCATAACATTGTGTTTGGAACAGATGATGTCATTCTTGATCAGGACAAACAGAAAGCAGATTCATTAAAACAGCACCCTAATGGAACTATCTTGAGAACTCCAACTCTAGGACTTCTGAGAGCTGTGAATGACCATTTTGCCATACAGGCTGTGTAAGCTAGAACCCACTTTCCCTTGGACTGTGTAAATACCAGTAAGTGAATATGTCACAGACCTTTTGGGGCAATGTTTTGTGTCAGCTTTTCTCACTGTAGCACCATGGTAAAATCTTCCTTTCTTGAATTTGTCTTTAGACTTTTGACTATTATGTGTGTGTTTTCACTGTGAAATTAGCATCCTGGAACTTAATTGATGTTTTACAGTATAAAGGCTCAACTAATAAAATTGTAATTTTCATCCAAGGTACCATACTGCATATTGTATGTATAATGTACACTTCTATTGGATTCATTTTTAAAATTTGCATTTGCCATAGTTCTAGTGACATCGTATGTCATGTGAAGAACCCAAGGATCTGATACAATATCAGTAAAACTGTCTCATAGGTATGATTCAAGCAGTTTTATTAGCAACATATGGGGTGTGAAGGAGCCACAGAGGGGAGCTTTGAGTGTAAGGGTGCTGGTCTGTCTTTTTTGGCATGTAATTATATCGGCCCTCTTGTATGTTGTTATTTGTTGCTGTCTGGGGAATTTGGAAAAATAGCTACTAATATGTTGATACAAAATATCAGAATAAGTTATAGTTATTCAGTTTTTATAAAATAGGTAGGAGAGAAAAGATGTGCTTATTCAAACCAAATGTTTTGTTTTTAACTTAGGCTTAATCCATCTTTTAAATTAAAAGGTATTGCTTTTAAGTATATGAACTTTTCTATCATCTGCTTGCAAAACTGAGTTGAAACATGGAAATGGTCAGTTTCTTTTATCTTGTATTATAATCTTTCTTAAATGCTGATATTGTGTGGTTATATTTAATTTTGTTACTAATGCTTCAGAATGAATATATTTCTTTGTTTTAATTGTTAAGTGCTCACGTTATACTGAGCCCACTTAGAAGTTGTACAGAGAACAAGAGTTGGATACTGTTCTTGTCCTCGAAGACCTTTTCCTTTTTAAAAGAGACACTTGTAAATATCATACAATAATATATAATTATACAATATTATACAATCAGTGGTGAGAAAAAATATTTGAAAAACATCAGTTGCAAAAGATTATTTTTTTTAATTGGAAAAAGCAAGGGACTATTTATGGTTCCACTGAAATTTTCCTTCCTGAATGCTGTATCTTCAAAATTTTCAGAATTTATACCCTAACCTTTTTTTCTTTTGTGATAACAAGATATCGTGTGTGTGTGTGTGTGTGTGTGTGTGTGTGTGTGTGTGTGTGTGTAAGTAAGAGTCCTTTCTTCTTCTTTTCTTGGATTCCCTGCCTAGACCACTCCCTTTCCTGAAAGACAAAGCCAAATTTGAGAGAGATTGATGGGGAGGAACTGTGAAGGGCGTTCTGGGATATTTTCGTTATTACAAAAGTAGAATGTTAGATGTAAAAAAAAAAGTTACGATATTATTTAACCACGTCCCTGCCCATTGGGGATTCCTTACCTTGATTTGTCCTTAAATACTAGTGAAAGATGGTCTGGTTTATGGATAGAGTTTAGAGTTAGGAGAACAGCATTCAGGTCTTACTCCAGATACTTCTGAAGGTATGACCATGGACAAATCATTTTATCTCTTAGATTTTATTTCCCTAAATGTAATTTAACCAGAACCCCAAAGCCCATTGGTATAGGACTCTCTCTCATCAGTGGTAGAGATCAGTGCCCTCCTACGCATCACCTCCCCAGAGACGATTGTGATACAAAGGGGAGGAGGATTAAGCTCCATGTGTTCCTGGAGTAAGTTTATATATTTGTGATTACACCTTTTGAAGTAAATATTTCTTTGTAAAAGCTAATATGGTTGTTAATTGTTAAATGGAAGTGGAATGCAACCCTGAAATGTGAGGGAACTCTGTTGGTTGCAGCTGGTGAGTGCTGGAGCTATTTGTAGAGAGTTTTGATATCCCCAGATCTCCTTAAGTGTACTAGAGAGCCCTGGAAGAGAAGTGAAATGTAAGATATCTGGCCTTCAACCACTTGGGGCCAGGGTTCCCAAGTGATGATGTAAAATGGGAATAATGCTTTGCATTCTCTAGCTTAAGGGATGGTTGTGAGGAGGGCACTTTGTAATCCTTAAAGTGTTCTTTATTGGAAAAAAACAAAAACAAGGCGATCCAGGATTATTATTAGTAGTACTTAGAATTATTGTATCATTATCTTGATTGACAAGGCTCTTATTTTGTCCTAAAATGATAGTTAATCCACAGGTGGCTTCATGGGTTTTCAAGTTAGAGAAGGTGGTAGGGTCTGTTTCATTTTTCATCTGGTTCTATGGCTGTTACCTGGGGAACTGTCCCCATTCATTAGTAAATTATCAAATTGTCTTAATCCAGAAATGGCAAAACTGGTTTCTTTTTTATGTTGTAAAAAGTTTGGAGGGCAAGCTGTTGAGGTTTTAGGTGTAATGATATTTAAAGTAGTCATAGTATTTACTTCTTGAGTGGTGATCAGGTAGAATACTTTGTAAATGCCTATGACTCTTGTGATGACGTGATTTTACCTGTTTTTTCCTAAATTCATTTGTACCTATTTTAAATAAAGGGAGACAAGCTCACAGTTGAAGGCTAGGGAAAAGAAAATCCTGATTCTACTAGTGAAAAGATGTATATATCTTAGTTTTTATCACAATTTTGTTTGCATACTAGGGCTGTATATTTCTTAGGTCTAGTTTTTTATTTTATTTAAAAATCAGGTTTTTTGATACCATTTGTTGTTGTAGAAAAATCATTTCTGGAAATAACTACTTTTCTTTTTCATCCCTACCCCCAACCAAGCCCTCTTTAACCTCCAATTACCTCCCGGATTAAATAGAGTATCCCAGAAGTCTTAGCACAGTTTATAACTATTAAACATATTAAAACTGTTATTGTTCAGTTGTCTTTCAGTCATGTCCAATTTTTGTGATTCCATTTGGGGTTTTATTTTGTTTTTTTTTTTCTTTTTGGAGGTGGTAAGGCAGGGCAATTGGGGGTAAGTATTAAGTGTCTGAGGATGGATTTCAACTCAGGTCCTCCTGACTTCAGGGCTGGGGCTCTATTCACTGTGCCCACCTAGCCACCCCCTGGGGTCTTCTTGGTAAAGATATTGGAGTGGTTTTTCATTTCCTATTTCAGCTTATTTTACAGATAGGGAAACTGAGGCAGACAGGTTTAAGTGACTTGCCCAGGGTCACACAACCAGTGAGTGTTTGAAGCTAGATTTGAACTCAGGAAGATCAGTGTTTCAGACTTCAGTCCTGGCATTCTATCCACTGTATCACCTGGCTGCACATACCTAGCACATGTAGTAGGTACATAATTAATAAATGCTTATTGATTGAATAAAGAAAAAACCCAAACTGTGTGCTTCTGAAAATGTATATATTATGGTCTAGTAGTTTCCCACCTTGCTGCCTTGAGGAAGGAAGTATTACATCATTATGTTTAATACCATTGCTGATTTTTCCTTTTTTCAGAGTATAGCTTCCATTTAGTGATTTTTGTCATTTACATTGTTGGTGTCTGTATATTTATGTATGTAGGTATTGTGTTCTTCATATTTTGCTCTGTATCGGTTTAATATACATCTTTTTATGGGTGTATATTGACCCTTGATGCTTACAGCATATGTCAGTAGTATAAAAATACCTCTAGGGAAAATAAGCATGGATAAAACTAGTCCAGTGAAGATAATCAGCATCTGTTAAGCATTATCTCAAGCCTCCTTTGGACACACACCTTTTATAAAAAGCTTCCCCAAAAACAGATATTTTGGAACTGGTGCTGCTTCCTTTTTCTGAGTGAAATAGGTAGAAGATTGAAGCAGCTGCATGATTAAGATTTAACTATACTAACATTTGCAACTATTATTTTCATTAAAATTCACAGGATAATTGTAATAATGAAACAGAAATATATTAAAAAAATCATAATTCTGAGTTTAACATCCATATATTAACTAAAGTAATTTGGGAGGATGTAGTAGATAAAAGTGCCAGGTCTGGAGTCAAGTCACTTAACCTTTCTTTGCCTCAGTTTTTTTATCTATAAAATGGAGATAATAATATCTGCCTCCCAAGGTTGTTGTGAGGATCAAATGAATGATATAAATAAGGTGCTTAGTACCCTGCCTGGCACATAGTAGGTGCCATATAAATGTTTCCATTATTATCTGAACTGGTAAAATATATATATTACATGTAATATAATATATCATATATATGTATATATAATAAAATATAGAAATTACTGCTGCCCCATAATTGTATAAGACCCTAGCACCTAAATATGTCTGCATTGGCTCTTAACTATATAATTAGTTTTATTTGATCATTACAGCTGTCCTGTTAAACAGCTATATGTATTGTACCGTTTGATAGAAAGAAGAAACAGAGTTTTATACAGTGCTTTGCCTAAGGTCACAGAGAGAAGTTAGTTTTAGGGTTGGGAATAAAAAAACCTCATTCTTGACTGCAGTTTTCTACTCATGGAAGTTGTTGACTGACACTAGTTGAGTTTCTTTCATATGTCTTGTTGGCTCCCCTGACTCCCCAAGTTGACCTTTGTGCCAGTTTTGCCTGGGGCCTTTCTTCACCATCTCCTCTTTGCCACTTCCCGCTCTTCCTCCCTGTTTTCCTGCATTGTCTCCCCATATTGGAAGGTTTTGCTTGCTTTTATTTGTATCCAAGTGTTTAATAAATGCTCTATTTACCTATCATCCATTTATCCATCCATCCATCTCTCTGTCTAATCATAAGATTAGATGTAATAGCTATGGCAACAGATTACACTTGCCCCAGGAAGCTCCCTTCATCTGTCTCCCTGTCAGTATGGATGAAGTTACCTATTTTCACTTGTTCTCTTATAACTGACAAATCAAAAACCCATGGTACATGAGAGAATTTGTGATTTGCTCCAAAATTGAAGTTTCTGCAAAACCTTTTTTTTTGTTATTGTTCCGCATCCCATACTCCTCCAATCTTTCTTTCATACTTTACCACTTCCTGGCAACCTTTCCCTTACTTCCTTGGTGTCCAATTTAATAAACTTTTCGTTTTCTGTACTTAGGAGCTGAGTTAAATACAGCACCATCCCTGCCCTCATGCAGTCTAGTGGAGAGATGAGACAATCACATACACAAGAATAAGTATAATTACAAAATGATACATGATAAACACATGAGAAATCTAAGGATAGGGCTGTATGATGCATGAAAGGAAGGTATAACTTACCTGATCTGCATAGAACATAATAATTTATTGTAAATATATTAAAATTTAAAATGTTAAATGGATAATAATTTTATCTACAGTATTCTTTACAAAGTTTCGTTACTGATTTGTTGACTCAGGGAAACCTTCCTAGAGGAGGCTAAGAGACTTTAACCTTTTTTGTATCAAGGAGTCACTGGACAATCTGGTGAAACGTATGGATGCCTTTTCAGGATAATGTTTTTATATGCACAAACTAAAATATATAGAGTCACAAAGGGAAGCAGTTGCACTGGGATGCTTTTTATCAGAAGAGTTTTAAAAAAAAAGCATACAAAGTCAAATTCACAGACTCTAGGTTAAGAATCCCTGCATTAAAGGTATTTGTTAACTTCAATAAATCTCTTAATTAGTAAAATCTGTGATTTAGATTTTAGATTAGATTTAGATGTAAATTTTTTTGCTTTTATTTTAGCAGTGTATACCCATTCTGGAGTTATTCCTGCTCCTCCCACATCCCATTCTGCACATTTTGGTCAGTTTGGCATCCTACTTCTGAAAAGCTGCCTATCTCTGTGCCTCCCCCTACCTTTTCTCTTCATTGATGGCCCGTAGGCCATGAATAATTATAGGAATGATGGAAAGATCATTGTTAGCTTCTGCACCCACTTTTTCTGAGGGGCTACTGTGAATCTATTTCTCAAGTTAGATTTCCCTACTGTTCAAATTCCACTTTTGATCTAGGGAAATTCAGAGGATAAAGAGTGAGAAGGGTTTTGTTACTGTTGTCCAGTGTGTGCTGAACTAATTCTGGAATCTTGGTAGAGGTGGTTCTTAGTTTAGGGAACTGTTAATGTTAATGTGAAACAGTTTCCATATGGAGATACTGACTGATTCTTACACAATTACTTTTGATACAGTGAGAGATAATTTCATTGATCTGATAGCCTCCCCTTCAACCTGCGTTGATGTAGATCAGAACTACCCAGTGCCTTCTTATCTCATGTGTGATGCTTATCCATGTTTTCCATAATACTTCCATAACAGTTCTTTGCAGTATGTGCTGCCTTATTGTTCTTCAGGTAACATTTTTACTATGGTCATCGGACAATGGCCATTTATTATATATTAGGTCTTTACTCTCACCCCACATAGACATTGGCCAAGTCTTGTCTTTTCTACCATCACAACATGTTCTTATCCTTACTGACAGCTATGGGTTTAAGCCCTTATCACCTCTTAAATTGGTTACTTTAATGGCCTCCTAATTGGTCTTCTTGCCTCAAGACTCTCTGATTCCAATCTATCCTTTATAAGCATAGGCCTAGGCATGTCACCATGTCCTTATTTTGATAAACTCTAGTGGTTCCCTATTACCTCCAGGCTCAAAATTAAACTCTTCAGTTTGGCATTTAAAGCTATTCACATCCTGGTCTTTTCTTACCTCTCCTTCTTCTAATTATTCCCCTCTACAAAAGCTACAGTCTAGCTATACTGGCCTATTAGATATTCTTTACATACAACATTTCATCTAGCTTCTCCTTCATTTAGCCCAAACACCACCTTTTACAAACAGCTTTGCTTAGTCTTGCCAGCTGTTAGGGACTTCCCTTCTTCCCTTCTCTTTACTTGGTATGTAGTATTCTATACATCTGTATCATATATACATATATCACATATATGTGTGTGTGTATATATATATATGTATATATATATATATATATATATATATATACACAGACAGACAGACAGACATGTACTATATGAATAGTACATATCTTACCGCTAGAATGTAAGTACCTTGGGGGCAGGAACTGGTTTTGTTTTTTCTTCTTCCCCCTCCCCTCCAGTTCTTAGCCTGACACCTAATAACTGGTAGTTTATTGATTATCATTTTAAAAATATTTAGTATGTATATGTGTGTATATTCACATCAACATACATGTGCATATATAAATATATCTCCTACCTACTTACATGTTGTTTTATCCAGTGGCATAACATTAGCTCATTTAGGGTAGATACTGTTTCATTTTTGTCTTCCCAGACTTTAGAATAGTGGTCAATGCATAATAGATCCTTAATAAATGCTCATCATTTAATTGATTGAGAAAGTATTGGTACTATAGCATTAAAAATTATGTAGGAATATGTAAAGATTTTTATTCTCATTTTTTGTTATAATCATATTTCAACAAACACTAAGCTCTTAATGTGTTTAGGGCATTGTGCTAGATTGTAGGGAAAATGCAAAGTTTAGGTAAAATATGAGGTGACATTTGTTTTATCTTGAACTAGACTAAATGTACTTGGCCTTCACAGAGCTTATATAGTCTATTAGGATGATAAAGCATAAGCATAGGTAACCATGATATCTGGTATTAAATTATATATGTATGTGTGTGTGTATGTGTGTCTCTCTCTCTCTCTCTCTATATATATATATGTATGTATATGGTAGTGGTAAAAACAGAGTATCTATACAAGAGTCAAGGGGGAACATCCTTAGCAACTGGTAGGAAATGTTTCATGAAAGATGTAGCATTTGAAGTTGGGCTTTAGAAGAAGAGAAGGAATATAGGAAGAGAGGAAGGAAGATAATTTTTATTATAGGGAACAGTTTAGCAGAGGCACAGAGATTTAGCTTAGCACAGTGCCAGGCACTTAGTAGGTGTTAAATAAATGTTTTTTGACTGCCAGTCGGAGGCTAGAGAATTGTCCCATTTGGCCTGTGTATAGAATATGTGCTGGGAAGTCATATAACCTAAGATTGAAAAGTTAAGATGGCATCAGATTATGGATGACCTTGGATACCAAGGAGAGGACTTTGAACTTTACTCAATTGGCAAGAAGGAGCCACTGGAGATGTTTGAGTAAAGGAGTGACAGATTCAGTTCTGACCAAAAGAAGGATTATTCTGAAAATAGTATAAAGGATGGATTGGACAGGTCAGAGAGACCTTCTCAGAGGCTATTGAAATAGTCTAGTTGGGTGGTAATGAAGCTGTACTTGGCTAGTGGTGGTGACAGTAAGGAAGAGGGAACAGATATAAAGAGTTTTTGGGAGGTAGAAGACTTGACAAGACATGGTAAATGGACAAGAGGAGAAGAGCCAAAGAGTATAGGTTATGAACTTGGGTTGCCATGGCCAAAGATTGAAAAAGGTGGGCTGTACCACTTGTTTGCTCCAGTGGTATCATTGTGATGGCAAGAGAAAGCAACCAAAACTCTTCAGCATATTGGGTAGGGAATTTATGAGAAGACATGGGTGAGAGGCTCACAGGATAAGCAGACACATATATGTCACGATTATGGTTTCATTGGAAAGAAAATCTTTATTATTGATCTCATAGATACACTTGATATCTGAATATGCATTATTTGTGACAACACTGAACTTTCCACAGATGATGACAGAGAATTAAATGGAAGAATCAACACAAAGAACCTCTTTGGGTTGTTGGGATCAAATTGGATCATAATTGTAAAGTGCTTAGCACAGAGCCTGGCACATAGTAGGTGCTGTTATTCTTTTACTGATGAGAAAGTTGGCTAAGAATGCCTTACCCATGGCCAAATGGATGGAGATGGAACCTCTGATTCTTCATCTAGTGCTCTTTCCTAGTTTGCCTCTAATTATAGCTAAGAAACAGCTCTTGTGAATCACTGCCTGTCCTTCCTTACAACTCATATCCTGAACATTCTGAACTGAGGTATTTTTACCTATGTGATACATGTGTGTAGCTGGAGTTCCTTTGTGATTGAGAAACTTTCTGCATGAATATAGATAGTCCAGTGGGTTTATTATCTTCCAAATACTCACGGGAAATAGCTGAGAGGAAATTAGTCTCTTACTTGATTTAATTCGAGATAGAATGGTAGTGAAATACTTAAAAATATTGCTGGAAAAGAGTGGTTGTAATGCCTGTGATGGCTGTTGTATATATTTAGCTTTGAACAGATTCTACAAAATTAGTAGGATTTTTTTTTTTTAAAGAAGTATATGTAGTCGGGGCAGCTAGGTGGTGCAGTAAGTAAGAGCACTGGCCCCAGAGTTGGGAGGACCTGGGATCGGTTCCGGCCTCTGAAAATGAGCACCCACACGTAAATAATGACTGGCCGTGTAACCTTGAGCAAATTACTTAACCCCAATTGCTTAAAAAAAAAAAGTATATGTAGTCTAAAATATGTACAGTTGTATTGCAGGGTGCAAAGCCCTGATTCAGTCATTTTGTTGATCCGAATCTCACACGAGCCCTGGCAGAAGTCTGAAGATACAAACCAAAGAAAATATCAGTTTAGACTTTGGTTTTACTTTTGGTTACTGTGACTGTCAAATATTTCCCTTTAAAATGGAATACACACAGGAATGAGCCTCTAAACATTACAGAAAACCTCATTAATTCAGACCACACTTATCTGTAATTGGTGATAATTTGTCAGGGACTGGGTTGAATTAATAGTGTAATCACAATTTCATGGATAGTATTTAAAATGTTTAAAGGTACACTTTTCATCAACTTTCAAGCACTTTGGAAGCTTATTTATGGAACATATAATTTTGGAGTCGGAAGGGACCATAGAAGGGGAGAGGGAAGGGAATAAACATTTATATAGAGCCTACTATGTGCCAAGCAGGGTTTCTAATTGCTTTACAGATATCTCATTTTATCCTCACAATAATTCTTTCAGGTTAGATGCTATTTATCTCCATTTAATAGTTCAGGAAACTGAAGCAAACAAGTTATTTGAGTTTTGTTAAGGGTCACACAGCATTGAGGTCTTCCTCACTCTAGACCCAGTTCTCAGTTCCCTGAACCTCTGATAGATATCATGACATTTTACCTTTTTCTTTTACAGGTGAGGAAACTGAGGCCTCAGAAATGAAGTTACTCAGCAAAGTGACATGGCTAGTTAGTGGCAAAATCTAGAATGTAAGTCTTTCCACTTCTTGACTAGTGCTCTTTATAGGACAGCGCATTGCCTTTGGATGATTGGCGTTGACTAACTGGCATTCCAGTTATAAACTTTGTCTTACCATTTGTTAAATTGGGCCCCATTACGTTAGGAAACACTTTCTTAAGAATCACATTTAGAACTGGAAGGGACCTGAGTGGTCTAGACATACATACTAGGCCAAACCTCCCATTTTTCAGGCAGCTGGCACCCAAAGAAGGTTACATGACAAGGTTATACCAGTAGTAAGTGGCAGAGCTAGGATTTGAACTCAGGTCTTCTGACTCCAAATTTAGTGTTTTTTTAAACTATGCCACACCACCTCTTTATTAATGTTTCTCCTTAATGAAAGTGATATTATTTCATTTCTTTCTGGAACTTAGTGAAACTCAAACTCTATTAATTCAGATAGATCTTCCTCAACAAGTCTAAGTCATTTAATTTTTCTTTTTTCTTTTTTTTTTTGGTGTGAACCAGATGATTTCAGTTACATGGGGAACTCCTCCTAATGTGGGGGGAAACAAAACAAAACCAAAAAGCCACCTTCACTAATTCAGATCAAGAATTCTTCAATAACTTAAAGTTTTAGAAGTTTTCATGAATCATTGAAAAGTTAAATGACTTGTCCATGATCACACATCTAATAAATGTCAGAGACAGGATGTGAACTCAAGTGTCCCCCTGTTCCAGAACCAACACTCTATGTTTGCTTCTATATTTCTTTTTTTTTTTTGCCACTACTTTACAGAGAAATTCAGAGTGTTTTACATAGATAAAATCCTTGCTAGACAGATATAGCCAATTCTTAATTATCTATAGGCTGGTAGCATATACTTTAGGTATCTTATAATCATTTGGAAAGGTAGGACTGGATCTTAAGGACTGGGGGTAGAACTAGATAGATTCCAAAATCAGTCAGTAAATATTTATTAAATATCTACTGTGTGCCAGGCTTAACCTGTATACTTTGCTACAAAAGTCCTGCCCTTTCCTTTTGTGACATAGAAGTGACCTTGGACACTCTGTAGATTAGGCTAGTAGAATCCAAACTCAAGTATGTTCTGCTAAGTTGGATGGGCTTTTTTAAGGAGGCTTTTTGATTTATTTTGAAGGTTACCATTTATATGATTCTAATCAACTCCAAAAGTTTTCTTTTTTTGTCTCAATTTAATTGACATACCTGTAATTCCCATGTACTTGCGATGTTGATGAGGTTGAAACTTTTGACTTAAACAAGATTTTTGGAACTTTTTGTGGAGTTTCCCCCCCATAGTAACACAGTTTTGATAAAGAATTGACTTTAAATCCTTCCTATAACACTTACTGGCTAGTTTATCTCAATGCACCAGACAACTCACTATGACTGGAAGTTGCAGAGGCAACCTGTGTTGGTAGAGGGAATTTTCATACTCCAAAGTTTCTCCTCTACTAATAAAAATACACAGGTTCAGTCCCTATCCCTATCATTATCTCTATCCCGCTTAGTAAAGAAAGTGAAGAGTTGACTTAAGTAGATAATCTCCATCTTCCAGTTAGAGAAATTTCAGCCAGATCAGGGGTTCTTAACTTTTTTTTAATATAATATACCCTTCTCAGAATCCTGTTTTCAGATATATAAAATGAATTATGTAGGACTCCAAAGAAAATCAGTTCTATTGAAATTTACAATAGCTTTTTAAAAATAGTTTTTTAATAGTTTGTTTATATAGTTTCTAATAGTTTTTTTAAATAACTTTTTAAAAAATAATTTTTAATTATTATTTTTTTTAAAGTTCAGGGTTTCCAGGTGGGAATCTTGAGGTAAATGAGTCCAGCCCCATCTAGCTCTTCAAACAAATAACTACCATTGGTTGCAAAGGTCGAAATAGGGCCCAAGTCATACATACAGACTCCTGATCTAGTACTTCTGTATTTGCCCATTAAATATAAGCAAGTGAATCCAATTAATTAAATCAACTTAAAGCTCTCTTAAGCAATATATCATTCATTCATTCATTCAATACATTTATTGAACTCGTCCAAATGTGTATGTAATTAAATGTCATCTTTGGTATCTTGAGTTCATAAAAATCAAGTTTGGATCACTATCACAACTAGCTCTTTTTATTTCTTTTCTTTCTTTCTTTCTTTTTTTGCCCTTCGGTTATAGAAAAATTGACTTCCATGTCTTACTTGATTCTTTGGGGAGATTTTGAAACACCAAAGGTCTGTATCTTCTGTGGAGTTGTTAAAAAATCCCATGAAGCTTTCTTGAGATAAAGTTTGTCCCCTTTCAATTATTAAATGTACTTTTCCCTTATCTCTGAATTTCACCTTCAGTTTACTGGCAGCTGCCTTTTTTTCCCCCCATGTTATCATAGCAGTATGATTAACCCCCTGTAATCTGGCTTCCATACTTACCACGCTTCCCTAAACTGTACTTTTTATTTTTAAGGTCACAATTCACCTAATTCTAGTCAACTCTACAAGGGTTTCCCTAGTGCCTCAATTTTGTTGACAGGCCTGTTGGTTTTAATACTGTAGGCCACTCCCTCTTCTTCCCTTGCCTTTCAGAGATCAACCTGAACTAATTCTTACTGCTGCTTCTGTTTTCTGCTCCTTTCACCCTTCCCCTTAGTTTGGGAGTCCCTCAGATTTTAGTTTATGGCTCTTTAATCTTCTGGCTCTGTAGTATGTACTAAATAAATACTTGCTGAGTCCAAAAGCCTTTGTTCTTCTCTTTCTACATTCTTGCGCTTTAGAGGGATGATCTGTTTTCATGATTTCAGCAACCATATCTACACTGATGCCTTCCAAATCCACACCCCCAGCTCAGATCTCACCTAAGTTACTGTCCAGTATTTCCAGCTGTCTTTAAGATATTTACACTTGGATATCTCATTGTCATTGCAAACTCACCATATCTAAAGAGAATTTGTTTCCTTCAAGCAAAATTCTCTTCAGAATTAGCCCCATATTCTGTTAAAGGCACCTCTACTGCAAGTTTCGAAATCTTGGAGCTCTCAGATTTTTCTATGTCTTTTGCCACATTCATGAAATCAGTCACTAAGTACTCTCAGTTTCCCCTCCAAAACATTAAATTTGTTCCTTCCTTTTCATTCTCACTGCTATCCCCCTATTCAATGTCTTCATTACTCCACACCTGGATTTTTGCCATTGGTCTCTTTTCTTTAATTTATTCTTTGTACTGCTACCAGATTAATCTTAAAGCACTACTTTCATCACATTCCTTCCATGCTTAAGAAATGATAGTGGCTCCCTTTGGCTTACTAGATCAAAGCTATCCTCTCTGCTGGCCTTTTAAAACTCCCTCATTCTCTCTGCCTCCTCTGTGTCCAACCCATTTTAAGTTTCATATCACTTGAAAAGCACAAACCCATATAAATTGCTCCCTTTTCTAACTTGGCACAATTTATTTTCTATTGAAAATTATGCCTTATTTTATATATACACATATCTATCTATGTATCTATTTATGTATCTATCTATCTATCTATCTATCTATCTATCTATCTATCTATCTTTCATAGATTTTAGAACTGACTGAATTGTAGGAGGTAATCTGGTCCAGTCCCCAGTCTTCAGGGACATGATGTTTCCCCCATTTTATAAATGAAATAACCAAACCTCGGAGTTAAGTGATTTGCCCAGATTTAGAAAAGGGACTAGAACCTGGATCTTCTACCTTCCTAAATTAAAAAAACAACAACTCTATTATACTGCCTCCCTATTTGTTAATGATAGAAGCAATGCACATATTAGAGAAAAAGAGAATCACCAAAGCTTGGCAAGTTCATCCCCCTCATTTTTAGAAAGCACTGCCCTAAAACATAAGTTGAATAGCATTTCTTGGCACAGTGGTGGGAAGGGTGTAGTTTTTTTTTAAACAAATGCTTTATTAACTTCTGTTTTACATTATTCATTTCCAGCAGATTTTGAGTTACAATTATTTTTCCCCCCTGTTTTTCCTCTACCCACCCTCCCAGAATAGCAGTCCCACAAGATATCACTTCCTCCAATCTGCTCTCTCCCATATCTTCTCCCATACCCCCTTTGACTTTTCTATTAGAGGAAGGTGAATCTCTGTGTCCCAATGCCTGCACATCTCCCAATTACAAGCAAAAGAGTATTAATAATAGTATTTATATATATTTGAAACATTTAATCTTAAGACCTCGAATTTCAGATCCATTCCCTTCCTCCCTTGACACTCATTCCCTCTGGGAAGATAAGTAATTCAGTATATGTTGTACATGTCTAGCTATGCAAAACATTACCATAGTAGATATATTGTACAAGGCTGCTTATAATTCCCTCCCACTCATCCCACCCCCCACCTGGTCCATTCCCTACATGATCCTGTCCCTCTTCTATAGTGGGTACTTCCAACCTCCCCTCCCCCCAAGGATGCCCTCCCATCCATCATCCCTCCTCTCATCCCCCTTCCCCCTATTCTGCTGCAGGTTGAGATATCCCATTTAGTATGTATGTCATTCTCTCCCTGAACCAAATTCAATGAGAATGTGGTTTTGCCTTTTTGCCTTCCTGTTCTTCCCCTCCCCTGTAACTACTTCCCCTTGCCTCTTCTACATGAGATAGTTTACCCTACCCTGTCTCTCCCCATCTCCTCATGCGACTTTCCTCTCTCACCTCATAGTATTACCCCCTTGAGTATCCTCCCTTCCCAACAAATTCAACCTATGCCCTCTATCCATATATAACTGTAAATATATATACACACATTCACATATGTATTCATATGACCATACACCCTTCTTCCATTATTTTCATAGTGAGAAAGATTTCATCAGTCACCGTTATTGTTTTTCCATATAGGAATAGAAATAGTTCAACTTTGATAAGTTCCTTTTGATTTCTTTTCCCTGATTACCGTCTCAGGCATCTCTTGCTTCTTGTGTCTGGATGTCAAATTTTCTATTCAACTCTGGTTTTTTCTTAGAGAATGCTTGAAAGTCCTCTATTCCACTGAATGACCATGTTTTCCCCTGAAACAAAATACTCAGTTTTGCTGGGTAGGTGACCCTTGGGTTCATTCCCAGTTCTTTTGCCCTCTGGAATATCATATTCCATGCCCTTGGATCCCTCAGTGTAGAAGCTGCCAGGTCCTGGGCTATTCTGATTGTGTTTCCACAATATTGAAATTGTTTCTTCCTGGCTGCTTGTAGTATTTTCTCCTTGATCTGGGGATTCTGGAACCTGGCTATAATATTCCTGGGAGTTTTCTTTTTGGGATCTTTTTCAGGAGGTGATCTGTGGATTCTTTCAACCTCTATTTTGCCCTCTGGATCTAAAACATCAGGGCAATTTTCCTTGAGAATTTCTTGAAGGGTGATTTCTAGGTTCTTTCTTTGATCATGGCTTTCAGGTAGTCCAATAATTTTTAAATTGTCTCTCCTGGATCTATTTTCCAGGTCAGTGGTTTTTCCCATGAGATATTTCACATTGCCTTCTAATCTTTCATTTGTTTGGATCTGCTTAACAGCATCTTGATTTCTCATAAAATCATTAGCTTCCATTTGCTCCAGTCTAACTCTGAAGGAATGAATCTCCTCAGTGAACTTTTGTGATTCTTTTTCCATCTGGCAAATTCGACTTTTTAAGGCATTCTTCTCCTCATTGCCCTTTTGGGCCTCCTTTGCCATTTGAGTCAGTCTATTTTTTAAGGCGTTGTTTTCCTCAGTCAGGCTGTTGACCCTCATTTCATACTTTTCCTGCATCCTTCTCATTTCTCTTTCCAATTTTTCCTCCACTTCTCTTACTTGATTTTTAAAGTCCTTCTTAAGGTCTTCTATGGCCTGTAACCTGCTCATGTTTTCCTTTTGGGCTTTTGGAGCAGGATTTCTGACCTCACAGTCCTCTGACTGTTCCATGGTTTGATCCTCTTTGCCCCCAAAATAGGAGTCTAATGTTTCATTTTTCTGTTTATTTTGTTTGCTTTGCCTTGGCATGATGCCACTTAATTACTTGACTTTTGGGCTTGTTGCCACAGTAGAACTCTGCCACCAGACAGGGGAGCTTCTTCAGGAATGTGTGTGTGGGGGGCAACTTCCATTTCTGGCAAGCTGGAAACCCACCCACGACCTCCCCCCCAGACCACAATCCAGATCCAGGGAGGTTAAAGCAAGAGCGATTACCCCCCAAGACTGATCGCTGGATCTCCCTACAGTTCGCAGGCCAGGAGCTGGAGCCGCCACTGAAAACTGCAAAATGGCGTGTCTCCTCAGAGGCTTCTAGCCCCCAGGGGAGGAAGCCGACACGTTCCCCAAATACTGGTCCCAAAGTCCATAGGGCACTAACCTCTCACTTTGTCCTAGGCATGTCTGTGTTGACCATTCTGGAATCGCCACAGCTGCTGGTGTTCTGGGGTTCCTCCAGCCAGCTGCTGGCCCTGCTGCCCTGGGGCTAAAACCGTGACTCAGGCGGACTTGTGTTCGGCTCCCTGCGCACTGCTGGGCTGTCCTCAGCGGGAGGTTAGCTTCTCTGTGTCGTTCTGTGGGTGGTGGGGCTCCAGAAGTTGTTCAGAGTCCCCTTTTACATAGTTTGGAGGTGATCTGGGGGGAGAGTGGCTTGGACAAGCTGTTTCTACTCTGCCATCTTGGCTCTGCCTCAGGGGTGTAGTTTTTTAAAGGCAGGTTTTTATTCTTCTGAAGAAATAGGTAATTTGTGCCTGAAGTTTATTAAAATGTTTTAATTCACATTTTTGTTGTCTTACTCATACAACCACAATAGTTTAGAACCAACATAACACAAGCAGAATGCAGCAAACTGATGGATAGTCAGTGATGTTTTAAATAAATATATATTAATTTACACATCTAAAAATAATAAAAAAGAAATGTATCACTTCCAAACTTTACTAGAACAAAGGAAAAGGGAACTAAAATCAGTGCTTTGCTACTTAACAAATATCTTAACATTTTTCTTAGAAAGGTTTTGTGCTGCAGTGGTGTAAACCTAAAGGAAAAGATTTAATAAGGTTGACCTTTGTTTGAGGTCTTTAACAGCTGTAGTCATTGTCTGCCCTACTGAGAGTAGGAGAACTCATTCTCCACAGTTCCTAATGTGGCAATGATCTATGTTGCCTGAACTGAGTGACTGTGGCCAGCTGTTACTACAAATACTTTGAGTTTCCTTGTAGATCTTCATTAATATTAATACTTACATGCTTGTCTCATCAATCCCATTAATGTTCTGTGAGAAAATATTTCTTTAGCTTGCTCACTTCAGTCCTGACCTCACCTCTGCATACAGGTGTCCCTTACCTTGGATTCATCTTCCTCAGGGACAACTGTCCACTCTTTACCTCTCATTTTTAGTGTAGGGAGAAAGTTGGTTATATATGTGTGAAAAGTGTTATGTAATATGTAAAAAAATATATTGTATTGGGTATAATGAAAAGAAAATTTTAATTTAAGAATGTAAAACATTTAGTTTTAAATAATGCTCTTTATATTAGGAGAGGATTTTAGAGATTAAGCAGTAGCAACTGCCAGAAAGAATTAAAAAATAATGGGCTCATGAGATCCCATGGACTTGTGATGTCATAACCTTTAAAAAAATTTCCCTGTTATCCACTCTATTGAATAGTAGTAGTAGTAGTAAGTCACAGCAGCAGCAGCCCAGTAGTAAAACAAAAAATAGCTCACACTTATATAGAGCTTTAAGAATTGTGAATCACTTCATGTGTTACTTCATTTCATGCTTTATGACGACCCCATGAGATAGATGCTATTATTATCAATATTTTCAGAAGGAAAGAAACCTGAAACTGAGAGAAGTTGTGAGTTTCTTAGAGTCACACAGCTAGGAAGTGTCTGAAATGGGATGTGAGTTTAGGTCTTCCTAATTAAGGAAGTATGAATTTTGTGACAAGCTGTGTTGCATTTATATTTTTGTATTAGATCCATTATTTAATTACATTTTTTTCAATTAAGTATTTTTTTCCTTTCCTTCCTACTAGGGAAAAAGGAATAAGAAAAAGAACATCCTTGTAATAAATATACATAATCAAATAAAACAAAATTCCGTGTTGGCCATGTCCAAAAATGGGGGTCTTTTTTTTGCATCTTGAGTTCATCACCTCTAGTTCAAGAGGTGGAGTAGCTTTCAAGATACTAGTTGTGAAATCATTTCCCTACATGCTATAGAAGTAAGACCCATTTTAGCATTTCCTTTTGCATACCTGAATCTTGCATCATCTCTGAAAAAGTATTTACCACATATTTGCAAGGCATATTTGGAGATTCAGCCAATAAATGTCATCATATACTTTGCTTTTGGAAGGAACTAGGGGAAGTTATGCTTAACCTTTTCAGAGAGGTGTAACCTGGGCTTTCCCCATTTCAAAGCAAAAGCAGATGTAGACCAAGGGTGGGGATTAATGTGTATATTTTAAAGTTTACCTCAATTTTTAAGTTTTACAGATGACCATTTTGATTTAAATATCATCCACTGGAAACTTAGCCTGCTTCTGGTAAATAGTTTATTATTATCAGGTGATTTCCATCACTTTGCTCATTCAGTTATAGA
Organism: Gymnobelideus leadbeateri; assembly: GCA_011680675.1. NCBI lineage: Eukaryota > Metazoa > Chordata > Mammalia > Diprotodontia > Petauridae > Gymnobelideus > Gymnobelideus leadbeateri. Next base: position 352,154 of record WOXC01009031.1, on the reverse strand, counting down.
TTATTTCTTAAAAACAACAACAGTTGTGAGATGAGGAGTACATTTGATTAAATGTGTTCATAGGAGGAAATATGCCAAGAAGGCATTAGAATTTATACTTTCTGCCAGAAAGTCCATTAGACTGGTAGTAAGTACAGTGGGAGCTGACTAAAGGGAGCCTGGGGCAGGGACCCTGGAGAAGAAAAAAATGTTTTATTCTTACATGTAATCTTGGTAAAGAGACCTTCTTCTGTAGTAGTTAGAGAGCTGGCTTCTGAAATTAGGATGGTCTGTATTGAAGCCCTGTTCCTGGCACATGCAGGTAGTGGACCCTGAGCAAATCACTCGATTGCTTCTAGGAGAAAACATGTATGTGTACATATACATATATGTTTGTATGTATGTATGTAAGTCTACAGGATGCCTATACTTATTCTCTTTACTCACTTCTCAACTCTTTGCTGCCTGGGTTCTAAACTCTTTAACAGTTAAAACTGTTTTCTCTTAAGTTATCAGTGGGCTCTTGATTGCTGAGTCTGGTGGTCTTTTCTCAGTATCCCATCCTTCTCTACTTCTCAGCTGCATTTGACATTGTTGAATGTCCTCTCTTCCTGAATACTATCTTCTCTGGCCTTTTGGGATGCCTCTGTCTTTTGGTTTTTCTGTTATTGTCTTAACTTCTCCTTCTTGGGTTTCTTTGCCAGTTCTTCCTCCTTAATCAAACCCTTGACTTTAGGTGTTGTCCAAGATTTTTATCAAGGCCCTGTATTCCTCTTTCTCTCCTGGTGACCTCATTAGTTCTTATGAGCTTAATTTTCATCTCTATGCAGACGACTCCCAGATCTATATATCAAACCCTAGTGTTTTCCGCTGAACTTCAGTGACAAATTACCACCTGGCCATTTCTAACTAGATGTTCCAAAAGGTACCTCAAAACTCATTGTGCCTTCATCCTGTCTCTTCAACCTTGTTTTATGTTACTCCCCTTCTTGAACTCGCAATTCAGCCAAACTTGTTGTTTCTCACACATGACAGTACCTCTGGTCTCCATACTTTTGCACTAGCCACCGTCCATGCCTAATAATATATTTCCTTCTTACCCCCACTTCATAGACTCCCTCTCTTCCTTTGAGAAATAATTCAAACACTGCTTTCTACTCGAAACCTTTCCTGAACCCCACCAAACTGCTTAGTGCCTGTCCTCCCAAACTATCCTGTATTAGAATACAGCTCTTTTCACAGGTATCTCCAATATTAATGGAATCATGAGTCCAGAACAAAAGAAATATAGTCATGGCATATATAAGAGGCCAAAAGAAAGACTTTTATCCTAGGATTTGAATTATAATCCTGTGTAAAAGAAGAAAGCTATAAATCTAACCTCTAAAGCTTTTTATCTGTGTCACCTTGGGCAAGTCACTTAACTTTCTTGGGCTTTGATTTCCTCATTTGTAAAAATAAAGCAAAACAAAACAGGATTTTAATAGATGATCTCACTTTCAGCTTTAATTCTCTGATTCTATATGGTAGGAAAGACTCATGCCATCATCTTGGAGTGGCATTTTATTTTTTCTCTTAATCAGAGGGATTGTAGAATCATAGCAATCATTTCATCCAAATGACTGATTTTACATATGAGAGAAATAAGACCCTGAAAGTTTCAATGATTGTTCCTAGGTCATTCAGGCAGTAAGCAGTGGAGCCAGGACCTGAACTCACCACTGTACTAGATTTCTCTTGTTCATGTTTAATAATTGTGAATATGAAAAAGGACAAGGTCAAAATAAAATGGCTTTCTATAATGCCTTTATTAATGGTGATGGGTGGTTGGTGTGTGGGAGTTGTTTCCTTTCATTTGCCATATTTTAAAAACTATTTTCCCCTGCTATCATGAAACTTGGACTTAAGAACACTACTCTTATCTCGAAGAAGGGGCATAAGCCATGACTCAGTAATCTGAAATCAAAGAAGGGACTGGAAGCAGCAGCTAGGGCATGGTTGATTGGCTTTAGGATGTGTCTGCTAGTTCTGTGTATAATCTTGGAACCAGGAAGTCCTGAAAACAGGAATTTGAATTGGGAGAGCTACCCAGGTTGTTAGCTTTATATAGGAAACAATAACTTAGACTAAAGGTGGCCTGAGAAGGAGCATCTTGGTGGACTAGATTATGTGGTTTTAGGACTATGTGGCTTCCATAAGTGAAGGAATCCAATTGTTAATTGAGGGCAGTAAAGTGAATGTACCTGTGCATGCCCAATACTTGGCACATGGCAGGTGCTTACTATGTGACTTTTGATTTCCTATTGATCATGTGTCTTTCACAACCCATTGGGACATCCCTTTCTCACAAAGGTCTCCTCAGACTGGATTCTGGGGGAGTCTGATTCTAATGAGAGGACAGTCAGGCTTTTCTGCTTTTCTCTAGCTCCTTGGCTCATCTCATGGGGTTGTTGTAAAGGATCAAATGAAATGATATGTGAAATGATTTGCAATTCTTTAAGTTCTAAATGCTAGCTATATTTCAATAACTTCAACCCACTGTTGTTTAGGAAGTAGCCATTATAACTAAGTATATTCATCTCAGGACAGTTATTGAGTCTCCTTTGCTTAGAGAAAGTAACACAAAATAGAAGATGCATCTAAGGACTTGAGATCCAGTCTCAGGCACCTCTAGACATATACATGATCTTAGAGCCATGTGAGTACAGGCTGCCATAGTTGCTGCTGGGGAGGCAGAGAAGACAAGATACCTTTAGCTCTGCTTCAGAATCCAAGGGAGAGCGAACACAGTTCTGACTTGCTTGAAAGATGGGAAGAGGTTGTGGTGCAGAGTCTTTGACCACTCCTTTTACTCCGCTGAACAGATGATTCTTCTTGGCCCAGTTGTCAATAGTGCTTGACACAGTGAGGACTGTGGGGACTGACTGGGAACCTCTCCTTTAGCAACTGTCCAACCAGAAGTGCCTAGGGTACAACGAATGTTCTATAGGATGGCTCCTGAAGGCTCATCCCCATAGATGGCCACTACAGAAGTATGGACAGGATTAGTATTACAATTACATAGTCAGTTCACTTCAGGCAAAACATCCAGGGCACAGGAGATTGGTGAGAAGTAACAGAGAGCTCCCAGGGCTGGGGCATAGAAATTTTCAAGATGACTCAGTAGGTGATCATCATAGTGTTTGTAGAAACCCAGTGGAGGAAAACTTTGGTGACTACATCGGGTAGTGTTCCTCATCAAAGAAGTCAGGTGACCTGACCACAGGCACAAGGGTGAGGATAGTTGACTGAATCTCTAAAGACTGGAAGCCTAGGAGAAAGATATATCCACACCTGGCTGTGTGACCTTGGGCAAGGTACTTAACCCCAATTGCCTTCCAAAAAGCAAAAAAACATATCCGCTAATTTTTAGTCTTATCCCCCTCCCCGAATATAGGAAGAAGAGGCCAGGGTCTCTAGAATCTGAACCCGAAGAAAACTTCTAGAAAGGTTGGAAAACCTAACAGGTTTACTGAAGATCAGTAGTAAACTTAAAACTTAATATACATTAACATCCAACTTGGATACTGTTGGGCTGGCTGATTATGGATAGGGTCAGGAAGAAGATGATGTCTGTATGGTTGTGTACTCAGTTAATAGCCTTGGAGTTAGGAAGACCTCAGTTTGAGTACCATCTTAGAGCTTAGTAGCTGTGTGACCCTAGCCAAGTCACTTAACCTTGCCCAGCCTTAGTTTCCTCTTCTGCAAAATGAGCATAATAATATCACACACCACATAGGGTTGTTACTAGCATCAAGTAAGATGCAAACCTTAAAGGTCTATATAAATACTTATTATTATATAATTATTATTTATTATTATATTACTATAGTTATTAATAGGCAAGGATGTAAAGTCAGGATTGATTGATGAATTATCTATAAGCCTTTAAAACTTCTCTTATCTCATTGTTGTCATTCAGCCATATCTGACTTTTTGTGATGCCATGGATAACAACACACTGATACTGTCCATGGGGTTTTCCTGGCAAAGATACTGGAGTAGTTTGCTATTTCCTTCTGTAGTGGATTAGGCAAACAAAGGTCGGAGGACCTGCCCAGAGTCTCACAGTTAGTAAAAGTCCGAGGCTAGATTTGAACTCAGGTCTTCCTGACTCCAGGTCCAGAGCCCCATCCACTGAGCTATCTACCTTCCTCTTATTCTCATATCCTGAATTTTTCTCTCTAATGTCTACTGGTAAAATCTGTATCTCTTAATAGCCAGGTTGAGTTCTGTTGGACAAAGGAGAAAAGGAAAAACCTATGTTAACTTCTGTAGGCTAAGAAGGATGATGTGGGAACTCGGATTCAGAGAGAAGATGTGGTGTTAGAGAGAAAGAAGAAAAAAAGTGAGGTTCAGTGAACTCATGGTATCGTACTCTAAAAATTTCCTTGCAGTCATTCTGTTAAATAATAGTAATACTAGCTAGCATATATAGTGATTTATGGTGCTCACAGTGCTTTATATATCTTTTCTCATTTGATCCTCACAGCAACCCTAGGAAGCACTACTACTAGGTACTATTCTTATCCGAGAAAGGTCAAGTGATTTTTTTTCATCGTTTCTATAGTTTCTGGCTAATGTCTGAGTCCATATTTGAACTCCAGGCCTAAACACTCTGCTTTGCCACCTAGTAGGAAAACTAGGGAAGAGCTATGTCATGAAATCTAGCTTGGAGGAAATATTTGAGATCTTTTGATCAACAGTATCACATTCTACAGACAAGTCAAGAAGGATGAAGATTTGAGAAAAGGACATTAGAGTCTGCAATTAAAAGACTGATGGTAAAAGCAGCTCCAGTTGAATGATGAGACCAGAAGCTAGACTTCAGAGGCCTTAGAAGCAAGGATGGGAAGGGAGGCACTAGTGTAAAAGCTTTTCTCAAAGAGAAAAGGAGGTCAGGAGTGATCTTGGATTATCATCTGAAATCCAATGGGGATGCTTCAAGAAAGGGGTTTTTTTCTTTCCCAAAGATAGTGAAGCATCTTTGTAGGCAGTTGGGAAAGAGCTAGTAAATGAGAATTGTGGAGAAGTGAGAGAATGGGGTTAATAGTGGGAGAGATAGGCTAAAAAAGATGTAAGGGGATGGAACTAAGGTAGCATGTAGAGAGGTTTACCTTGGCAAACATAAGAGCCATCTCTTCATCAGAGACAGGTGTGAAGGATGAGAGAGTGGGGGGAGGCAAGAATGATGTGAAGTGAGGAGGGAAGGAGAAGAGGGAGCTCTTGGCAAATTGGCTCAATCTAGTTTTTTGGGAAAAGCAACTCAGGAAATTTACTAAGGGGTGGAGTGCTGATGAAAGCACAGATCTTTAAAAGATTTGAAGAATTAGTTACGTGAATTGTACAGTGATGAAAGAGTATTGGCTCTGGAGGTCAAGGTCATGGATTTAAATCCTACCTCTCTCCCTGTATGACCTGGAATTAGTCACTTAACTAACCTAGGTCTCAGTTTCCTCACCTGCAAAACCAGGGGGCTGGGCTTTGATGGCTTCTGAGGCTCCTTTCTGCTCTGAATCTATGATTCTATGTAGTTTTAATTCTTTGGAGAATTATTACTTTTTATTACAGGATTGTATCTTAAAAAAAAGATTATTCCTGTGAAATGATGTTGTACACTTCTTCATATTAAGTATAGAACTTGAGACTTTCCAGACTTTTCTTAAGTATAACTAAGAATAAGAGTAGAATTGTCATGCTGGGTCAGATTCGTAGTTCAGTCCACCTATAACAATTCATTTTGAAGTCTGTTCCAGTCCTGAATGATAGCACCATCAATAGCAACAACATTTACAGCAGTATTTATTGTCAGGGTCATCTTCATGCCTTAACCTAAGACCATATTACTGTAATTTAGCCTTTAGAAATAACCATGACAAGAACAACAAAACTATGTTCTCAATGGACGTAAAAAACAGTGGCCAACACCTCCTTAATATGACTTTCATTTTTAGATCTTTCTCCCGTTCTTCTCTTTTGAAAGCTACTTTCTGTTCCCTTGAAGTTTCCTCATAGATCCATCCCATTCTCTAAGTCAGGAAGCACGTTTTTGTTTTTGTTGTTGTTTTTCTATTTTCCTCTTCCTGTTTCCTCAGTTTTCTTTTCTTTATGGAACATTTCAGGTCTCTACTCCCCACCCCAACCTTATCAATAATTTTGATTTGCCTCCTCTGTGGTGATCTTAACTTAAATTGTAAACTGTCCCTGTCAAGAATTCAGAGTACTTTCTTTATGAAAATATTTAGAATCTTCTTTCCAGGGCATCCTGACATCAGATTTCTCTTAACTTCATGCTTCTGTAACTACATTCCCAGATTATGGTTACTTCACGTTTGAGGTGGCATTGGCCCTATTTTACAGATTAAGAAACTGGTGTTTCAAAAAAGAAGTTAAAGTGACTTGTCATACCATAAAGTCAGAGATGATTCATGAATGGGGATCTGAGTCCCTGGCCATCTTCTCACAATTAAAAACCCCTTGAAATAGATCAACAGATTCTACCAACATCTTCCTTTCATATTGGTATCCTTCCTTCAACTTTGGCATGGATTCTTTCCTGTTGGGGAAAAAAAGCAATAAATAAAGACCAAATGAAGAAATCAGATGTATATAATATTATGGTAAAGTCCTAGAGCAGCATGTCCCTCTTGGTTGGGATTAGATGTTTGGTCCATCAGTTTATTGGCCACAGGAATATATACATACATATATATATATATATATATATATATATATATATATATATATATATATATATATATATATATATATTCTTTTTGAAACTGTCATTCTAAAAGTGAAGCTGTCAGTGTAAAACTTAAGATTCTTACAGTAAGAGCAGCCTTTCATTGTGTGAAGCTTGCTAGGTTTCTCATAAAAACTGAAAATATAAACTTCTCATGCTGAGAGATATATAGCAAGGGATAAGACATAAATTTTTTAAAGAAAAAGAAGAGTTTTGATAATGTATGATCCACTGTGTCACATTTTTTTTCTGCTCAGTGTGCAAAAGAGGTCTGGATGATATTTTGGGAAGGTCTACAGTATTTTATAAAAATTGTAAGCAAACATTTTATAAATTGCTTTTGAAAGTAAATTTATGATTTTGCTAATACAAGTCATTTTAATCAAGTCCTAATTTCACATTGTATCATATATAATAATTTGCCGATTTTTTAAGGTGACATTTTTACTGGTAATTTTGTTAGTAAAAACCACAAACAAATATTCTTTCCCCTTGAAACAAATAAACAATTACTTCTTATCAGCTGTCACTGAAAGAATCTTTCTATTTTTTCTTTTTTAATGTCTTGGGGTTGGGAGGGGTATTTTATTTAACATTTAAAAGTACAGAACTTATATGTACATTTTTTTCATGAGTTCATACTGGCTCCTGGTACATGTTGGAAAATGACCATCATTCTTTCAGGTGACTAATAAAATGCCAAAACAAAACCCAAAAATACCCAGCAATCACAAAAATTCAGCCTTCTTCTCAACTGTTCAAATGAGTTTTCTGTTATGTTTTGAGGTGACATTGTACAGATTCAAAGAATATTTAAACACAAAAAACCCATTGATGCTGTGATAATGATAGAAACCAAGTGACAATTTTTTACATGGAGTACTTTGTGATTTCAAAGACCAACCTACCTCAGTTTTGAGAAGTTTATCTGAAAGAGTTTAAAGCTATCTGTATTTATGTGAAAAAATGCTCTAGGTCACTGTTGACTGGAGAGGTGCAAGTTAAAACAAGTATGAGGTACCACCTCACACCTATCAGATTGGCTGACATGACAAAGAAGGAGAATGATAAATGTTGGAGAAGATGTAGGAGAATTGAACCACTAATGCATTATTGGTGGAATTGTGGATTCATTCTGGAGAGCAGTTTGGGGCTATACCCAAAGACTATAGAACTGTGTGCCCTTTTATCCAGCAATACCACTGTTAGGTCTATATTTTAAAGAGTTCATAAAACAGGGAAGAGTACCCACATATACAAAAATATTTAGAGCAGCTCTTTTTGTAGTGGCAAAGAGTTGGAGATTTAGGGGATGCCCATCCGTTGGGGAATGGGTGAACAGGTTGTGGTGTATGAATATAGTAGAATACTATTGTGCTGTGGGAAATGATGGGCAGGCAGATTTCAGAAAAGTCTGGAAAGACTTACATGAGCTGGTTCTGAGTGAGGTGGAAAGAACTGGGAGAATGTTGTATACAGTAGTGACATCACGTGATGATCAACCATGGTCGACTTAGCTCTTTTCAGCAATGCCTTGATCCAGGACAGTTCCAGGTGACTTTTGAAGGAAAATGCTATCCAAGCCCAGAAAAAGAGCTTTAGAGTCTAAGTGCAGATCGAAGCATACTATTTTCACTTGCTTTTTTTTCTTTCTCGTGGTTTTTCCCTTTTGTTCTGATTCTTCTTTCACAACGTGACTAATGTGGAAATATCTTTAATACTCTTGTACATGTATAACCTATATCCGATTGCTTGCTGTCTTGGGGATGGGGGAAGGGAGGAAGGAAGGGAGAAAAATTTCGAACTCCAAATCTTACAAAAGTGAATCTTGAAAACTAGATCTTTACATGTAATTGGAAATAATAAAATATCAATAAAGTGAGAAGCTTATCACAGGGTTTGTAGGAAGTTAATTTTTTAGCTGCAGCAGCTCTCAAACAGTATTTGTTGACTTCTAGAGGGTCTATGATCTATATCAGAGAAGGCATTACTCATATAGACAAAATTAGAGCTTCTAGTACTACCTATTTAGCTTTGGACAAAGCACAACCTCCTTGACCCTCATTTTCCTGAAATGCAGGGGTTGGGCTCTGAGATCTCCTTCCAGCTCTAAAAATCCATAGTCTCACAGTCCTTGAAGTAATCTCATTTTTATAGCACTTTATGGTTAATAAAACATATGGCAACTTTGTGGGATTGATACTGTATATTAAACCTACTTTACAAATAGGGAAACAGAGACCCAGAGAAATTATGTGGATATGAACTCCTTGGACACAGAGCCTGGTTTTCAATTTGTCCTTTTACCTCTAGTGCCTAGCACAGAACCTTGTTTATAGCAGGCACTTAATTGATACCATTGGAGTGAATTGGATTGGATTGCCAGTGTTCACCTAGCAAATTAGATATCAGAGTTGGAATTCTAACCCAAATCCTTCAGACTCCAAGGCCAGTGTTACCAGTTCTTTATATGTTCCTTGAGTGTCTACAATGTTCAAAGAACATTGCCGTATGTTGTGGTGGGTACTTAGAAATTTCTGACTTGATCTTTTCTTTACCATCTAGTTTGAGAAGCTAAGACTTGTACAGTAAAGTTGATGAATAATATAAGGCAGAAGGAGGTCTGTGCCAAGTGAGTATTATAAATAGTGGTACATATTATGAGTACTGCTCTCTATCATCTTCCTGGATACACTAAGATAACTAGTAAAGTAGTGTTATCAAACATGCAGTTTTACATCTAGTCTTTTTCTTAGGAAAAACCACAGTAAAACTGGAGAAAAGCCTGTAGCAAAATTTGCTATCCAAACCCATCTTGCAGGTACATTTGGCTTCATGTACTGCGTTCCCAAAAAGGTGTGTGTAAATGATTGTTATAAATTGAACCATATTTTCCATATGTCTTTCTGAGATACTTTATCTTCAAGTGATATTCAGTCTGTAGTTCCTAGCAGTTAGGCTTGTGTGTTTTTTGCCCCAAAGCCACTCTGTCATCTGTTAAATTATCTTTAAACAAATATTCATTGCACTCCGGGAGCCCAATACTTAAAGGAAACCTATAGCAAACTCTTCTGCAAAGCAAATAATCCTTTTGTAATATAAAATACAACCACTTCTTTTAGCTTTTTTCTAATACTCCCTTCCTCTCTTCTCCTAAACACCTCTCTCCCCCATTAAGTTTTCTTAAAATGGGGCTAAAGCATAATACTGAAATATGGCTATAGCTTTGTCAAATAGCTGCTTTCTAAGATTACTTAGGCTTTGACTTTTTTTTTTTAAAGCAATTGGGGTTAAGTAACTTGCTCAAGGTTACACGGCTAGTCATTATTTATGTGTGGGTACTCATTTTCTGAGGCCGGATTTGATCTCGGGTCATCCCAACTCCAAGGCCGGTGCTCTTACTCACTGCCACCTAGCCGCCCCTTTAGGGCAATTGGGGTTAAGTAACTTGCCCAAGGTTACACAGCTAGGTTTTTGTTTGTGTGGATTAAGTGTCTGAGGCGGCTCTGAACTCAGGTCCTTCTGATTCCAGGGCCGGTGCTCTATTCACTGCGCCACCTAGCCGCCCCTAGGCTTTGACTCTTTAAAAAAAACCCACCAGCTTTCTTAACTACTAGTATCAAACAACAATAGTAGAATGAAATACAGTACAGGGACATTTGTTTTGTTCTCTTTCCCATCATGGTCTAGTCTCTCAACTTTCTCTTGGTTGGGGTGGAACTAGTTCAATGTAAGGGAACCAATGTGGGACTAGATAATAGAAAGAATAGCTTTTATATACCAAATTTCTAGGCCTAGAGGAACTAGTTTTCAAAAAGGAGAGGGGCCTAGGGATGATGTTGTTATAAGAAACTTTTTTTTTTAAGCACCCTAGTTCTTAATCTGAGACTGTCAAGGTAGAGCATGTCCTTGTAATGGAGAGACAGGGCAACAGGCCAATTGTCTCCATATTACCTTATTCCTATTACCTACATAACACAGAAACCTCATACTTTCCATGGTCCTTCCTCCATAGTCCTTTAGAAGGAAATACTTCTAAAATAATGGTTCTACCATTTTCTACCTGTGTTCCCTGAGGCAAATCACCTTTGCATTTCATTTTCCTTATTTGTAAAATAAGTTATTTGAGACTAAATATTCTGGAGGACCCTTCTAACTTTAATACTTTGATCCTACATGGATATATGTTAGTCTTTTTAACATCAAGAGAACTAGAATACACTTTTGGCATTACTTTCTATGACTGAAGGTATTTGAAATTTTCAGAAAAGCTCTGTTTTAAGGGAAGATATACATCCAGTTTACGGGATTTACCATAATCATACCAAGAAGCCTTGATGGAGCCATATAATGACTTTTCTCCAAACCTACTTTAACAGTCAGAAATCAGACCTTGTTGAGTTTTCTCCAACAATAATTATTTGCTTCACATCATTTTATTTTCTGTCATACCACTTACCTATAGTAGCTCTGAAAAAAAAATGTCATTTAAAACAAGTAGTAGTTAATCCCATGGAAAGAAATTGCCCTATCATCAATTACATTTTATTCTAATCAACAGCCTTTGGTAATTTTTTTATCTAATGTGCAGAAAACTTAGTCACTTATCTAGGAAATAGTTAATTACCAGAATCCTTTGCAAACTAGGCTGAGAGGGGTTTCTTGGTTTTTGCCCAGAGTGTTATATTTCTAGAGTTTGTGCTGCCTCATTATTAGTCATTTTGAAACCAGTGCTAGCAAAAAAAAGCCAACCATTATGAAAGTACTGTTTACTTCACATAACAAGTTTAAATTTTTTTTTAAGGTGAAAAATCCACACTGACTCAAAGATATCTAGGCTTTATCATGACAAACTTAGAGTAGAACCTCCTTTCACTTACTCCATTAATCGGAAGCCTTAAATAATGGGCATTTTTGAAGGTCAGCCTTGGAGAGGTGTGAAGAAGCTAGGACAACCCAAAGGTCTCCCCTTAGGTGCTGTCTAGAATCTTCAGACAGTATTAAAAAAAAGCAACCAAAAACCAAAACCCCAAACTTTAGAAGTCCCTTTGAAAAGACTGTTGAAGGCACAGCTATAAAATTATAGGGCAGTTTTTTTTAAACCCCTTTGTACCAGATCTTACATTTTCAATTAGTTTTGTCCTCTTTATATTCACATAGGGATTATGTACATTTATTCCCCAAAATCATCATCATTCAAAATATTTTTGATGGTTTCATTTTGGAGCGCATGCGTCTATTTTAAATTGTGGTAAATCTTTGCTTCTTTGGGTGGTGGATTTATTTGTCTATGTGCTAATTATAAAACAGTTGAATAGGGTGTGTGTGTGTGTGTGTGTGTGTGTGTGTGTGTGTGTGTGTGTGTTAAATTGGCTTTGAAGGCAATTCCCAGAGAACTGTTCCAAAAAGTGTTTTGAGCAGAGGCAATATCACAGCCTTCCAAGGTGAATTTGAAGAAAAAACACTTGGAATGTATTTTGGGCCCACCTGAGTCACTACTGTATGCACACCTATATTACTTTTGACATGTTTGTTTAAAACACATTCCTATAAAGTCTCATTTCTTGATAGTTACACTAGGTCAGTTAAATATAGCCATGAATTGGAAGTGGGAACCAAATCCCAGCCTAAGGGCAGTGAAATTTTTGCTATCCCCTGAGAGTGTATAATTTAAATAAGAGTTAGACTTAACAATGAAATGCCATACCACCAAATTTAGAGAGGTATGTGATAGATATGTTTATTGTTATGTTAAATGTTTATTGACTGACTGACTAGATATGAAAACCTGGAGTTGCTTTTTTTATTATTTGGGACAGAAGAGCGAAGGAACCAAGCTGAGTTTAAAAATGTTTGTTGAATGATTGGCTGATTAATGGGAAGATATGGAAAAAGGAGTGGGGTATAGCTCGACTTGGGTGTAGAGTTAAATATATTTTCAAAGAAATTCTAAGATGTCATGCTTTCATTTACCTACTTTAAGCCTATAGAAACTATAGTTTTGAGTGAAGGGAAAAACAAATAAATAAAAAAACCATTTAACCTCTCCAGTTGAGGTTTCTTCTTCTAAGAGTTTCAGGCCAGAAACAACTTTTAGAATAACATTTTAATTTCAGATTCTGGGTAATTTAATAATTACTTTCCATTTGTTTTAGACTTTTTCTTTGATAGAACTTTAAAAATATATATATATATAGGTATGGTTTCTGATTAACTTACAAAACTTTACTTTTTTACCAGTGTAAAATTTTGTGGAAATATTTTTTCCATTTAGTTCTTTTTTTCCAATTTACAGAAAAAGATAGAGACAATATTAATATTTCTTAAAACCCAACAACCAAATTCAAGTTCATAATTTGTATTGATATTTGCCAACTTTTTTTTTGCTCTTAATAAAAATAGGAAATTGATAGATAAAGCATATAGAGACTTTCAAGGTGTTTACCTTCTGTTTGGAAAGATAATATGCTTGTGTTTGTATATATGTATATATGCATATAGACATAAACCTATATGTGTATAACAGAATAAATTCTTCAAAAATGCAAATTCATTAAATACAAAGTAGTGAAGAAAAGCAGTAGCAGGTAGAAGGATCAGGAAAAGTAGTGCTTGAGCTGTCTTTAGTGAAGAGAAGGCTTCTGTGAGGCACAGGTGAGATGGGAGGTATTCCAGGCAGGAGGGACAGCAGTGCCACAGCTTAGAGTTGAGAGATGGATACCCTGGGTGAGGAACAGAGATAAGGTCAGGTTGACTATTGGTAAAGCATTGGAAGCCTGGGGGTAGAGTGGAGGGCGCAGTGTGGGCTGTGGGAGAGGACTGTAATGAATCTAAAAGGGTATGTTGAGACCAGTTTGAATGATTTTAAATACCAAACCGGGAGGTTGCTCTTTTATTCTAGAGGCATTAGAGTACTACTGGAATTTACTGACCAGGCCAGATTTGCACTTAAGAAAAATCACTTTGTCAACACTAGGGGGGCTGGACTGTTGTGGAAAAAACTTGAGTGGAAGAGACCAATTAGGAGGTGGCTGTAATACTTTAGGTGACAGGTGATAAGATCTTGCTTGGAGTAAGCTGGTGTTTGTGAGAGGACTAAAAAGAGGATGGATGTGAGGGATGTTGGGTTGATAAAAATAGCAAGATTAAGTAACAGGTTGAATATGTGTATTTGGGAAGAGTAAGGGCAACACCAATCTTACAAAGCTGGGAGAGTGGAAAATTGGTCTTGCCCTAGACAGAAATAGGGAAATTCATTAAAAGGTAGGTTTGGAAAGGGATAGACTGGTGGGTTTGGTGGGAAAATGTGAACTTTTTTCCTTATCAGTTTAGACATTGGTAGAAGACATTAATTTTTTAAAAAACCTGTATATATTTTTTCTTTGCCAGATGAGTATGAAAATGCTTCTCTGTATGTTTCCCTATTGAGAATACAGTCTCATAGGTTCATAGATGTGAGTTGGAAGGGACTTCGGGGGCTAACTAGACCAATTCACTCATTTTACAGGTAAGGAAACAGAGGCCCAGGGATTAGAAATGTTTGCTAATAAGCCTTTATATTGCTTGGATAAAGGTCTTGTATTAGATGAAATATTATTTAATCAACTTAACCTTATTCAGGTCATATACTTTTTGGTTGCCAGGAAACTGGCATTCATAGCGTAATAATAGATTTGTGAGAGTTGAAAGAGTCATAGAAATGATCTGGCCTAATCTCCACATTTTAGAGATGAGGTCATTGAGCCCCACAGGGGTTGAGTCATAAAGTTAGTGGCAGAGCCAGGAGGCCAATCCAGTTATCCTGACTTCAGCCTAATTCTCTTTTCAGAAAGACCACACTGTCTCCTGTACTCGAATTCTTGAACATTTCCATTTGATGCACTTGAAGTCAAAGTAGATTCTGCTCACACACCACCTTGTACATATTATTTTTCTGGTCTATCCCAGATGACCTTGCTGCTATTTAACTTCCTTGCATTATTTATTCTGTCCATAGTTATATTTACAGGTGTTGTCTTTTCAGGTAGAATGTAAGCTCTGAAGTCAGAGATTGTTTCATTTTTATTCTTTGTATTCCCAGAGCCTAGGCTGCTACCAAATAGGTCTTTGATTATCTGATGATTATGTCCTTAGTCCTGATCTCCATGGGTGGAAGTATATGACAGAGGAAAAATGATCTGAATCAGATATAGCCCTAGGACACAGATGGGATATGTCCTCCTCTCTTTCTCCTAGTACGACCTTCTATCTACCTTCAGAACATGCCTCCTAACTGCAAAATTCCTGGACTAAGGGAGACTTAGCTAATACTATGGTATTAGTGCTTCCTTCTCCTCTTCCTCCTCCTTTCTTGGGTTTTGGCAGCTAGATTTTACTGTTCCCTACATATTTATTATATCATTTAAAAAAATTGGGACAATTAACTCTTTTGTCTCATGTAGTTTTCATTTATGATTTCTTGAAATACAGATCTGAAAAATCAGGCTTTAATAAAGCCCATTGGGATTCAAATAGAGCTACTTGACTTATACCTTTAAACCCAGATCACTCCGGCTCTCACTGATTGGCCAATAACAGGCCCCAACCCAAGCCATTGTTTGGGTTTTGATGGCTCAGAGTAAATATAAATAGCAATTGTTTCTGTTTTGGCCAGAAACCATGAGAGTCTTCCCCTCCCAGATTGATTTATTTTTTTCTTTTGAGTAGGCAGACTAGGCCATTTTTTTGCCTCATTTTTTACCTACCCTTAAATCTCCAAATTACTGAATGGTTGTTACCTAAGACAAATTGAGACCCGGGAAAGATCTTTGCTTAAAAAGGCTAAGGTCCCCCACTGCTTCCTCGGGCATCGCCAGTTGTCCTAACCTATGTCTTGCCACTGGACTCTCATAACTCTGGAGGAGAGAGTGGGCTGATGATTTTACACAGCTCTGCCCCACTTAACTCCAGTTCACTGGAAAGTGCTGACATCACCCTCCTGATGTCATTGTTCCTCTCTGAGAAGAGCTAACTATAACAACAATAGTAGAGATAACCTTCTTTTGTTCAATCTCTCACTGGTCTGACTGATGCCTCTCCCTCTTTATTCAAAGTGGGTCTGGCCAGGAATATCTGAGTCCGCCTAATTCCTGGGAGAAATCCTTACTTTGCTTTTGGCTTTAGTATATTCTATCTTATTAACCTTTAAGTCAGGGGTGCTTAACCTTTTTTTTTTTGTATTGTGGACCACTTTGGCAACTTGGAGAAGCCTAAAGAGTCCTGCTCAGAATAAAGTTTTTAAATACATAAAATATATAGGATTGCCAACAAACCCAATTACATTGAATTACAGTTTAAAAATATATTAAAAAAAAAATAACAGACCCCAGGTTAAAAACCATTTATATCCGGACCAACCTTTTGGACAATGCATTTTGTTACATTCTGTCCAACACTGGTTTCTGCCCTCTTCTCACATGATTGCCATTTTTGATAAGGAACTCCTTCCCTTCTTCCTTCTTGCTGTCTGCCTAGCCACCTGTCCTCTACTTAGATATGTTGGTTCCATTGCCCAGTCTTCAGAGTTAAGGACTTGCCCATAACCTACTTTATGTATTAAGTATCAGCATGTGTTTTTGGTCTAAAACATAATAGCTATTCACAGCATCTGTCAGACTGATCTTCACTCCCAGGACGTGACCTTCCAGGTCACTGATAAGGTCCACTAACCCAGGAACTAAATGAGCTTCAGGATATGGAAATTTGTTGGACCAGAGGTCACCAGGTATTGATAGCATATCCCATGTATTCATTGATTAATCATTTAATTTTCTAAACCTTATATGATGTAATTACTCAGATATTTAATTTTGTTTATACAGACTTAGTACAGCATCATATAGCTGTCATTTATATAGCACTTTAAGGTTTTAAAGCATTTTGCATGTATTATCAATTTGAACCCCACACCAACCCTGTTAGGGAACTCCTGCAAGTATGAGGAAGCCGAAGGCCAAGGTTTCATTTTGCAGATGATGAA
Organism: Gymnobelideus leadbeateri; assembly: GCA_011680675.1. NCBI lineage: Eukaryota > Metazoa > Chordata > Mammalia > Diprotodontia > Petauridae > Gymnobelideus > Gymnobelideus leadbeateri. The sequence continues at coordinate 335,373 of WOXC01009031.1, read as the reverse complement.
TCAGACACCAAGGGATTTAAATGATTTGCCCATGGACTTACAGAGAGTAGGTATCAGAGGTAGGATTCAAACTCAGGTCTTTTTCACTCCAAGTCTAGTATTTTATCCACTTCCTCTCATACATGATCTTAGGGTTAAGATTCTGAGATTGAACTGCCCTTATTATCATTGCAGCTATTTCTCAGACATTAGTAGAAATTTCTTTTGTCTTTGTGACACTAAAATTTTATAATGTACTTCCAGAGAGATAGGATGGACTGAGATTTTTTGTCTTATAGGAAGCCTTAAAAAAACAAACATAAGATTTTAAAATACATATAAGGGCTTCTTATTTTATCTGCTGCTTAGAAAATATTTTCATTGAAAACTTTCTGTATTTAGCAAAAGTATCAACATTATAATTTAATGTGTCTGATACATGTAATTTCATACTATTCCTTCTCAAACCACTTACTGCCACCCCAACTGCTATTTCTTTTTTAGCATCCTCTTTGAGAAGTTAGAGTGCATTTCTTCCTGCATACCAAGCAGTTTAGCGTTCTATCAAATGCTTTGTAGGTCCTTATAGTGAATTTCTTCAAGAGGCAATACATTAGGCAAAAAGCAGCAGTAGAGATACCTGTAGAGATCAGCATACGTGCCCTCCAGCAAAAGACAATAATTAGTTGCTCTTATTCCCTGGCAAACTGTCCCAATTGTTGAGGTATATGAAACACAAAGATCACTGGAATGCTGTCTTGAGTCCCACACAGTTGGAGTTGTTTATACCCATTCAATTTTTAATGTACCCATAAGATGTTTAGATAGGGTCACTAAGCCCAGTGAGATTTGCATGCTTGATCAAACCTCTGACAACTTAAATATAGAGATAAACATGAACTTACTGAAAACTTTGAGTATTAACTTTTAGACCAACGTTAGTGGAAAATATTAATGCAGTGCTTAAAGAATTTTCAAGTTTCTTTAGTTATTGTAGGCTACTTTTGTCCTTAAAACATGTATGGCCTCAGGCCATCTAAGCAGACTCTCTTAAATCATATAGAAACCTTATTTCATATAGATATCTGACATACATGGACTGAATATTTGTAAGATGATTTTTATATTTAAAACTTATTGGAATTGCTACCATATTCAGAATGAGGTGAGAGATCATTAAACCTTAATAAGATGGATATATAGTTGAATATAGGATTCAAGCTAAGGTAGTTCTTCCTTGGAACTCATTCTAACAAGGCTTATTATTCAGAGTGCCAGAAAGGATTTTATTTTTATAATGTTTTACTTGTAAGACAATATTTGGTAGGAACCCCTGAGAATAGCATGCCAGATAGATTCTAGAGCACTTAAAGAGGATATTGACAGTCTTATGTAAGAAGCAGTGTTATTTCTGTAATTTGATTTATAATATCTTAATATTCCAAGTAAATGAACAGGTTCAGTACACATTTCCTTCAAGAAAAACATCTGTAATATCTTGATCATCCAAGTATGCCATTATGGGTGTATATATTTCATAAAGTGTTTCTCTGAGTTAATCCATCACTGAAGGGCGTGTCAGATTGTAGTAGAACTGAGGATATCTAACTACAGTTAGACTGATGCTGACTCAGTCGGAATCTTTAGATGCTAATTAAGAGAACTTACTAGTATGCCTCAGTTTTTCCCTGATTCATCTAATATGTAGGCAGTGTCTTTCCTTTGAGGTTCTAAGTATAATTATTTATTACTTCTTCAGTGAACAATGGAATGAATGATGTGGATGTTACTAAGCTTACAAGATTACATCTAGATTTTATACTTCACCGGAATCTTTAGCCGTATCTAAACTCCAATACAGAGGGAAATGTGGGAAAAAGGAGGAATTACTGAGAACAGGCTGATGATTATGTGATGCTGGTACAGCTGAAGTACTGTAAGATGGGGGATTTTTTTTTATTAGCTTATACTTCATTAACTTTCAACAGCTTCACAAAAGTCATTCCTTGAGAATGGATCTGTCTATACTGGCCATCAAGTTCCATACATAATAATATCTTGGTAATGTTGCATGCAGTGAAAGGGAGTTTGTTTTCTGTAAAAAAAAAAAATAGAGTGATGAGAACATTGATGGCCTGAAGAAGTACTACATTAGGGTAGTGGGTCATGTTTTAATTTTTATTATTAAAATTTTTATTTTTTCCCATTCAAGTTTTTTAGTGCATTCTTATTTTTCCTTCCCATATTAGGTTGACTAAGGATAGATGCTTATTGGCCTAACGAGAAGTCACAATATGATGTGGTGGAAGGAGATCTGAATTTGAATTCTGCCTCCTATTCCAGGAAAGCAAAAGTATTTGTGTAATTTGGGGCTAATCACTTAAAGACCCTGGCCTTCAGTTTTCTCACTTATAAAATGAGGAAGAACATTGGAGGAGAAAACCATTAAGGTCTCTTCTGTTTCTAAACCCTATGATTCCATGCATTTTATGTTTTGGCTGAGTGGCATCAGTGACTTCTTATTCCTGCCACATCATTTCAGACTCTCTTGGCTAGCTTTCAAGGTGTCACTAATCTAATAAGGTCCAGTCTCGATACTTTTATTTCCTACTGGTTCTCAGCAAGCCAGTCCTTTGAACACACCAGGCTTATTCTCTGATGAGAACATGTACATGATATTGTGGAAAGTGTGCAGAACTTGGATTCCAATCCAGACATCATTTGTTACTAGCTTTTTGACCTTTGGACAAACCACTTAGTCATTTTAAACTTAAGTTTCCTCATCTATAAAATTACCTGCCAAGCTTTGCTCATGAATTTATGGTGAGGATCAAATTATAAGAATGTATGTGAAAATGATTTGTCAACTATGAAGTGCAGTGGGGGTGGCAGGTATTTTCAGCTATAATCAGGATTATTATAACATAATAATATATTTTGAAGACTACAAGGTAGAGCAATCAGCTCCTTCCTATGCTCTGCCTTATAAAGAGAACTCAGAACTTTCCAATGACCTTCATTTTCATCAGATGCTTTGCTTGGTTTCAGTTGCACCAACATTATGGCCTTGCCTTCAACTTTGTTTTATGTATCTTCCATTTGTGTTCCTCCCTTGAGGACAGGGACTGACTTTCTTTTTCTTATTTGTATCTTTAGTGCTTAGCATAATGCCTGACATGTAATAGGCTCTTAGTAAATATTTATTGACTATTGACACTAAAGTCCTGAAGTGTCTCGTCATAACTTGGTGGTGAACTGGGATTTTCAGATGCTATACCAGTGGAGACTTCTGGAGTTCCTACAAATCTGGGCAGGCTTTGAGTATAGAATTTGTGACAGATTGTATGTCTGATATGAGGGCCATGCTGCTGAAGTTCAGAGAAGCTTATCCCAAGAGGTTTGACTACCAGGCAATAAATTTTTTTTTTCAGCCTGAGAAAGGCATAATAATGTTAATAATTTAACTTCTGCCATCTGTTATTTTTTTTTTTTAATGGGGACTCTCTTTGACATTGCATATAGCAACCTCTCATTCCTTAGTTAAATGCCTTCCTTCCAAGAAATCCACTGTGTGGCCCTTAGAGATGAACTTCTTCAAATCTAGTCATGTTGATCCTCAAACAAAAGATATAACCAGGGCACTCAAACCCTTTTTTATTTTGGTAGAGCCTTTTAGAACTTGTGCTCAAGTGTCATAGCCACAGTCACATCTGTGCCTTGGGGTTATCCTATGGTTTTACTGTTTTGTTTTAAATATAATTGTTTTTCTAATATTGCACTATCCTTGCATCCTAGGTATAAATCTAATGTTGTCATAATGGATGATTTTCAGATCAATTGCATTTTTGCCAGAAATTTTGAATCAAAATTAAAATTTTTTTTGTTTCCAGATTAAATCAGTTAATTATTGATATTAGTTCTCTTTGTTTGCTTTATCCTTCCCTAGTTTAGGTATTAGGGCTAGATTCTTTAATCCAAGATCTGTATCCTTATTTATTCCTTTACTATTAATCTATTTGTGTTTTTCAAGAAATTAAAGCTTCTGAAGCATCGTTTGAGCTCCTTTTTCTAACCTATTTTTAAATTATTCTTTTTGTAGATCTTTCCCCATCTTTTTTTTTTCTTTTGTGCTTCTTTCTCAGATGTATCAATTCATAGGAGAAGTACCAATTTATAAATAATTAATGATGATAGAAGCATTGACCTTTTGTAGCAAATTACCCTTTGTTTCACATCCTGTGTCCAGTTCTACTTCTTACCCTCCCTATGATGCTGCTGCTTCCTATTTGCCATTTATTCTCCTCTCTGCCTCGTCTTTCATTTTTCATTGCATCTTAGTTGCCTCTGCTTTTCAGTATATATTACTCTGTCGCTTCATGTGGATGCAGAACAGTCTTGGATTATTTAAATTTCCTTTTCCTTTATAATTGAAGGTCTTTCTCTTGATTGCTTAAAAAACTCATTGTTTATCCTTAAAATTGTTAAGTTGTTTGAAATTGTTAAAATTCCCTTTGAATTTGAAGCCTAGGAGTTTTAAAAATTTGTTTCGTTTTTTTTCTGGAGTTGACTTTTTTTATTTTCTGTATTCAGAATTTCTGGGAAGTTTTCTTGCAATGTTTCCTGCATTTTGGTGTTTGCTTTCTGATTTGTTATGGTCTCCTCAGAGATCTAAGATTATTAAATTTTCAATGAATATTCTTTCTTCGAGATGATGACTTTTGCCTATACAGAGATGATGTGTTTCTTTAGCATTATTACATTTTGCTTCTGTTCTTCCAAATTGTCAATAATAAAAACAACAATATTACAAAACAACAGTGACAAGAATAATGGTGAGGGTGGTAATAGTTGTCATTTATATAGAATGTGAAGGTTTGCAAAGTGATTTACATATTAATATATGTAATATTTTTCATTTTATTATCATATTTTCTCATTTTATTATCACAACTACCCTTAGAGATTGATGTTATTGTTATCCCCATTTTATAGGTATGGTAACTGAGACACATAGAAATTAACTGACTTGCACAGGGTCACTTACACAGGCTATTGAGTGTCTGAGGCTAGATTTGGAATCAAGTCTTCCTGATTGCCAGGTCCAGCATTGTATGTCCTGTGCCGCCTATCCATCTTTCACTTCAATATATAGAATGTACCAAAGCTTTAATAGCTTATAACTGGAATAAGACTTTTGTGATATACTCAGTATTTGTATCACATCTGTTTTCTCCCTTGCTTCTTTGGAGAGATATGCCACTGTGGATTAATTTCTTTCAACTCTCCTAATTATTTCTACTTTAAAGAGTACTTACTTTGCAAGTTCTTATATTCTTTTCTAATTTGGGATTCCCTAGCATTCTGTTTTATCAAGATTAGATTTAATTTACTTTGTTTTAAAATATTCAGAGAAACATATAAGGGTTTTTTTTTTGATGTTTTAGTACTCATCCTAATTTTAGTATCATTTCTGTTGATTTATCTGCTCGTGTTCTAGGTTTTTAATTGAATTTTCTTTTCTTGACATTGCTGGTAGTTTTAGTATTTTAGATAAACAGTATTCTAAAAGTCAGTGCAGTTTTAAGCTTAAGTGGAATAAAAAAGCTTAAAATGACTAAGTTTTGAGATATTCTTTATAGATATATATATTTAAGTATGCACACCTGTATTATGTAACTATATATATTTATATAAATATATACACACCTATATATGTATGTATATCTGTGTTAGTGTATATACATACAGGTGTGTGTGTATATATATATATATATATATATATATATATATATATATATATATTTTCCCCTGTCCACCTTCTGATAACTTTGTTGCTGAGTATATTCTAGGGACTAGAATTCAAAGGTGCCCCAACCCTTTCTGACAATAGGGAATTTGCTTTTCACTGGCCGAGATCCATTTTAAATAGCTTTTGGGGACAAGACTAGCTTTGACTGGATTTCATTTCCTTTTCCTTTCGGGTCCAACCTAGCCACATTCTGTCCCCTTATCTCAGTTCTTTCCTCTCTTATTGGCAAGTCACCTTCTGCTATTTTTTGCAACTTTGGAGATGGAAGAGGTGGACATTTTGTGCAGAATCTGTGCAACCTTGTAGTTTTCTAACCTAGGTTCTACTCCAGGCAGAAAGGAAGCACGATTACTTTTCCTACCCTCCCCACCCCCCCATTTTTCCTCATAGTACTCCTCACATTCCAGTCAGAGCCAGTGGCTGCTGCTTGTTGCATTGTGGAAAGGAAGGGAATAGAAGTGCCAAGTGATGCTATTGTCCCTTTTTTGGGTGCCCCCAAATAAGCCTATGGGTTTGTTTGTGCTGCCTGCTGAAAGATGAAGGCTGAAGAGAGAGGGGTGCTATGTGACACATTAAGGATTAGTGTTCTCCAGTGTTAATTGTTAAAATTGTTGTCTTGTTTGCTTCTTGATTTCTTGTCGTCCCGTGGATTCCTCCTGTAGTAAATAGTTTATAGTACATATAGTATACTTCTTTGGGATGGTTTTGAGAGTTTGTAGAAACTGGAGAAAATTGTCGAGGTCGACATTTTACCGGTCACTTGATGCAGATGTCTTCTACCCCCTTAATTAAAAAAACTCCTTATTGACCTTCAAAACACAATATTGACATTCATAGGAAAACAATGAAAATGTGGGTTTGTTTGTTTTTTTGGTTTCATTCAAATACCAAGCTGTATAAAAACCAAGAAACATTTCATGAGTGCCTATAATCTACTCACTGTATTTAGTGCTTGATTTGTTGGTGGAAAGGTAAGAGGATGTTACAGACATAAGAAGCCTTGTTGTCACGGAGCTCATGGTTTAATCGGGGATATGTATTTTAAACCAGCAAAGGTAAGACAGTGCATAGGCAGTAAAGGGATAGCTAGGGCAGCTATCTAGGCTCAATGGATAGAGTGTCAGGCCTGAAGTTAGGAAGACCATTCTGTATTAAAATCTGTCCTCAGACACTTAATAGTTGTGTGACCCTGGGCAAGTCACTTATTCATATTTGCCTCCTTTCTCTGTCAAATGAGGTGAAGAAGGAAATGGCAAAAACCACTCCAGTATCTTTGCCCCAAAACAAAACCAAAACAGAGTCATGAAGAATCAGACATAATTGACATGACCAAACAAGAACAAAAAGTGATAGATATTTATATGGTACTTTAAGATTTGCAAAGCAGTTTCTATTTTAAAATAAGATGTCAAATGGAAATCACTTAAAGCCACTTAAAAATTATACTATTACTAATATAACACTGTACCCTTGTACGACGCTATATTGTTTTAAACTGTTTGTTATTTTATTGGATCCTTTTAATACTCTTGTCAAGTAGACATATAGATAACATCCCTATTTCTAGATGAGTGAACAGGCTCAGACATTGAATGACATGGTGGAACTTACATTAGAACATCAGTTCTTTTTACTTTTGGCATTATGCTTTTTTTGTTATATCATATGCTCTTCTCTAGTAGATTGTCAGCTTTTTGAGGGCAGAAACTATTTTATCTCACTTTTGTTTTTGTATCCCCAGTGCCTGGCAAAATGCAGGGCACATTGTAGAAACTGTGAATTGAATGATTGTTTGTACAGTTGCACTTAAAATGAAAATGTTCCTGCAGACTACCATTAATTTCATAAATACAGTTCGTGAAAAATATTTTGTCTTTAAGACAAAGAAAAAAATGCTCTCAATATTTACTTCAAGGAACAAAAAGGCAAAAATAATTATTTTGCAAAAGTGACTGTATCAGTCAGTGAGAATGCAGTTTGACTATGTACACGTGATTATATCTACTTGTAAAACAATTCAAAATACCAATTAATTCAGATTCTTTTCTAAATAATGCATCTCCTCAAAAAGATTGGGGAGCTTTTGAATGTAGCTGATTGGGAAAATAATGAATCCAGATTTGGGCCTTATTTGTTCATACTATGGTAGTTTTTGTTTTTTAAATTTGGACCTGTGCTTTCATTGGTGTAAAGAATTACCTGGTAAGTAAATTCTATGCAAACCTGAAACTGTTCTTCAATTAGTAGTCTTAGGAAATTGTTTTAGGGTAATGAGAGGTCACAGCTACTTTGAATCACAGGTGGGAATTGACTCTCTGAGAAGGGGAATACAGTTGTATGGAAAGCTTTCTTATTATTGTTTTCAAACAGAGGCACTGTGGTGAAGTGGAAAGCATACAGAATTTACAGTCAGAAGACATGGATTCTAATCCTGTATGCCAATGTGATACTCATAGCAGCTATGAATATGCATGCATATTTCCAGGATAGATTAGCAAAATACAAGTGACTCTTCTCCTCAAAGACAAAACCAAAATATTTATTGGGAGCATCCTTAGGATACCAGGAGGCTCACTTATCCAGAGAGCGCCAATATGATAAGCCTTCTTTCTGTCAGACCTCCCCACAAAAGCAAGTTCCCCTAGACAAATCCCTCCCTCCACCCACTCACAGCTTGCTGCTCACTCTCTCTCTCCTCTCCCTCACTCTCTGCTCCTGCTCTCTCTCTCCCTCCTCCTCCTTCTTGGGCAAGCTCCTCCCATGTTGGGCTCCATGTGATCACAAGCTCCATTTGTTAGGCCTATTAATGGGCAGGGAAGAGCTTCCTATTTCATTAACATTGCCAATCCCAAGCTTGACACTTACTACCTTTGTGACCTTGAACATAATAATTAGGAAATAGTCTTATATTGAGAAATAATTACACGTAATTATTTGCCTGTGTTAGTGGAGCATAACCTCATTGATGTAGATATTTCCTCCAGTTGTGCAAATGATGGTTTATTCATGTGTTTAATTAGTCATTTAATCAGTAACTGAAGTACCTACAGTGAGTCACATGCTTTGGTAAGCTCTGGAAATATGCAGACAAAAATAAAATATTTCCTGCCCTCAAGGAGCTTAGATTCTATTGGGAGAGACAATACATATGCCTATATAGATAGATAGATAGATAGATAGATAGATAGATAGATAGATAGATACAGGGTTTATTTATTTTGGGTGGGGTGGGCATTAGTAGTTGGGAGCAGAAGGAAAGACTTAATGTAAGCTAGTGCTGGAATCTTGTCCTGAAGGAAACAAGGTATTCTAGGAGACAGAGATAAGGAGGGGGATTGTATTCCAGGCATGAAGGACAGCCTTCTCATCCTTTGAGATTCTTGTCCAGCTTCTTCTATGTCCCTAAACCCTCCATGGATGATCTACCTAGTATACTGGATGCCTTCCTTTAGGACTTTTAATTTTTTGTGGGAACCAATGCATTACTTAGATCTGTTTCTTTTTCCATGTCTAATACTTAACTTCCTTTTCCTATAATACTTTTCTTGAATGCTATTTATATTACACTTCTTACACTCAAATAATTTTTAGTAAATATGGTAGAATCTACTTAAGCCCACCATTGTTCTTTCGATTGATAGCAGTTTTGCCATATAAAAACCTTCAAATTATTTGGGAGAATTGTTTTATTTTTTTTCCAAAGTAAATGAGCTCCTGCCTTACAAAAATGTAAATCATTATAGTAAGTTTTACAAGAAAACCAAGAAAGTGGAGAAGCTTAGAATCCCAAACAAATATGGAAGTTGAGATTGAAAATATGGGAGAGGAAGTTGTTTTTTTTTTAAATCCTAAACACCTAAGATTATATTGAAACATAGCATACTGATTTTACATACAGAATTTTTAAAATTCAATAAATGTATTTGATACAGATTCGTGGAATATGTAGCAGCTGCCGGCTTCCTCTGTGCTTTAGATGAGAGCCTTGGCCACTAACAAACAAATGACAATGTTTTGGGTTTCGTACATTCTACCACCTTTTACTGTATTTGGATCAAACTTAAGTATTGGTAAAACACTCTAGCAATACTGAATAGTAATGCAAAAACAACAGGCAGGAGCAAACAAAATCCATCCATTCAAATGAAAGGAACTCTCCCCAAACTTAGCAACTTTTGAGAGCTGTCCAAATCTAGTTTTAGTTCACATTTGTTAGACAGAGAACCCTTGTTAGCCACTGCTCTGTGATTCTTTTCTTCCTAAATCTGTGCCTACTACATCCCCCCATTACCTCTACCTCAGGAACATTCTATCCAGATTAAGCATTTAAAAAAATTTTAAAACCCCAACAAAATCTGAGAGGTGTATGTGTATGTGGAGGAGGGAATGCCAAGGAGATACCCTTTGGAAAAAGAAACGTCTTACTAACTTTCCCTCTTTCTCATGCCCAACCTGAAACATGACAGTGATAAAAACAGATGGCATTTCTTCCCTCTCCTTCCTTTCCCATTCTCCCTGCAGCTCCATAGCATTTTCCACCTTGCTCTGAGACCTTCACCTTCCTTTTCTACTGAAGTTTTGGCAGACACCTTAGCACTGGGAACAGGTGTAAGCTTCTCGCCCCTCTTTCCAGGTCACACAAATAGCCTTGGCTTTTCTTCTTGCTGCATCATCCTAGGGTGTTTGGGACCTCACTTTCTCTGCATGTTTCTAATCTAAGGAGGCTGACTTTCTCCTGGATGTAAGATAAAAAATACTTTTAAACTTGGCTTTTTAGTGTAGAGGAGGAGACTCCCCATATGTTAGCCAGGGTGGGGGGGGGGGACCTGTGGCATTTTGGATTCAGTCAAAGGGCCACGCTGAGTTTAGCCACTCTCACTTGTTCTGTTTTTATCCCCCTCCCCCTCTCCTTTTAAACCTCTTTTAGGAAAGCCCTTCATTCATTTACGAAGTATGATTATCCTGTTACTGCTTTTTCACTTTAAGCTCCCCTTGGGTACAGCTGTAGCCCTAAGGTCATCTTTTTGTAGGTAGGAAACCAAGCTAGAGTTACCAGGAACAAAGTGCAATTACTTTGGGGGGAGAGGATTTTCTGGGGATCCTATCTCACTTAGCTATCCTCCAGGTTTATCTTTTCCAAGTTGGGGATCAGGGTAGGAGATAGCTATGGGAGGGAGAGTTGATGTGCTTTATAGATGAGAAACTTGACTCTCTTATTGGAGTCCTTAGCTTTTATTGTGACATGGACTCCTTTTGTCATTTTTTTCTAGGGATCTCTTCTTAGGGTAAAGTTTTTAAATACATAAAATAAAATAATAGGATTACAGAGGATAGTAATTATACTGAAATGTTATTATCAAAATATTTTAAAACTTTCACAGGTCCCTATCAACTCTGCAGTTAAGGACCCTTGTTTTAAGGCCTCTTCTAGTACTAAGTAGGAATTCATAGGAATATAAGATTTTAATTTTTCTAACAAAAGACTTTAGAGATCATCAGCCATTATTAATCTTTTTGTGTGTGTGTGTTTGTCACAGTCCCCTTTGGAAGACTGTTGAAACCTATGGATCTCTTCCAGTTTTTAAATGCAAAAAACCCCCAAACAAACAAACCCCACATAGGATTACAAAACAAACCAATTACACTGAAATAGTTATCAATATAGAAATATGTAGTTGCATATAATTATATACTATGTATTATGTTACTATATAAACTTATAGTTATGTAACATGTAACTATATAAACATAAAATATATTACATATGTGTACATATGCACACATATGCTCTATAGCTATGTATATTTAATCATTCATTTATCTATGTTTAAGTATTTCATGGACCCCAGATTAAGTACCCCTCCTCTAAGGGATTGGTTGTAAGGATTTGGGCAGTTACTTGATCTTGCCATCCTTAGGGACATGCCTTCCTTCCTTGAAACACCACTAGCAGTCATAGGGAGGATCATATAATATCATAGCTTTGAAACAAGAGGAGTCCTTATTGATCATCTAATCCAGCTCTTTCTCTTATTTTGTAATTGAGGAAACTGAGGCACACAGAAGTATGATGACTTCCCCAAGGTAACACAAATACTATGTTGTAGTCATCAGGAGTCTTCTACATTGTATATACTCATCTTCAAACTGGTGAGAAGCTGTTACTACTGCTTCTTCTGCTGCTGAAGAAACCAATGAAGTTTAATCTGTGTCTGTACAATTATAAGCTACATGGAAGCTTTTTATAAGTCATATTTCGGTGGATAAGTCTATATTTTATTGAGAACAACATAGTATTATTTATTTTTTTGTTCTGTTGCATTAATGTTTTCTATGCACCAAAGTAGCATAGCATAATAGATAAAGAGCCAATATTTAAACTAGTAAGACCTGGGTTGAAATCCCTCATGTATGTATGACCCTGGGAAAGTCAAGTGACTTCTCATTTTCTAGTCAACTTTCTAACAATATAAGTTGTAGACAAGGTGCTAACCTGCATTGGTAGAGGGAGTTTCGTGCCTGGGAGTTCCCTAGATCAGTGAAATTACAGGTCTAGTCTCTATTCTTGATTCAACAAGGAAGTGTTGCATATGCTTTATCCTTGTTTTAGCTAAAGATTGAAATTAGCCAATGTGATTAGCAGAGAAGAAAAATTAGCAAATTAACAAATCAGGATTCAGGTGATACATTATTGCAAAGGTTTATCTTTTGTTAGTGTATTAAATATGCTAACAAAAATTAAATTAATACTGTTATTTGAATGATTACTGACATTATTTAATACTCTTACGGAATACTATTATTTGAAAATTAAATTAAATACTGTTCTTTGAATGATATCAGTAAGTAGATATGCCTACTCAGCTTAGTTTCCTGTGGTGAAATGAAAGATGTATAACTTTTTAAACATCATATTCCTTATTAATGGACATTAATGACTTGAATAGAGTTGGTTGTCAGCCAGATAATTTTATTTGAAAGGCAGAGTGAGTGTTGTGAAAGGAGAAATGGACTGGAAGTTTCCGGACCTGACTCAAATTTTGTTGCTTAGCTTCATTTCTTGACCTTGGGCAAGTTACAAGCACTTTAAGCCTGTTTCTTCACCTCAAAAAATGGGGACAATAGTACTTACATTCTCTGCTTATCAGAATTATGGCAATGATTGAATCTATATAAAGCACTTTGAAAATACGTGATATTCTAATGATTCTATAAAAGAAATGAGAACTTCAAATAGTAGAAGACCAAGACCAATTAATGAAGGATACTCCACTTTGTTATTCCTTATATTGATTTATAATACCATGTTGTAATATCAAATTAAATATAAGTAGCAGAATTAGACACCATTCTTATCTATCTAGTCAAGACAAACATCATGAGAATTATATTTTGATAGAAAACAAGTTTTTGGGATAAAGTACACTGTCTTTTACAAGAATCACCATTCTTAAGCCCTCTGACTATTCTCTCTTTATTGCCATTTATTCTCATGCCTTAAAATCTGTATAATGGTGGAAGGGTTGAATTTTAATTAGACAATATTTGTTACATACGAATTTTCAGAAATTGGATAGTTGGGCCTATTGAAAAATTGTGCATGCAAGAAATCCAGTCCTATGGATTTAAACATTTTGGTCAGCCTCTTAGGAGAATAATGCAATGGAGCTGCTTTTCTCCATGTGGCATTTAAAAATAATTCCTTTTAATGATTTCACCTTGTTTCTGCTTGTATGTCTTTCATTTCTAATTCACTACTGAATGCTGTGTCTTATGCCATTATCAACATGCTGTACTTATTTTAAGCTGTTATTCCTCTGGGTCAACCATTTGAAAATGTAATTTTATATTTGCTGAAAGCTTAAAAAATAAAGCAAAAGAGAGGGTCTAAATAATTGTTTAAATCCTCAGCAATATATGTAGTGCTAAATATGAGTTAATTCTTTTTACAGAGTTGCTTGCTGTTGGAGACCCTGCATATTTGTTTTAGCACACTCAGTTATTGGTTAAAAGAGACAATCATAGCCTTACAGCCAAGAATATAATAGTAAAAATGTAGTAAATGAATTGTAATCAGCAGACAATTTCTTCTGCTGTAATGTGATTTAATTTGGTAAATATATTTATATATATATAAAAGCTAGTGTATGAAATCATTTACTGAATAAGAGATGGTAAAATAACACATATTTTCATTAACCCTTAAGCAGGGAAATTGTAGATTTTCATGCAAATGAGCCAGGTCATCATTGCCAATCACCCAATTCTGATATAAAACAGACCAACTAATTCTTTTCTGTCCTGCTGAGTCCTATTAAACTTCTGACGTACTTTTACTAATAGTTTTGCAATTCACCTAACTAAAAACCCTTACCTTAATAACAGGAACAACTCTTAATTTTACTAGGTGACCAAATGTGCCCTTTTACAGATGTAGAAATTTAACATAATTTATCCTCATGACTATTCTTATTTTAAAAAAAAAGGAAACCCAAATGAATTTTTCAGTTCTATTAAATGGTTAGCAACTGCTATATACTACCAATCTCTGTGATAGTTGATTTGTTCTTTTACTATGCAAATTTTAGGTATACAAAGATCCTCTGCTTTTATTTAAGAAATGTGCCTGGAGGCTAGATTGGTAGGCTTTAGGGAGATATCTGGTTTGGTGTGAAATAAATAGTTGTTAAAGCATCACATGAATTGTGTCTTAGAAGATGAAAAGTAGAGCTGTGAGAGCCTGGGAAAAGCCAACTGTACCTGTCAGGCAGGCTCATCTCTTTGTTTCATTTTGCTAAAAATATGGCAGAATTTAAAATGATGACAATGAATAATGGCATCATAAAGTAATTCATGAAAATAAGTTATTTCTTGCAAAAGCTTTATGAAAAGTTAAAGTGTACTGATGCTGCTTGATATGACTTGAGAATTGAGGCTGGAAAGAATGCAGTGTAGTTTATGGCAGTTTGGGGATAACTATTGATATATTAAGGTTTATAAGTGTTAATGAAGATAATCTAATTAGATTGGTGTCTGTGATGGGAATATCTTGTTGTAGGGGAGTCTTGTGCCTATTTTTAATTACTGCCTGTTTTTGATTTTGTGACTTCTTGCCATATATTCTTTTTTTTTTTTTTTTGTATTTTGAAGTTCTTTCACAAAGAATTAGAAGTGTTATGAAACACTAGAAAGAGGACTGTATTTGGGAGTGGGAGAACCTAGTTTCCAAATCTAGGTCTGCCACTTACTCTTCCTGTGATCTTGGACAAATCCCATAAGCTCTCAATGTTTAGTTTATTCATTTATAAATTAAGGGGCCTGTTATTAAGTGAATCTCAGTACATTTAGGTCCCTTTATAATCCTGTGTATTTTACTTTATGCATTTAAAAACATTATTCTCGGGGTGGCTATGGGTGGTACAGTGAATAGAGCACCGGCTCTGGGGTCAGGACAACCTGAGTTCAAATGTGGCCTCAGACACTCAACACAAAAACTAGCTGTGTGACCTTGGGCAAGACACAACTCCAATTGCCCTACTACCTTCCCCCCCTCCAAAAAAGAAAAGAAAAGAAAAAAAAACATTATTCTGAGGAGACCATAGTTTCACCAGAGTGCTAAAGGACTCTTTGACATAGAGGAGTTTAAGAACTCCTAGACTAGATTATCAGAGGTCCCTTCCAGCTTTCTAGCTATGATGCTGTGATTCTTTTCCTATAGTGGAACACATTTATATGTTGATAACTTGAAGAATTAGCTGGTTCAGTGGCTATTTGTGATTCCTCCCCCTTCCCTCCTTTAATACAAGCATCTAGTTCTGAGGTTTGAGCCCTAAAGCATGATGTGAGGGTTGGACTTCTGAATAATCTAGTGTGACTTAGTTTAAAATGATGTTAACTTATCATATTATTGGTCTATATTAATTTGCCTCTCTTTTGCTTCAGTATTTGATTGAAAATACTTCAATTCTCTCACCTTCTTTTATGGATCTTATGTCTACCCACTTCTTCTTTCTGGTTTTCCAGTACTGGAAGAAATTGCCAGTAGACAGGGTTATAATTTTAAAAGATTTTACCACCAAGTCTGTTAGCTAAAAAAAAAAAATTGATAAATTCTAACTTATAGATTTTATATATGTGTGTATATGTACATGTATATATATATACACACACATTAATGTAGTCATATGTTCATCTATTCATTTGTGATTTTTAAGAAACTGATTCTCATAAATCAGTACCATTATCAATATAGCAAAAATCTGTAACATAAAATAAATTTAATGAGCAGTATGAAGTATAGACTGTAAGTTCAGATCTCATTCTGATTTTCATATATGCTAAGCAAGTTTTTATTAACTTTCATGTCAGTACATAAATGTGATTATTATATATTATTATGTATATAAGTATTATAATATACTTACTATATATGCATGTGTGTGTATATATGTGTATATATGTGTGTATATGTATATATGTATGTAATACATATTTGAATGAACCTGTGCCTCAGTAACGTGAGTCCTCCTTTGAGTAATAACATATTGTAACCCATCCACAATTCACACCATATGCTGCCTGTCCATGCTTTCCTGTAAATCTTCCATAGGACTGTCTGTCCTATGTGCTGAGGTGGATAGAGTGCTGGCCTAGAGTCAGGAATACCTGAATTCAAATCTGGCCTCAGATACTTATTAGCTGTGTGACTCAGGGCAAGTCACTTAACCTCTGTCTACCCCACTTTCCTCAAATATAAAATGGGATTAATGATAGGACCAGCCTAGCAGGGGTTGTTGTGAACAGCAAATGAGATAGTTTTTGTAAAAGACATTTATTACCACAGTGCCTGATAGATAGTAGATGCTTAATAGATGCTAATTCGCTTCCCCCTTCCATATGTGCTGGTATCTTTTTCTACATCTGCTGTCATTACATAGATACCAATGGAGCATCCACCCTGGCTTTTATATATTTTTCAAAATACACGACTAACTCACCTTTTCTGACCATATATGCTTCTTTGGTGATATTCAGTACTTTTCTTCTCCTGCCTAATTCTTTATTAACAACACCATGTACCGTTCTGTTGTCCTTTGGTTCAATTTCAACTTTTATTTTTCAAATAGTATTCTTTCCTTAGAGATATATCGCATCAGCAGAAGAATATTTTTGCTAGAAGATGAGCTTTTATTTCTGAGAGAAACTTGGGGTCATTTAAAGCATTCTGCAGTTCTCCAGGGGTAAACTAGTCTATTATCTTTCCTTGTCCAGCTAATTGTTCCTATGTAATACTTGTCCAAGATATACACACACACCCCTTTACATAGCATAGCTTAAACTATAGGTATTCTTTATCCATTTTTTTTTTTACGATTTTTTTTTTCTCATAGAGATTATTAGGTCAAATTTTTTGAGTGGTTCTAAGTCTTACTTAGGGGTGCCTACAAGGTTCAGGATCTTGATGTGATCAGCCACCATGTCATCTGTAAACAGAAACATTTGAGGTACTTTAAGGTAAATTGTTGAGAATTTCTCTTTCATTTTTACTCCATGCTAAATATCTTCCATAATGGAGGCAAACACACATTTTCTTGTTTTGTGCTTCACTTGATTCACTTGATTGATAACTCTTTAGAGTTATCTCTGGTACATTTTTCTTTTTTTTTTTTTTAAGTAATTGGGGTTAAGTAACTTGCCCAAGGTTACATGACCAATTTTTTTGGTGTGGGTGTTAAGTATCTGAGTCCAGAACCGATCCTGGGTCCTCCCGACTCCTACTTACTGTGCCACCTAGCTGCCCCTCTGGTACATTTTTCAAGAAAACGTTTTTTTTAAAGGGGCAGTTGTGGTTAATTGATTTGCCCAAGGTCACCCAGCTAGTAAGTGTTACATATCTGAGGCCAGATTTGAACTCAGGTCCTCCTGACTCCAGGGCTGGTGCTCTATTCACTGTGCCACCTAGCCGCCCCCAAGAAAACTTTTATGATTTTTGACAAATGGGAGATACCTTGTTGAAGCTTTTATGGCAGTGTTTTGATTGCCTAAATTAGTCAGTTGGCATTTATTAAGCACCTACTATGTTCCAGACACTGTGCTAAGGAAGCATTGGATATAGAAATGCAAGAAATGGTCTCTGCTCTCAGTCTAGTCTAATGAAGGAGTGCACAGCTTTTGTTTTATAGTTAGACACTGGTAAGTACAATGAAATCTTGTACCTTTGTACTAAACCTTTTAGTCAGTTGTGTGATGTGGTCTTCTGTGGCATATCATTTGTAAAAGTCTGCTTATTTCTTTCTCATACTTTCAACAAGGATGCCCATGACAAAGGTATAGTTTTTGGAAGTAGGCATATTGGTCCATATAGTTACTGATATTTTATTATTCAGAAAAAAGATTTTTTTTCTTTGGTAATAGCTCCACTGTCATTGATGGAGGAAAGAGTCTGTTAATTAAACCTTTTAGAGATCATTTCCATTTCATCCCTGTTGTCCATCCAGTTTCTACCTGAAATTCTTTCAAGATAATTTTCTCTCCCCTGCTTTTTGCTTTTCTATGATTTATGTTGATCAGTCTTCTACAATTCTCTTTTATAAGATTTTACAAATAATTTAATATTCAGTTGTTCTTTTGGCTATTACAGCTTTATCCCTGATAATGAGATCAAGTGTTTGCTGATGGCACCTAGATTCTTTTGTTCTCCTTGTTGTGGTAATTTATTAAATCAAGCAAGCCAACAGTTAATTGAATCATAATTGGTTAAAATTCCTTAGGATATGGTAATAGTTTATGTTGATATCTGTTCTTTTATCCATTTTTCCATTTTCAGGTATTATAGCTTGTTTAAATAGGTCAGGTTGGAGTTGTCCCAAATTTATACCATACCCTCTCATTTTTATTTTTTCTTCTTGTCATAGATTTTGATATTTGCTCTGAGTCTGTGCTTTTGATTATACAGTTAACTTAGAAATGATTCCCACATTAATAACTAGTTATTTCCTTTCTGTTGAAATATAATCAATGAGCATTTTTTTGTGATATTTACAGAATCACAGAATTTCAGAGTTGGAAGGGATCAGCAGCCATCTAGTCCAGCCCACACCTGAAAAAAAATCATCACTATAACATATGATCATCCATCTTCTGCCTGATCCTCCAAGGAAGAAAGGCCACTCCTTTCCAAGGTAGCCCATTTTACTTTTCGGACAGTTATAATTATTAAAAAAATTGTCTTCACATCAAACCTAAATTTGTCTTTCTGCAGCTTCCATCCATTACTCCTGTTTCTGCCCCTTAGGGCAGATCAAGGGCTAATTCTCTTCCAGTTATCAGGAACCACCCGAATTCATTCTCTTTCTGATTCAAATTCTGTCTTCAACTGCCTTCAAAATCAATTCTTTCCACAGATTCTCTTGTGAAATGGGCATTTTTCCCCCCAATTAACTATATTTGCATTATATAAAACACAGTCACTTGCAGAATTGGTTTAGTTTTTTAAAATACCAGATATACTTCAGCCTACTTTTGTTTATATAAAATAAAACTTTAAATACTTTTCTAAGACTGTGACCACATATCTGGAAGGGCAGGGTAAACAGGAATTAAGGAATAGAGTTGTTTGTTGTTGTTGTTGGTTTTTTTTTTTTGTTTTTGTTTTTTTGTTTTACTTTTTGGAAGGCAATTGGGGTTAAGTGACTTGCCCAAAGTCACACAGGTAGTTTTTGTGATAAGTATCTGAGGCCAGATTTGAACTCAGGACCTTCTGACTCCAGGGCTGGTGCTCTATTCACTGCGTCGCCTAGCCACCCCAGGGAATAGAGTTTTTCCAAAGCTGCAGTGTGAAAAGTTGATTTCCATTTACCTGAATGTGTTCTCTTTGCTATAGGAAATCCAAGTAGAGCTATAAGCTATGGGACTTGACCTTCTGTCTGCCTCAGTTTCTGCATCTTAAGATGATGATAACCCCTGCCTCCCAGGGTTGTTGTAAAGATCAGATGACATAATATTTGTAAAGTGCTTAGCACAGTGCCTGGCACATAGTAAATACTATATAAATGCTAGCTATGATGCTACTGCTGCTGCTGGGGACATGAGGCGTTTTATCATTGTCCTCTTTGGCACGAAATACCAACAATGGGATTTTGGAGTTAGAATATTACTTAACAAGTAGTTAAGTAACTTTTCTTGTATAATTCTAAATATTTTCTTGGGGCAGTTAGACCAGGATTCATGGCTTCACTGATAGCCTCTTAGAATTCTTGTCTTTCTTTAGCTCCTTCACCATTCACTGTTTCCATATTTACCAACTTTCTTCATTTGAAGGGGTGGGGTGATTCCTTAGAGTTGTTTTAATTTGCATTTCCCTTATTATTTATGATTTGGACTATTATTATTCATATACTTATCAATAGTTTGTATTTCCTGTTTCAAAAACTGTTTGTTCACATCCTTTGATCAAGGATTCAGTGTAGTACAATGGAAAGAATATTGGATGTAGAGTCATGGGTCTGAGGGCCTACATTCAAATTCTACCCCTGTATATGACCTTGGATAAACCCCTCATTCTCTCTATGCCTGAGTAGATTTAGTTGTAATTTAAAGTTGTGTTGGACTAGATGACCTTGATAATGTGAGACTGTTGGAATAGATGACCCTGTGGATCTTATTCTGAGATACTATATTATATTTATCTTTTTGGCAGTGACTAAGTTTTATGTATTTATGTCAGTTCCATATAGAATCATTAATTCATTTGCACAGTAACCAGCATGAAGGTAGAAACTGGCACAGTTGATGGCAGGCAGATCCTGGTCACCTCCTGTAGTACTTGTAGGACACTTAGCAACTTCTGGTATATGTATGAAATGGAATATTTCATCCCCTTTCTCCTTATTCTTTGAGGTTTCTCTCTTTTTTTTTTTTCTCTTCTGATGAATTAATAAGGGTCTAACATACCCTATGTCCCTATCATTTTTCCCTATGGTCTTTTATTATCTTTCTCTTACTCAGTATTTGCCTTTTAAAAAAATGCTCATTTTAATACCTTTTGTCATCTTTGTTAATGAAAAGATAAAATACTCTGAAGCATAAAGAATCCATAGTGTGTTTTTCATTTGTTCTTTCTTGTAAATAATTATTAGCAGTACCCAGGATTTGAGCTTATATTTTGAACATTGTGTTTTTTAATGTATTTATGTTAGGTTTATGCCCACTAGGACACTTGAATCTTGGGCATAATGTTTGTGGGAGTGGGGCATATTTTTATCAGATTTCTTTTTCTGTTAGTTTTGTAGGCTGAGGGTAGCAGGTGTATTTGATAGATTCAGTTGTAGATCCTTTTTGAATAGTACACCTCTAAAAATGAACCCTACTTTTCTAAATAACTTTTTTGTGACTGCTTTTTAGTCATTGCCTATAGATTTAATCCCCCATTCCCTTGCATTCAATTAAAAAACAAACATTAAGAGCAATTATGTCCTCTTAACATATATAAAGGGAAATATTAACAAAAATGAAATACTTCCTACTCTCAGGGAACCCCCGATCTACTGGGGGATACAACATGCACACAGATAAGTAAATACAAGGTAATTATAATTTAATGATCACCATCAGTGACTGTTTCACCTTCTACTATATATCACTAAAAATTCTATAATATTTCTAGCATTTCTTCAGTTTTCCTCTAGCTCTAGTTCCTGATTTTTTTAGGTCTCCTAATTATTATACATATTTCAATAATAATATAAGTCCAAACTAATGTTATATTTACACATTAAGTTCTTTATCTAATGCAGCCCGTTGTAATGTCAGTGTCCTTCTGTGTATGGGGAATAGGGAGCAAGACAACCAGTCACCTATTGTTCACAAGTCCCTGGGGTGCCTTTAGTAATTTGGTCCTCTAAGGTTACCTCCCACCCGAAACTTTTAAGAATGCCTCTTGTACTCTAGGCCAAGGCATGTCACTGTCATAATCAAGGTAAGACACAAGGGATTATCACTTTAATTTGATGGTATTTTGTTGCTTAAAAGAAACTGAAACCTAAAAGAAGCTAAAGATTAAAAAACAATCATGTGAGTAAGATACTCATATCAGTTGACCATGTGAAGCACTATCTGTCATGGAGGCTACCTTGTCTGGCAGGTTGAAATTGGGTCCTGGAAGCCACTAAATGTTTCAAAATGTGGTGTAAATGCAGAAAATTAGCCAAGTGTTTCTCAGGAACAGGGGGGAGTTAATTCGGTTTACAATAGAAGAAACCATTGGTTTCTTAATGCATTCACTACAAATAATCCTTGGATGTTACATAGGATTGGGAGAAAAAAAAGTATTAAGAGTGGGATGCTCAAGTGAAAGGGGATGCTGGGGTAGTATGGATTGGAGTGAGGTAGAGATGATGTGAAGAGCTGATGATGCTGGATGATAGATACACTCTTGCAAATAGTTTCTGCCAGTTGAGATTACTTTGATCACTGATTGAGATCATATCTGAACTTCATTCTGTTGTGTATACCTGGAACAACCTTTCAATCTACATTTGGTTCTGTCATCATTCAGAATCATGTATAAATTCTTTCTCTTCCCTCCCTCAAAGACTCTCTTTGAGCTATACCTAAGCGTCTCCACAGTAGTTCTAGGAGGAAGCCATAATCCCTAGCATATAATAAAAGGGGAAGAGATGTAGCCGACGAGCTAATGGCCTATACTTTATTTCTACTAGAATACAAGATCCTTGAGAATCTATACTTTATTTTTTTTTAATTTGGGAATTATTATATTCTGTACTTTTGAAATGATTTGAGATGGCTTCCAGATTAGAATGTAAAGCAATATTAGTCATTTTAAAGAGAAATTGGAAGGAACAGATTCTTTGAGGTACCTGGAATGAGCAATAAATAAAATTTAAAGTTTCCTCATAGTTAAGACAAAAAGCAAACACATTTAAGGGTTATGGTTTTTCCCCCTAACATTAGAAAATACATATTTTACAATATTAGAACAAAAAATGTTTTTCTTGCTAAATTCAGGCAAGTATTGTTATTTGGTTCCCTTGTATAAAGGGCATTGAGTAGTATAGTATGAAGATCTGCTATTCCATAGGACAGTTTTCATATTAACCCTTTGTAAAGGTGGTAACCTAAAATCAAATTGTAACATGGTTGTGGCCTCTTCACAAGTGACTAGAAAAATGGTCCTAGGCTTTTGTCACTTTGATTATGTTACAAGCACTATTTTAGATACAGCGGAAGTCTCAGAACAGGTAAGATTAGACCCATTCCCTCATGCAATTTATAATTTAGTATTGGGAATACAACCACTGCTCAAATATGTATTATTTTCTGAGAAGCTGATGATGAATATAGGGATAGAACCTGAAAACCTGGATAAATGGATATTATGTATTAAAATTAGTGTTTTAATTAGAGTCCAGACCTTTGGGAAAACTTATTTAGTGGTTGTTTTTTTAGCTCTATTAATAAGTATAGGCTAGTTAAAATAAGTGAAATAGGGGCATTATGATTAGCAAATATTATTTATTGCTTATGACAGCTAAGTGTTGCAGTGGATAGAGCACTGGGCCTGAAGTCAGGAAGACCTGAGTTCAAATCTGGTCTCAGACATTTACCAGCCATGTGACACTGTGTATATCACTTAGCCTTGTTTGTCTCAATTTCTTCATCTGTAAAATGAGCTGGAGAAATGGCAAACCACTCCAGTATCTTAGCCAAGAAAACCCCAAAAATGGGACCATAAAAAGTTGGACATCACTCAAAAATTATTGAATAACAGTAATTTGTTGTGTGAGACTAAAATAAGATGACATTATGCTTAACATTTTAACATGAAGAATATTATTTCCAAGGTTAAAATAAATATTCTGTTCTAAACAGCAATAAGTGATATTGACAACAAATTGCTTTAAATGACTGATGTTAATGTCATGTGTGCTCATTGAAGGATATCTTTCTGGTAGATTAGAAACCAATTATTACTGATACAGTAACAAAGAAATACCTTAATAGAACTTAAAAGAATGCAGACCATCTAATCATGCAGTGCATGAAGTCTGTGTCATGTCCCTGGGCAGTTAGATGGCACAGTGGATAAAGCATCAAGCCTGGAGTCAGAAAGACTGAACCCTTTCGAACTGATTAGATCGCTAAGATCACTGAAAGAGGGCTCGATAACATCTTATAGTACACCTCTAAGCAGGGAGGATAGCTAGGTAGCACAGTGGATAAAGTCTCATCTTCTCGAGTTCAAATCTAGCCTCAGATAGTTACCAGCTGTGTGACCCTGACCAAGTCACTTTACCCTGTTTGCCTCAATTTCCTCTTCTGTAAAATGAGCTAGAGAAATCACAAAGCACTCCAATATCTTATCAAGAAAAACCCAAATGGAGTGTTGATATGGATACTGAAATGACTGAACAACAATGACAAAACATCATGTCCCACTCAATAAACTCCATGTACTCTCTCTAGCCTCCAAGATCAAATATAAATTCTCTGTTTGGCAGTCAAGTTCAAACTTCATGACCTTTTTCCCTTTCCCCAACCTTACTAGTCTTCTAATACCTTATGATACCTTCCTCCCCCAGGTCCCTACGTTTTAGTCCAATGACAATGGCCTCCTTGTGGTTCCTCAAACAAGAAATTCCATCTCCTGACCATAGGCATTTTTACTGACTGTCCCTCATGTCTAAAATGCTCCCTCTCCTCATTTCAGCCTCTTGAATTCCCTGGCTTCCTTCAGGTCTCAGCTAAAATCTCACCCTCCACAGGAAGCCTTTCCTATCTCCTCTTGGGAACCTCTTTCTGTTGATTATTTCCAATTTATCCTGTACATACCTTCTTTGTATGTTGTCTCTCCCATTAGACTTCTTGAGAGCAGGGACTGTCTCTTACCTTTCTTTGTATCACCAGAATTTATCACTGAACCTGATGCAAGGTGGGTGCTAAATAATGTTTGTTGAGTAACAGCTAGAGAGTTTGTGAAATTGCTGTATTACAGTTCAGTTTGAACTAAAGTAATCATTAATTAAACTCCTGCAACGTGGAAGATACTGTTAGGCACCGGGGGCACAAAACCAAAAATGAAACCGTTCCTGCCCCAGAAAGTGACATTTTACTTGGTGAGCTTGTATACCTGTAAGGAACTACAGAGTGATTTTAAAAGGGAAGGCATGCTAATAACTAAGGGAGGTGGGAGAAATGAAAAGTCCCATGTAGGAAATGGCGCTTGAGCTGAGCTTTGAAGGAAGCTGGGGGATTCTAAGAGGCAAAGATAAGGAGAAGGGAGCATTTTGAACTTGGGGACCGCTTCTGTAAAGGCAGAGAGTGGGTTCTGTGTACAGAGAACAATGAGTAGACCTGTTTGATTGGAAATGAGGGTGTGTGGAGGGGAGTCATTTGAAATAAGAAGGAAAAGGCAAGTAGTATCTAGATTGCAAAAGGGTTCATATGGCAAGCTAAGCATCTTATTTTTCATCTTGGAGGTAATAAGGAGCCGTCTTGTAAGTCAAGGCAACTTGTGAAGACTGAGTAGAAGACTGGAAAGAGCACCCCCCCCCCAAAAAACCAAAAAAACCCCAACCTGAAAAGTTCTACCTTGCTCAATTATAGTATCATAGAATTTAGAGCATTTGTGGAAGGCTATGAGATGATCTGTTCTCTATTTGAGATACATATCTGGAAGCTGAGAGACAGCCCAGTGTAGCAGATAAAGGGGAGTCCGGAAGATGTGGGTTCACTTCCTGCCTTAGACACAGGAGCTTTGTGACCTTCGGAAAGTTGCTTATCCTTAGTGCCTCGGGATCTACCAAGATGCTGCAACTTTAAATTATAGAATAGTTGCTAATCTGCTTTGGAAGTGGTAGTTTTCTCACCAGGCATTTCCTGCACCAGTGAAATCATAGGTCTGGACCAAAAAAAAAAAAAAGATCATCTGGTCCTCCATTTTTAGGAAACTGCCCAAGCCAGCTGTGTTTACTCCTTTATTCCTCTCTGGGTTCTGATCTTGACTCTCTCGACATTTTTCTCTTCTGTGATCCAACTACCTTCCCACCCCAGAAGATCACTTCACCCTCTGGTCCCTTCCTCTCATTGGTCAGTTCCTTCTGGAACCTCCACTTTAAGGATTGTTCCTGGACCAGCCTCGTTCCCATCCTCATTCCTCTCTGGGTCCTTCTCCTAAATCTCTTTCTTCTTTCACCATGGGGCATGATCGGAAACTCAGTTCACACCCTAAGCATTCCCATAGGCCCACATTATATAGATAATGGTATCCCTTATTATCAGGTAAGCATAATGCATTTCATTATTTTTAATAAGCTTTTGTACTAGATTTGATACTCCTTGAGGGCTCACAGCATCTTATTTACTTTTGTACTGCATGTTAGGTGCTTGATAAATGTTTGTGATTGCATTAGTTAATTCTGTACTCTGGCATACTTCAGTTCAGTGATTGTTTCCCCATTATAGATCTGTTTTCCTTGTTTGAGTTAGGTGAGAAATGAACCAAAGAAGAGAAAATAGACCTTCATCAGTTTTGAAACTGTTTTTTTCTCAGTTCATAGCCATATCTTCCTCTTCCCAATTTTCTTTTAAAACAAATTAATATATTTTCAATTCCCTATCAGATAAATATTCCCTTCCTCTCACCTGCCTCCATATATATGTATATCTTTTGGAGGATTGTGGTCAGCTCTTATGTTGTTCCTTAATTATCAGCCAAATTATGCACATTTAACTGCTTTATAATCTTCTTTGTAATTGAGTTATTTCAGCTTGCTTTGCTCTGAATCCCCTGCATTTTATCAGCAACTAGAAGTAAGCAGCAAAAGTGGATATTACCCTGCTTGTATACCTTTTATTCTTTTTTCTACTCCTGATTTTGCCTCATACTCCTTATTGAACTAAAGCCAGCCAGACATCATTCTCCCAACCACTTTGGCAATAAATGAATACCCTGCCTAGAACTATCAATGCCATGAGCTGCAATAGCATCAGCAGCATTTCCTAGATGAAAAGAAAGGAAAATGTGAGAGGAGAACAGTGTGGAACAAAATAGTGCATTCTTTAATTGTGTGGTGGACTTTCCTTGCCGCACAAAGTAAACCCTCTTCCCTGAAACCTCTCCCACAGCTTCTGTCCTCCTGAAGTGTCATGCCCTGGCACTAATTCGAATGGGGAGAGAAGTATGCTTCTTGTTTAAACTTTCGACACTATTCTCACTTTGTTCCTACAGTGTTTCTTCCTCCCCCCTTCCTCCTTTTTCCCTTCCCCTTCCCACTCCGATCATGCCTTGCTATCAGATTCTGTAACCATGTACAAAGCTGGGCAGGAGATCATTTCATCGGAAATTAGATGGGCTCAGGTGGTAAATGCTCCGTGCCTCCATGTGTAACATCTGATGCAAGTTCTTTAGTTTTTTTGCTATTTCTGTAACAGCCGTTGGTCTCCTTTTAACAGCTCATTCAGTGGAGATGCAGGAGGAAGGGATGAGTAGGCCTTTGGTGGTATTCATCATGGCTTTATTAGTTTCACAACTTTTCTCTGATTGGCAGTGAGAAACATACTGCTTCTGGATGGTGCTGAGCTTGGTGTAAAATATGCCAGCAGGAGACCTAGGCTTGCTTTCTTTTCATTTGGTTTGTAGAAAATGGACCTATACCCACACCTGTCTTGTATATTAGAGAGAGAAAGGCTACACCTACCAGGAGCTAATGGCATGTTGGCGTTTCTTTGCCACCAGAGACAAGTTAGTTTATTTAGTTGAAGCCTGCAACAGCACAAACCTGGTTCTCTTATTTTTGTTACATTCACTTATTTTTGCTATAAAATTGAACAGGAGACGGGACTTGGTTTTCCTGTTTATGTCTGTGGCAACTTTCTAGATAATTTGTGGTTTATTCCTTTCAACAGTTTTGCCTTTTTATCAGTGTTCTGTTATCCTTGTGAAGGGCCTAAAATGTGCACCTTCTAATATCCTCTCTTATAATCAGATACTTGGTTTTTGGGAATCAGAGTCAGAACTATTACTGGCATAACTATCACTGGATTTCAACCTAATGACTCTTCCTCTATAATATTCCGCTCTTTTTTTTTTTATTTTGGGTCTATATTTTGTGTCCATCTTTCCCTGTGTTCTCCGATTTAAAATGACCTGATGTGATTGTCAATGTTACTGGGGACAGATAGCTGAATGATGTGAGTTGATTTTATGAGTGATCTTTTTTTTTTTTTAAATTTAAACATTGGTTTCACCAATGATTTTAAAATAGAGAAATTTTTACTTGCATGAATTTCTTCAGGAAATAGATGTATTCTTCAGAATAACTTGTATTTCTTGGGCCTTTCAAGACCTGTCACAGAAAACAAAATGCTAACCTGGCTTTAAAGTGGGGAGGGGGGAAATCCACCCTACCCCCTGTATTACATTATTCTTTGTTCTTTATGTGCATCAAAGTGACAATCCCACACTGTCTCAATTGAGGGAGTCTAGCACAAAAATCAAAAACAGCCTGGTGCTGCTATAGGCTGGCAGCCAAAATGTTTTGTGCAGCCCAGTTCTGGCAACAGTTTTCCTAGGCAGAGGGGTCTACCCTCACAGCATCACTAACGGCTAGCAGCCTCAGTCTCGCCTACTTCTACCAATTCTGTTCCTTCTTGTCTCCCTCTCTTTCTTCACTCAGACCACAACCGTCAAATAAAGTATTTTCTTAAATAGAAACATCATTCTCTACACAACTTCCACATTTAGTAAATGGCAAATTGCCTTTACATTGTTTCTTGCAGAAGATTGTGCTAAATTCTGCCTTTTCCAGCTTATTCAGAGTTAAGAGCTCTCTTACAAAGCTCCTTCCCTGCCAATGCTTTGCCTGGAATTTCTTTGAACATTCTCTCTGAGTATTGTTGACTTTGATGATAATAGTTCCATGACAGACATTTTGATTGGTAGGCATCTTGTCTACCTCACATCTCATCATTTGAACTGAAGATTTTGAGTGTTATTTGTATGAACTGTATAACTTCTATGTGAAGAATTCTGTCAAAGAGGCCAAAAAATCATTTAAAATTTTTTTCTAAATTATAGTCCAGAGTTAACACATCCTTTTAACATACAGCCTGCATTATATTCAGGTCAGGAGAGTATCTAGTGGATAAGCAGGTAATCTCTGGTTAAATCAAGGAATATGCTTTTTAAAATGTATTTTTTCTTATATTTCAAATACTAGCTAAAATATAGTAAAATACTTAAGTTACCAAGTCTCCTTAATAAATAATTACAACTAATTCTATCTTTTAGACTCTGAAGGGATATGAAAATGTGAGAGTGGAGATGGTTTAGAGAATACAGATTACATTTTCAGTATGAGCAAGCATTCTATGAAATTTCTTGGAATGCTAATCAAAATATAAATATATTTTGTCTTATTAGGGAAAAAATATTTCCTCACGAGTGGCTTTTTGAGTGATATATTTTAAAATCAGTCTTTTTGTAATTAAAAGAATACCCAAATATGTAAACTAAAATATTTTTTAGAAATGAAAGATTGATATTGTTTTGACTGAGTTTTATTTTTAAAATTGTCAATGGTTTTTGGCAATAATGAAAATTACTTTAGTAGGAAATACTCATGTATTTTTGTAACAGTGTACCAAATGTGACTGAAAAGAAAGTAAACAGTGGTTCGTGTTAGAATTATTAATGTGAAACATTTTTACATGCCATATATTCTGAGAAATATATCTACCATAGATACATTAAGATGAATGTGTCTAGCCTAACGGCTCTTTTTTCCCCCAGATTTATTTTTAATTCAGAAAAGTCTTTAAAACCATCAAATAGTTTTTTAAAAAAATACATATAAATCAGTAGTCCATATTAAATAAACTCACCTGTTATTTTCTCTCATTTTAAAGACAGGTTCAGCAACATATTGGCTCATTATTTTAAGAATACAAACAGAAATAGTCAAGTTGCTTTGTATGCTCTAAACACATTAAATAAATAGTAGGGTTCTTCTTCCCCCATCCCCATGTCACCCCCATTAATGCCTTTAAAAACAAAAAACAAAAAACCTTGCATGTAAGTGAATGTCTCTCATTTAAGCCCTTGGAAAATGTTCTATAAGGATTCAACTTCCAGAACTGGTAATAATAATGTAAGGCTATTGAAATGAAGCTAATAAATGAGATGATCTTAAGTTATATTAATATAATACCCGAATTAACATTTTGGGGCTTTGAAATATGACAATAAGGAAGGTTAAAGAAACGATTTATTTTCTGGGTCCAGGACAGCCTAAGGCTAAGCCTAAGGTGTCAAGGTCCTTTAATAGTTTGCTCTGAAAATACCAGAGAGAAAACACACAGCAAACAGATGTACTTAAGGTGCTCCGTGTGTGTGTGTGTGTGTGTGTGTGTGCGCGCACTCAGTGCCCATTAAATATTAAGGATTTTTTTCTTCCTGTTCACTGGTGCCTTTTTTACTGTCATTGAAATGTACTGCTTTACCTTAAGTCCTGGCAAACTTCCTGTATTAAGTAAAATATACCTTCTAGGGTCAAAAGACAAGCAATACAGCTTGTCAAGTTGTATTTTTACTACCATAAGTGAACCAAAACCGAAGGTGATATGCTTTTAGTAACTGGAATGTTACATCTGCTTCTACAGAATGCTGTAGAGGTAGAAGAGAAATTTTCAGGATATTATAGCTGATTTAGGAATTTCATTTTTAAAAGAAAATTTAGCTATGGCATTTTGTGTTTTTAGTATGATATTTAATTTTTTTTTCAAGGAAGTGTGATGTATTTCATATGTTCTTTCAGGCTAGGTATGGGAACAATAAATCCAATGGAGGCAAAATTAATACAGTAAAATAATAACTAGACATAATATTTTTTACCTTTATTTTAATTTAAATATGGCTCCAGATTCCAGAGTATAGCTCCTGAGTAGGTGGTTAGAATATCTTAGGCTTATATCAAATTGTTGGCAGTAGGATGCTGTAATCATTAATGGTTACTAAATATACCCTGTCAGAAATGCAAGGCATCTTCTCTTAAGCACGGGATAAAGAGTTTAGTGTCAAAATTCAGAAGAGAGTGTTAGGTGAAAGGGCTCATGTTAATTCAACTTATAAATATGTAAACTACACTAAATTTTGAAAAATTTGGAAAACTTTTCTGATTTCTTCTCATACCTCATCATTTTATTCCGCAGACTACATACACATTCCCATATATTTCCGATATTTTCTGTGGCTTTTCACATTGCTCACTTTTTAGCCATAGCACCATATGAATTCTCTCTTTCAGGTTTACACTGCATATCTTAAGCTGCTGATGATATAAGTAGATTTTAAGGTAAAATGACATCTAGCATTTTGAGTTATTTTCCTTTGATGCTGGAAGATTTTTCTTGCCTGCTCCGAATCTTCTCATATTTCCTACTAAAAACAATCCATTAATATATAGCTAGTACAAATAAATTAATGGTTTGGCTATCACAGCAGTTGAAATGCATCAAAAACTGGGTACTACAATACAATTTTATTAATGAATGATCTACATTGGTTCCAGCTGTGTCCATGTGATTAGGCCTTCACTAGGCAACAATGGGTATTTCCCTATTGCTTTTATTTGATTTCCAAGAATGTGTCATCTGTTACATAAACCCCTGCCAATATGCCCCATGTAAAACTGTTTTTTAAAAAAAAATTCTGAAGCATAAGTTGAATACCCACACATATTCCTGCCGAAATATTGTTTCCAATGAATAGGGGCCCAAGTTCCTGTGTCTGGTGCTGCATACCAAAAATCCCAGAATATAAATTAAAGTATAGACTTATTAAATTTATCAGTAAATTTTAGGAAGTGCAGTTGCCTGGTAATGCTAAAGATAGATTATTTTCACTTTTGCATTTCTATCTTAATATTTTATTACAGCACTATAATGTGTTATAGAGGTGGACAAGCCTGCAGATTGAAATGGGGATAGTCCAGATTGTTCCTTTCCCTAGACCATATGGTATAGTTCTAAAAGCCTTTTGTATGCTGTCTGTTCAGTTTATTGTAAACTCAATCTTTAGTGCACCTAAAAAGATAACCAAATAAAAGTGAGCTAGACAAAAAGGGCCTCGTTTTATTTAAGTACCTTAGAAATGTTGGTTTTAAAGAAGGTAATGTCAGAAGAGACTTCAGCAAATGTTATAAAGAAGGGGGCACAGTCACCACCTGAAAGCTTTTCGGTGGGCATCAGTTTACTAATAATGCCTTCTGAGTGTTGTCTTATAAGTTGATGAGATTTATGTTTTCTGGCTATAAATATTTTGTTTGTTCCCTTATTGCCTTCAGCAGGTAGGTGTAATGTGTTGTGTATATTCTTTATTCAATTTGACCTCAGAAGCATCCTTGACCTCTGAGTTATCAGAGATTTCACTTGGATGGAACAAAACAGGTCATTTAGTTCAACCCTCTCATTTTATAGATGAGGAAACTGTGTCTCAGAGTGGTTATTTGATTTTCCCAAGTTCACGTAGGTAGTGAGAGTGGGAGTTTGAACCCAGGGTACCTGACTCTAAATTCAGTGCTTTTTCTGTTATACTGCAATATCTAAGCTTCATGAGAAATTGAGGAAAGCTCTCTGGCTCATCTTAACCTTGTTTGCTATTCCTAGTGTTCAAGATGGATGACCTTTTTTTTTCATTTTACTAAATTTTACAGAAGATAAAAGGTGACTTTGGTATCTTCACACATTCAGATGAGACTTATTGCCCCTTCTTATTTTAATACTTTGAAGAATTTATGATTTCATCTTTGTGTGTACTCATTCTACCAGTGTGGTCTGCAGGCCCTCTGTACCTCTTTCTGTGTAAGTCTTTTCCATGTTTTCCCATTAATCTTCATAAACTATCTAGCCAGTAAATGGTAGATTCTTTCTATTCTTTTACTATTTCTGGCATACCAACATACCATTCAAGTTGTCCATCCATCATCTTCCATTCTTCATACATGACCAGCTCACTTTCTTTGGTGATCATATATGACTTTAGTAATTTCCCTTATGTCTCTTACATGTAAACTGTCATTGGTAACATGCTGCTGCCTCTTTACATTCAATTGCCCTTGGCTTTATTTGTAACTCTGTTTCAGCTGAGGTTATGGTGTTCTGGGATTTTGTAGGCATATAGCATCACTGGGATAGCATTTGTGTGTGTTTTTTTTTTTAATGTTCCTGAAGTGGCAAACAGTTGGGTATTATTGAAAGTGCTGTGTCATTTCCCAGTTGTAGTCAAAGTGGATTTGAAAGGAGAAGGGGAGGACTGGAGAAGGAAATGGTCAGAATAAATGAGAATTGGGCTAATTCATTTTAACCTCAGTTTATTTATTTGTTTTTTTTTTAAAAGAGGCACTACTAGTAGATGGAGAAGAGCATTAGACGCTACCCATTGCTTCTTGGCACTGAAGATTTGCAGTTGAAACCCTACCAAAAGGAAAAAAAAAGGCAAGCCTGTGAAACAAGACTCTATACTCTATCATTACCCTGAAACATTGAAAGGGTGACTGAGAGGAACTCACATGTTAATGGAATATGTAATTTTCCTTGGAATGGTCACAAATATATCTGAACAAAAAAGACAGAAAGAGTATATGTTGTATATGTGGTTGAGAGGAATTGAAATTACTGGATCTCTGTAACCAGTGTGCAATAGCAGTTGCCCCCAAACAGTTTTCCTTGTGAAAATATAATGCTTTAAAATTTGTCTGAGAGCCATATCTATTAGCAATCTTAGGGAAATGTACTAGGAATGAATACAATAGCATGGGGGCTCACATGTAATAGGCACTCAATAAATGTTTGTTGAACGAATGAAGTATGATTAATTCTGTCTTCCCATCCTTTATGATTGAGAGTGATGATATTTCTGTCCATGTACAGATAAAAATACTGGCACCGGATCAACAGTCTTTTAAATGTTCCGTATCCCTGTGAAGACCTTCCTTTGGCTTATGCTTCTGACTCCTCTTAGTCTGACTCCTCATTGTGACTCTGCCTTTGTGTTATATAAGCCAAACATCATCCTTCCTGAAAGGAGCCAAGGTATCTCTGTTTACTAGATAGATCTGCCTGTTGGTTTTGTTTCCCAGAATTGCATAGATGTGCTGTATTGTTGAAGTTGTCAAACTTATAATTTTTCTTGCCTTTCTTCAGTTGTAGATTTCATTTTGCCATGCATTCAGTATTTGAGTGTCTAATTTATGTGCATTTATCCTACCTGCTATAGTTGCTTTGTGCCTAGCTTGACTGTGTTTAGAAGTGGCTGAGTTCTAGGAGTGTCTTACTGGTGATCTTACTCAACAATTTGGTAACTGATAGCACTCACAGGTGATACTGAAGAAAATGCTCAAGAAACTAGTTGCAGTGTCTGCTGCGGGTCTGAGTGTTGGAGCTATTGAGAATAAAATGTTGCACATCTTAGCTTTCCCTAGGTTTTGGCACTTCAGTGGAAAAGCCTTGCACTTTAAAAAAATTTCCAATTTAAGGAATAACATAGTACAATAGAAAATATGATTGTATGTGAAACTGCAAATCTGCTAGGCCCAGCTTGCTATTCCATTCAAATATGTGACAAAATTATCATGTAAATTTCTTTTTTTTCCTCTTCCCTCCCTTCCTGCCCTAAAGGTGGCAATCATTAGATTTGAATAGGTATATCTGTAAAATTATTCTATACATGCTTCTGTTTGTCAGTTCTTTCTCTGGATGCAGATAGCATCTATCTTCATATGTCCTTTATACTTTATCATATTCAAGATAACTTATTTGCTCAAAGTTGTTCCTAAAACAATATTGCCATTACTGTATACAATGTTCTTTTGGTTCTGTTCATTTTGCTCTTCATTATTTTGTGCAAACCTTTCTATGTTTTTCCAAAATCATTGAGTTCTTCACTTCCTTTAGCACAGTAGCATTCCATCACAATCATATACCACACAACTTGTTCAGCCATTCCCCAGCTGATGGACATCCCTGCAATTTCCAACTCTTTGCTACCACAAAGAGAGTTGCTGTCAACATTTTAGAAGATAGGGGTTCTTTTCCTTTTCCCCTAATGATCTTCAGAAAGAGACCAAGTAGTGGTGTTGCTGGGTCAAAGTCTTATGCTTTTTACCACTGTCCTTTGAAAAACATCCCAACTCCTTCATCTTAAAATGAATTTGTAGACAGTAGCTTTATGGCAGAGAAGAGAGTTAGCTTTCACTATAATAGCCTAATCTAATTTAATACTTTAGAAATCTGAAAGCCTTAACTTTTAATTATAAAATTTAGTTGTCTTGCAGTTGTGGTCTGTTACCTTTCCCATTTTAGATTTCAAATTTGTGCAATACATCCTAAGATAATTTTCTGATAGCTCATTAGCCTAATCAATTTTAGTCTATTTAAAAATCATACAAAGAATTGGTAAATATTAGAATGAAGGTATAAAGGGGAACAATAATGTTATTGTCTGAATGGGCTGTGAGTGGCTGCATATATGTTAGATTCCTGTATGCTTTTTGAAGAATGAAACATGTTTTGTTAAATAATAAAGTGATTTCAAATTGTAACATCATACTGTAGAACCTGTAGAGTTTTCTCTTGTAATAAAGTGATACAAAGTGAAAATAGATTGGGTACTACATATAATCACCTATGTACATGTCCAACTAAGAGCTAAAAAAAGGAAAAATATCAAGATAATGTATTATTCCTTTTTATTGTAATTATTTTTTGATCATTCATAATCATCATTCCAAAAAGTTTATGTTTACACAGTTGTATTTGAATTTTGCAGGTCTTACTTTTTATGTTCAGAGAGCCAAGTTTAGTCAACCCTTTGATATAATAAACCTCTGACATAGCTACAATGCTTTTTTGACGTTTGGATTTTACTAGAAACAAATTCATGAGTTGCTGATTTTTTTTTTTGGTCAATAATAATCTCACATTTATATAATACCGAAGAATTTACACAGCATTTTCCTCTTAAAAATCTAGTGAGGTACATAATTTTACACATGAAGAAACCGAAGCTCAGAAAAACTGATTTGTCAACATTCATCCGACCAGACTAGTCAATGGTAGAACCATATAAT
Source organism: Gymnobelideus leadbeateri (assembly GCA_011680675.1). Lineage (NCBI taxonomy): Eukaryota > Metazoa > Chordata > Mammalia > Diprotodontia > Petauridae > Gymnobelideus > Gymnobelideus leadbeateri. The sequence continues at coordinate 299,442 of WOXC01009031.1, read as the reverse complement.
TCAAGCCCCAAGTCTTCTGACACTTGTGTTTAGTTTGTGTGGAATTAATGAGATGGCCAAGTAAAAGTGTAATAGAACAAAGAAAAGGTCCAAGAGTAGAACCTTGGTTCATATTAACTTTAATGTGTAGAGAAAAAAATGAGGACAAAGAAAGAGGAGTTAGAGATGTTGGGGGTAAAAATTAGCAGAGAGTCATATTTCTGAAGCCAAGAACAACATCCAGAAGGAAGAAAGAAGTTGTCAACAGTGCCAGATTCCACAGAGGGATGAGACAAGGAGGGTGAATATAAGGGAAAAAGGGCATTCTATTTGAGTATTTGGAACTCACAGGTGCTTATTGAGGGAGCAGGTTCAGTACTTATAAAATGAACATGAAGCAAATCATATTGAAAGGGAAGTAGTTGTTTAGGCAGCTTTTTCAAGAAATTTGGCAGTGAAAGGAAGGAAAGAGCTGATAGTAGCTAAAGGGTCTAAACCTTTTTTTAAAATCCAAGTAAACAATACACTCCTAAGCATTATACCCAGACTGAAGGCAGCAAAAACTTTTAGTCAAACTTGGTTATTATTAGAGAATCAGTAATAAATCACCTGTATTTTCACTTAGTGTTCTCTATACCTGTAATGCTCTTCCTCCTTGCTTCTGCCCCCTGGCTTCCCTGGCTTCTTTTAAGTCTCACCCTTCTTCCACTATGTCTGGGACCATCTCCAGTTGTCCTTCTCTATATCTTGCCACTGGACTCAGATGAAGCTGATGACTCTGCCTCATTTAAATCCAATTCACTTGCAAGTCAAGACATCACCCTCCTGAAGTCCTCTTTGAGAATGAAGGAAGAACAACAAAAGGCAACTTTCTTGAGCATCCTTTCATGGTCTTTAATGCTAATGCCTTCCCTCTGTGATTACCTGAAATGGATGAGAATGCTACTATTTTTCTAGTTACCTAGGTTTGAAATATTTGTCACACCAACTCTTCATTCTCCTACATCCCCCACATGTACATAGTTGTTTACATGTTGTTAAACCTGTTAGAATGTGAGTCCTTTGAGAGCAGGGTCTGTTTCTGCTTTTCTTTGTATCCCTAGTGCCTATCATAGTGCCTGGCATATAATAAATGCTTATTGATTGTTACTGTTAATTTCTGTCATGTCCAACTCTTTGTGACCTCATTTGGGGTTTTCTTAGTAAAGATACTAAAGTATATTGCTGTTTCCTTCTCCAGCTCATTTTATAGATAAGAAAACTGAGGCAAACTGTTAAATGACTTGCTCAAGGTCACACAGCTAGTTGATTGTCTAAGGCCAGATTTGAACTCAGGAAATTGAGTTTTCCTCCCTTCAGACCACCACTCTTATCCACTGTGCCACTTGGCTACCCCTCCTTGATTGACCATGTGATAAAATGAAACATTCCTCTTGTTTAAAACAATGGTTCCCCAGTTTTCTTAAAGAGGACTGGACTGAGACAGGAGGGGGAGAACCCCTTCCCTCCATTACCACGATGGTGGTAGTACCATTCCCTACCATGTATAATGCCCATTTCTGGTTCTGATAGAAGCAGAATTTAGAAATTAGAGCATCTTTTCTTCTATCTAATTGTCAACAAATATAACAGAGTGAAGATAGACATCCAGTATTACTGGAGTATTTAAGGCAGTTGATTTTACCTCATTACCTTATGGTATGATGGAAAGAATACAGGATTTTGAATTAGGTTTGTATTCCAACTCATAAAGCCTATTGGCTGTGTGGTTCTGAGCCAGTCACTTGGCTTTGGCTGAGTGTTTTTAATTCCTCATTGTAAAATTATCTTGCTAATATCTTTTACTATCTACCTCAAAGTTTTTTTTTTTTAATTGGGAGGAAGGTGTTTAGCATAGTATGGTGTGTTGTAATACAGGATCTATAATACTTTGTTAGAACCTCAAGGAGTTTCATCTTTTCTCTTCCTCATTGGTCAAGACCAAGTTGAACAATCATATATTTGTTTTAAAATTACTACCTATTGATTGTTTTTGACACATAGTCAACATTTTTCATAATTTTTTGAGTTGTTAAAACTTAACAAATTTTGATCTGGTTTTTATTGAATCAACAAGTCAATCAACAAGCTGTTATTTATTTTGCTTCTTATATATATGCCTGGTTCTGTGCTGTCCACTAGGGATACAAAAATGAGGCAGTCCCTAGCCTTGAGGAGCTTAGAGTTCTAACCTGGAGGACAACATGTATAAATAAAAGCGAATACAAAGTATATAGGAGATAAATACAAAATAATTTCTGAGAGACACTAGTGACTGAGGAGGTTGGGAAAGAACTCATGTAGGAGGTGGCATGGAAGTTGAATTTTGAACGGAGGTAGGTATTTTAAGGGGCAGCTAGTTGGTACAATGGATAGAGTGCTGGGTTTGGAGTCTGGAAGACTCATCTTCCTGACTTCAAATCTGGCCTCGGACACTTATTAGCTGTGTGATCCTGGACAAGTTACTTAACCCTCTTTGTCTCAGTCTCATAATCTGTACAATGAGCTGGAGAAGGAAACAGCCATATACTTGAGTTCTTTGCCAAGAAAACTCTGAATATGGTCACAAAGCATTGGACATTACTGAAAAAATGACTGAAAAGTGGTAACAAGGAACCATAAGATAGTGGTGAAGATCTGACCGTATTTTAGGCATGGGTTCTGTGCAAAGATGAAGAAACAGGAGATGGAATTTTGTATAGGAGGAACAGTTCGTAGTCCAGTTCTTAGAATTTAGAGTTTGTGGGTAGAAGTAATGAATAATAAGACTATAAAGCAGACTAGAATCAGTTTGTGAAGGTCTTCAGATGCTAAAAGGTAAGAGTTTATATTTTATCCTAATGGTGATAGGGAACTGAGTTTCTTTGACAGGCGAGTGAAATTAGAACTGTGCACGATAAATGTGACTTGGGCAGCTGGATGGAGGATGGATTGGAGTGGTGTGAATCTTGGGGCAGGGAGACCAGTTAGGAGACCCTTCTTATATGTGAAAGGTCATGAGGACATGAATTAGGATAATTGTGCTTTGAAGGGAAAAAAGATACTAATGTGAAAAATGTCTGTTTTGGCAATTGGTTGGATATGGGGGATGTAGGAGAAGGAAGAGTTGGGGTGACAAATATTTCAAACCTAGGTAACTAGAAAAATAGTAGCATTCTCATCAGAAATAGGAAAGGTAGTTAAATGGGTGGTTTTGGGGGTAAAGATAATTTGTCTTGGACATGCTGAGTTTAAGCTTTCTAGATGATGTTGAATGGGAAATGTCTGTTAGGTATTTAGTGATGACTTGAACTCAGGAAAGAGACTAGGACACTAGAAATATTTAGATCCTGTAGTTACCTCTGTAGACATTACTGTTGAACCCAAGATAGCCAATGGAATGATGAAGAAACAGTATGTAGGGAGAAAATAAGAAAGGGTCCAAGATAGAGCCTTAATATAGATCCTTAGTTAGAAGTCAGAAAATGAATGTTAATCCAGCAAAGGTGACCCAAAAGAAACACCTGGATGAGGACAACCAAACAGCAGGATCATGGAAACCTAGAGAGGAGAGTCACAGATGTCAATCACTGCAGAGAAGTCAGGAAGATGGGGACTGAGACCATTACTCACCTTTCCACCCCTTCCCACTCCCCCCCATTATATAGGTCATTGGTTACTTTGGAGACAGCAATATCACTTGAGGGATACTGTCATAAACAAGATTGTATAGTGCTGAGAACTGAGTAAAAAGGTGGGAAGATGTAGGATAGTAGGTTAAGGGGATGGACAAAACAAGTGAAAATTTTTATAGAATCATGGCAACTTGGATATGTTTATAGGCAACTTAAGATGAACATCTATTATGAATAGTACTTACTCATTGGTCTAAAATAAGCTCTTTGAATAATTTTATATTTTTGCATTGAGAAAGAATGACTGTATTCTCACCTCCCTAAAAAGTTTTCTTCTAGTTAGTCCACCTACCACTGTTTAGGGTGGCAGTGTGTTACAATGGAAAGCACATTGGTTCAGGAGTCACAGGAATGATATTCAAAACGTGGCTCTATAGCTTATTACTTATGTTACCTAGGACAAATAGGAACTTCCCTAAGCTTCAGTTTTCTTATCTGCCAAAGGTGAGGGTTGGACTAGATGACCTCTGAGGTCCCTTCGGGCTCTTAATTTGTGATCTCATGACCATGTGTCATCTCCTGCTCCTCTTCCTCCCACATAGAGCAACTATGTATCATTGTCATTTTTCTGAATACACTCCATGGAAAACTTTACTTCATGTATGTATTGTTCAGTTTTTTAAAGAGCCCTGATTTCTTTCTTTTTTTTTTTTTTAAAGCAATTGGGGTTAAGTAACTTGCTCAAGGTTACACGGCTAGTCATTATTTGTGTGTGGGTGCTCATTTTCTGAGGCCGGATTAGATCTCGGGTCATCCCAACTCCGAGGCCGGTGCTCTTACTCACTGTGCCACCTAGCCACCCCAAGAGCCCTGATTTCATTGGTGCAGGTTCTTTCCTAAAATTACAGGTTGTAATCCCTTTACACCTCTAAACAGCCAACTCCTGAATCTTTAACTCGAGTCTTCACTTCTTTTCTGTGCATCAGACCTGCATTTCCAAATTCCCAAAGAAAATTTTCTTTCTCCATTTATTCCTGTGCTCTCTACTGTTTTTAATAGAAATGGGTGCTGTATTTTGGCAGAAGCTTTTTCTTTATCAATTGTGATAAGCATATGATTTCTGTTGGTTTTGTTATTGATATGGTCTATTATGCTGATAGTTTTCCTAATATTGAACTAGCCCCTGCATTCCTGGTATAAATCTCACCTGGATGTAATGTATTATCCTGGTGATAAATTACTGTAATCTCTTTGCTAATATTTTATTTAAAATTTTTGTATTAATATAGTCATTAAGGTAATCGATCTATAATTTTCTTTCTCTGTTTTGGCTCCTCCTGGTTTAGATATCAGCACCATATTTGTACCATAAAAGAAATGTGTTAGAAATTTTTCACCTATTTTTCCAAATAGTTTATATAGTATTGAAATTAATTGTTCTTTAAATGTTTAGTAGAATCACTTGTTAGTCCATTTGACCCTGGAGATTCTGAAGGACATGTTTATCTGGACATCCTGTTGGCATTGCCAACTAAACATGTACTAAACCGAACTTGTTAATTTTCTCCTAAAGATCACTCCCTTTCAGACTTCATTATTTCTTTCAGTAGCACCACCATTCCTCAGTCTCTCACTTCTAAAACCTTAGTTTTTATTTTTTCTCTACTTTTTATGTTTCTACAACCTCTCCAACCCAGTCAAATCTACTCCACTACTTTTCCTACTATAGTACAAGTCCTTATTCCCACCCACCTTGATGATTGCAGTAGCCTCTCATTTCTAACTTCTACTCAAGAACATCCAGTCACCCTGCATATCACTGAATATCACATCCTCTTCTTATTCACAAATCTTTTCATGTTAATCTTCCAAAATTCTTCCATGCCTTACCTATTGCCTACTGAATAAAGGTCAGATTCCATTTCTTTGCGTTCCAGTCTTCCACATTTTACCTCTCCCTTGGCTTTTTTTCCTCCCTTGAACTGGCCACTTCTTTGTCCCTTAGAACACACTCTCACAAACCTGTGCTTTTAGCATGTTCTTTCTTTGACCTAGAATGAATCCATCCCCATTCTTTAATGTAACTCAACTGTGACTTCCTCCATGAAGATTTCCTTTATCCCTTCTCTCAGTGGTAATGACTCCTTTTCAGCTTCAGACTTCTCATCGTCTTTTGTTTTGAAACTCTCTCATCCGCTTCATAGGATCATCATAAGAACATAGATATAAAGCTTGAAGGAACCTTACAGGTTATCCACTACAACTCCCTTACTTTACAAATGGGGAACTCAGGGCATGAGAGAGTGACTTGCCAGAAATCATGGAGATACTGAGCAGCAGAAGTAAGAAATACTTATTATTTTGTTTTATAGCTACTCATGTATATGACATATCCCCTTATTAGACTATAAAGTCACTGAGGAAAGTGGTCATTTGGAGAAACTTGGTATCTTTCATAGCACCTGGAGTAGTATTTTGCACACAGAAAATGCTTAGTCAATGTCAAACTGAATTGAGACATATTCCTTCAGTAATACAATCAGCATGAGTTTTTCAGGCTCTGTGACCACTTGGAAGCTTCTAGTTTGGCATTGTTATAGGTTTATCTTTGTTAAATAAGACTATTTTTCCTAAAAGGTGTCTGAAAATCTGTGCAGGAAGTTTTAAGTTTTGAGTCAAACATCTTTAATTAAAAATTTGTTGGATAGTTTTCAGTAAGTTACTTTGTGAAGAATGTTAGTAGGAAATCAGTTGTTTGTTGTAAGACTAATACTTTGAATTAATAATAAACAAAGAATTTCTATTGCACTTAATATGCCCAGGCTCTTGGTTAAACAAAGTTATTTCCTAATTCTTGTTCTACAGAGAATAGCTTAAGTTTGTGAAAAATGGGCATTTAGTTTCATTCACAGGACAGAGATTTTGTGATATTTTTATTTTGTATGTATTTCTGAAGAGGATATCATATTTTTGATAGCCTCTCATGACAAGGAGCATATTAAATATCATCTTAGTTGGCATTTTAGCATCTTAAAAATTTCTTCCTAGAATGACAGCTTCTTCTTTTTCCGCAGTCATCCAAATAGACATGTACATAGAATCATTGGACACCAACAGGTCATCTCAGAGTCTCCTTGCCTCAAGGCAGACTGCTTTTAACTGTCCTGGAAAATAGTTATCTAACTCTTCCTTCAAAATTTCCAGAGGGAATAACATCTCTTTTGTAACACAATCCAATATCACAGTACTCTCATTAAGAGTTCTTACTAATGTCCAGCCCAATTCTCATCTGTTGCAATTCAGATCCATATCTCTTCTGAGATCCTTAGTGGACAGTGACAACTGTCTACCATCTCTTATGTTATATCCTTTATGTGTTATGTGATTTCTCAAAATAACTTTTTTATGATGGTAGAGATGTTAGTATCTTAATTACTAAAGCAGCTTGTGCAAAAGTGGAATTCATCTTTAAGCAGGAAATGTACCCAGATAACTGGAACTCAAATTTTCTATCTGAGCAGTTCAGAGCCACGGAAAAGAAAGGAATACTTTTTAATATTCAAAAACAGTCCTGAGAGAAAGAGTTCTTACTCATTTACTACCTAGACAAAATATTTCCCTAGGTCTATGGGGCAAGAAAGACCTTTCTGGCCACGGAGCTATCTTGAAAACAAAGACCTTAAAGGGACCTCTTAGAAGACACAGAATTGTGCTTGAAATCCCACATATTCTGCTGTGTACTATGCTCTTAACTATCTCTACTGTATGATTCAGTGTTCCTCAGTGACTTCTTTTAAACAGCCTATGTTTGCTGCTTCACGTTTGCCACACTTTGAAGCCAAGTTAATGTCTTGATGGATGTGTAATCTCATGGTTCCACCTGGATACATTATTTGCTTGATAGATGCAGATTGTAGTTCATCTCTGTCTTCTTACCCTGTGCAATTTTTGTTCATTTCTCTCTATAAATTGTCCTACAGGATCCACCCAAGATTCTGGAAATCTTCCTTTGTGTATTTTATTATTTTGTGGCCATGAGTACGACACTTGGGCCACCTCTACCTGTTTGGATGGGCATTTTGCAATTGGGCTTTCTCCTCTTCCACTCATACATGTCCTTGAATAATGAATTTTATGACCCTTTGGTGTAGTAATAATCAATGATATATTAGAGCCTACCTCCCCCCAACGTATTTCTTTCTGTTGACCTTTGGACTACCCATAATTCTGATTGTCCTCAGTCTGTGATGTCCCATGGTTTGGAGCCATACAGCATCACTGGGAGAATCAGGGGGCAACCATGTGGTGCATTGGATAAAATGATGGTCCTGGAGTCAAGAAGACCTGAATTCAAATCCAGCCACAGATACTTAATAGCTGTGTGACCTTGGGCAAGTCACTTAATATCTGTCTGCTTCAGTTTCATCATCTGTAAAATGCAGTTAATAATAATACCTGCATCCCAGGGTTGTTATGAGGCTAAGATGAGACAATATTTGTAAACCTTGATGTGTAATATAAATGCTCCCTATTCTTCTTATATTGATATTAAAAAGATGTAATTTGATGTTAGTGGGGGAACATTGGAATCATTGCTCTGACAATATCAATATCTTTCTAATGGAGAAGAAAAAGAGGAGTTATATTGAAACTGATGATAAGTGTTGATAAGCAACTAATTAGGTATTTTAGGTTTTAAGAATATGGATACAGAAAAGATGGAAACATGAATAGCTAGCCAAGGATAAAAACTAAGGAGCAGTAACATCTAGTGGAAAGAGTCTAGTATTTGGTTCCAGCTCTCATGACAATTGTATGACCATGAATAACTCTTCTGAGCTTGTTTCCTCATCTGTAAATTTATTTAATCAATGATACAAAACTTATTTCATGGGGTTTTTGTGAGGAAAGAGCTTGTCAACCCTTAGCACTATATAAATGTGACTTATTAACATTATTGCTACCATCACTACTGCCTCAACTACAATGAAAATGCCACATCTCAAGGTACCAAAAGCATAGAATGGATGGCTGACTGTCGGTGGTCTTTGACCAATTCTGGAGAATGATGCAGCGTTTCATAAAAACGTTATAATGGTTTTCTAAAAGGTGAGGAAGGGAGATTCCTCAGATTATAGGAAAACAAGTCTGATTTTGATCCTGGGGAAAATTGTAGAACGTGTTTTTAAAGAAGTAATTTGGGGACATGTAGCTAGGAATAGTTTCAATCAGAATAAGACCGACTTCATTTCTTTGCTTGGCAAATTTACAAGACTCTTAGATAAAGAAATACTATAGACCTAAGATATTGGATTCCAGCAGGATGTTTTATAAAGTCTGTCATAAATTCTTGAAGACAGGATGGAAAGATAAGTCAGGGAATAATATAGTTAGGTAGATTTGGAACTGGTTGAATTGACCAGACCCAAAGGCTGCTGTAATACGGTTCATTTTCAATTTGAGAGGTGTCTTTTATCCTTAAAAAAAAGTGTCTGAATAGATAAAATTCACATGCAATTGATAGATTGGGGGGAAAAAGTGGGCTGTAAGCTCTATATGCATTAACAGTATAACATAGTAACCAAAATAGCTCCTGTGTTCTTGGGCTTCATTGATAAAAAGTCATTCTTCAGAATGAAGTTTGTCTGAACTGATTAATTTGTTAGACTATTACCCTTTGCTCCTGTTACACTACATCTAGCATTTTCACTTGCATTTGTCATCCTTTGGGAAGGACATTGTGGGGCTAGACAACGACCAAGAGGATGAGAGAACTTGCAACCAATTCACTGCTACTTCTGTGCCCAACTATGCATTAAGTTTTAGGATATGATGACCAAAACATGACCTTGCCTACTGTGAGGGAGCTTAAATTCTTCCATATCATATGAAGGTTAACTGAAGAAACTGAAGCTTGGAGCAGGAAAGACTTAGTGTGGGACACAGTAGCTGTCTTTTAGCATTTGAAGGGAAAAGGTCCTTAGGATTTAGCAGGTGGATAAGACAATTCAGGTAGCTCTAGTACATATATAATGTTTATTAGAGACTTTCAAAACAGTTGTATAAAATATTAAGGGAAAGTTGTTTTATTTTGTTTTGTTTTTAACCATCCCATTGTTTAGGGAAGTTTTCATAGAGGAAATAGAATTTAAACTGGATTTTGAAGGAAGGATAGGAATTCAGTGATCAAGAGAGGGATAGAGGGCATTTCAAGAATAGGGAATTACGTGGCATAAAAGTGTAGCTTTGGAGGAGGGGTTTTGGGGAGGAAGAGAGAAGTACCCTTTGCTTAGGGCATAGAGTATGTGGAGGGCAATAACATGAAATGTGTGGAAAAGGTACTTTCTATACTGCTAGCAGGTAGAAGGCCTTAAATTCTGTTGAGGACTTTAAACTTTACCCTGGAGGCAATAGAGATTTACCAGAGAGTTTTTGATTAGAGTAACAGGACAAGATTTGTGCACGAGGAAGTTTATTCTGACTTGGGAAGAATGGATCAAAGAGGGAAAGACTGGGAGTGGGAAGAGTATTAGGAAGCTTTGGTAATAGTTTTGCTAGGTATTAATCAAATTCTGTCCTGTGGTGGTAGCAGTGGGAGTAGAGATGAAGGGAACTTTTGTAGCAATGCAATTGACAGTACTTGGTAATTGATTTCATATAAGAGGTGAGAAAGAGGGAAGAGATAGCTCTAAGAGAATTTATCCATAAGGGGACCTGGTAGACTGAGTGGATGGTGCTCTGGGGGCACAAATTATTCTATCAGTCAAGAAGCATTTGTTAAACTCCTGCTGTGCTCCAGGTTAGGTGTTAGGAATACAGGAGCAAGAATGAAATTGTTCTTGCCCTTGGTGAGATTACTGTCTGTTAGGAGAAACAACATAAACAAGTAGATAGAGGATGGGAAGGAAAATACTAACAACTCTGGTGATCAGTAAAGAGCACATGTAAGATGTGGCACTTGAACTGAACTTTGAGAAAAGCTAGGAGATTGTAAGATGCAAAAGTGAGGAAGGAAACGTTGGGTTTGTCTTTGGAAAGGATGGGGTTGGAAGATTGAACATTGTAACTGCCCAGTTTGTCTGGAACAATGAACAAATGAAAAAGGATAAGGTAAGTATTTACCATGTGCCAGATATTGTTCTAAGGTGACAAAGAGAAAAAGGTAGGCAATTGCTGCTCTCAAGGAGCTCACATTCTAATGAGAGAAAATACACACAGGAGATTCCAGCCGCAAGTCAGCTGGAAAGGCACCATAGTCATGTTTAGAGTGCATCAGCAAAGTAGGTGGTAATAAGGAGTATGGAAAGGTTGATTGAAACTAGGATAAAGATGTCAGAATGAGTTGGAGGGTTGGAGGTGTTCTGGTAATGACTTCGATTTTGAAAGGTGCTGATGGCCTTGATGTCCTGATGGAAGCTGGCAATGTGAATCTTAGAGCTCAGAAGGGAAGTCGGGACTAGGGTCATAAATTTAGGATCATTTGCATTGAGGTGGCTGTCAGAGGCATGGGAATAAGAGGTTCCCAAGCATAAGAGTGTAGACTGAGAAAAGAGGAGGAGCAAAGATATATTCTTTGAGTGCACATAGCCTCATACAGATTCTCCCCTTGCATGGATTCCATTGTCACTCAAGAAATGCTAGCAGTAGTTCAAATGCATGGTGAATACCCCCAAATTAATCTGCACTAGTCCCATTCCCACCTGTGCTATAAGTTTCCCACTCAATACAGCTGGTCCCTTCAGTGCCTAGATTTTCCAAAAGGAACCTCTCCCAAAATGTGAATGTCACTATTTTTCCTCCCTTTGTTTTTCCTAGCCCAGCTGGGATCTGATGATGTACTGTACTTTCCATCTCCACTAGAGAGGGCAAGGTAAAATTGAGAACTGGATTGGGTATGCTGCTAGTGGTTACCATTGTAAAAGAATTAGGAAACATATAGGGTATTTCATAAGTCATATATTAGTGAACCTTTTGAACCAGTTAATAAAGTACTGACGGTCTTATTCACAACTGTCTGGAACATTAGCTTTCAGTACCTCTTAACAGGATGAAAATGTCATTGACCAGCAGAGGTATGTTTATTGGTTTGTAAAAACTGATAATCTCTGCTGATTACAAATGTTTGAGGTATCAAAACCTTAGTATTGCTCCAAGAAAAAAAAATGAATTCTTTCTCATCTAAATTAACTTGTTAAATAGAATTATAAATCAACATTTGCCTTTTAATTTGAATACTAATATATACCTGTTTAGGAAGCCCCTTCATCAGGATCAGCTAAATTTTTTAAGGCAATAAAATAGGAAACTGTCACTTATTTGTGAAAGTGAAATATTTGTAATGTTCCAGTTGACTTTTGAAGCTATCTTAACAAGAAAACCTCTTTATTTCTCATTAGCAGATTCCTGCTTCTAGAACTTTAAGCCTCAAGAAATTGCATCTTAAAGATTTTTTCTATATATAAAGAAGACAGAATTGGAATACTCAAACTTGGCTACTCCGTTGGGGGTCAGTACAACCTGTAGTATATAAACCTGCATTTTTACTTCTGCTAATGTATAATTATACTATCTTATGACATTGAAAATAATTGGAAAGCTAAAACAGTGCTTTAAATCTAACATTAAAAATATGTGTAAAAATATCCCATGTTAGGAGGTAGTAGGCTGAATACCATGTGACACAGATATTTATATAATTATATAGCAGTTTAGATGCACAGTTCACCTTGTTTTTCTAGCTATCTTAATTCTGTATTTTGGTACTAAGAAATTGGTTATCAGATCAGTGTTATTATATGGCCTTCTCTGTAATAGAAATTCCCTCTTGTACCCGTAAAAACTCAGTTTATAGTCAGAAAAATATCTGTAAGTTTACTGTAAGGTCAGAGTACTAATATTAGAGGTCATAAGCTCTGGGACAGTAAATCAACAGGATGTAATAAAGTTTGTGTGTGTGTGTGTGTGTGTGTGTGTGTGTGTGTGTGTGTGTGTTTAACTACAGGGGGGATTTTCTTAAAAATAGAAATTATTGTTTAACACGTTCCAGGTATTGAATATTAGTATTTATTTTAAAACATAGAAATTTATAAAATACATTAATTGGTTTATTTTGTCTTCCTTGGAATAAATTAATAGGTGTTCTTAAATTCTTACTATCTTTATTTATTGATTTTTAAGTAGAATTTTATTTCTTTAAAGTCAGTTTTTAGAGAAGTTTCACTTAGATTTTTTTTATGAATAGGTTATTTATTCCAGTGATGTAGACTGATATTCTTTCTCAATCTCTCAGTTCAGTTTCAGATTAAGTTTTTTATATTGAGATATCATATAATATGATATATGTTCTATGTTTTATATGAAGAATTAGTGATTTCGTTGGTATGGAAACTCCCTCTTCCTATGTATCTCAGCATTCTATAATTAAGTTGATAAGAAATGACTTGTCTGTAGAGGTTAAGTGACTTCCCCATAGCATGACAGAATGGTTAGAAAACTGATGTTGGAAGCAGGAAGACCTGAGTTCAAATTCTGATGATAATATGTAATAGGTATATGATCCTGGGCAAGTCCCTTTATTTCTCAGTTCCCTCAGCATCCCTAAGACAGTAAGTCACAGATATATGTCAGTCAACATCAGTAGGAGTTTCCACAACAGGAATTCTTTTTTTTTTTTTCTCAAAGCAATTGGGGTTAAGTAACTTGCTCAAGGTTACACGGCCAGTCATTATTTATGCGTGGGTGCTCATTTTCTGAGGCCGGATCCATTCCCGGGTCATCCCAACTCTGGAGCTGGCGCTCTTACTCACTGCACCACTGAGCCGCCCCTACACAACAGGAATTCTTTACACAAATGAAATCACAGGTTGAAAACAGAGGAAATGATTTAATAGAGGACTAAGACATGAAGCAGATTGCTCGAATTTTGAAAATGCATTAAACTTTGCAGTTAACTTTTAATTTCCCCCTTGGACTAGAACTTTGATTTCACTTGTTTAGGAAACTGCTGGTGAAGAAACTTCCTTTACCAATGCAGTCTCATGCTATATTTGTAATTTATAATCTTAAGAGAATTGACTGGGGTACTAAGAGGTTAATTGACTTGACCAGGGTCACACAGCCTATTTGTATCAGAGATGAGAATTGAACCCAGATCTTCCTGACTCCAAGGCCAGTTCTTAGCCCAAAATGCCAAGTTTTTAACCTTTTAATAAAATCCCTTAATGTTATGCAACCACTTAATATTCAGTAAGTATTTATGTGTTATGATGCCATACTATTTGCTACAATACTTTTGTAACAAATAATAGGGAATATGTTTTCAAGTTAATGAATGGGACTAGGTAGTGAACCCATTTTTTAAAACGCTTTTATTTAAAGTTTTGAGTTCCAAATTCTGTCCCTGCCTCCCCTTTTCCTCTTCTCCCATCCTGAGACAGTAAACAATCAGATATAGGTTATATGTGTACAATTATATATAACTTCCCATGTTAGTCATTTTATACAAGAAGACTAGAATAAAAGAAAAAAATGAAAGTAAAAAATAACAGCTTCAGTTTGTATTCAAACAATATCAGTTCTTTCTCTGGAGATGGATGGTAAGCTTTATCTTTAGACCTTTGGGATTGTCTTAGATCATTGTATTTCTGAGGATAGTTAAGTTTTTCACAGTTATGCATGAAACAATATAGCTATTACTATGTACATCATATTCTTGGTTCTGTTCACTTCACTATCCATCAGTTCATGTAGGTTTTTCTAAGTTTTTCTGAAATCATTCTGCTTGTCATCTCTTATAACATGATAATATTCCATTAACATCATATACCACATCTTCTTTAGCCATTCCCCAAATGATGGACATCCCTTTGATTTCCAATTCTTAGCCACCACAAGAGCGGCTATAACTATTTTTGTACAAATAAGTCCTTCCCCTTTTTTTTGGATGTCTTTAGGGTAGATATAGGCCTAGCAGTAGTATTGCCTGGATCAAAGTGTATGCAGAGTTTATAGCCCTTTGGGCATAGTTCCAAATTGATCTCTAGAATTGGATCAGTTAGTGTCCCAGTTTTCCCACATCTCCTCCAGTATCCAACATTTTCTTTTTTTGTTGTATTAGCCAATCTGATAGATGTGAGGTGGTACCTCAGAGTTGTTTTAATTTGTATTTCTTTTTTTAAATGCTTTATTAACTTCTGGTTTACACAATTCATTTACACCAGATTTTGAGTTACAAATTTTCTCCCTGTTTTCCCCCACCCATGTCCCCAAAATAGTGGTCTCACAGGATATCCCCTCCTCCAATCTGCTCTCTCCCATATCTTCCCCCATACCCTCTTTGACTTTTCCAGTAGGGCATGGTGGATCTCCATGTCCCAGTGCCTGTATATCTTATTTCCCAGTTACATGTAAAATAGTATTAATAATAGTATATATATATATATATATATATATATATATATATATATATATATATATATATATATATATATATATATATATATATATATATATATATATAAATAAACATTTGGCTTTAAAACTTTGAGTTCCAGATTCATTCCCTTCCTCCCTTGTCACCCACCCTTACTGGGAAGATAAGCAATTCAATATAGGTTGTATGTGTGTAGCTAATGCAAAACATTACCATTGTAGATATATGATAAAAGACTGATTATATTTCCCTCCCTCCTATCCCACCTCCCACTTGTTCTATTCTCTACTTTAGTCCTGTCCCTTTTCAAAAGTGGGTACTTCCAACTTCCCTCCCCCAGCCTGCCCTCCCTTCCATCATCCCCCTTTCACTCCCTTCCCCCCACTCTCCTGTAGGGTGAGATACCCTATTTAGTGTGTATGGGATTCCCTGCCTGAGCCAAATTCAATGCGAATAAGGTTGACTCATTCCCTTTTGCCTTCCTGTTCTTCCCCTCCATTGTAACCATTTTCCCTTGCTTCTTTTATATATGCGATAGTTTACCCCATTTTGTCTCTCCCCATCTCCTCTCTCACCTCTTAATTTCACCTTTTAAGTATCATCCCTTCCTATTAAATTGGTCCTGTGCCCTCCATCTACGTATACCTGTCAACATATTTACATACATTCACATATGTATTCATACACCTTCTATTCCCTTCAACTATTTTCATACTGAGAAAAGTTTCATCAGTTACAATTATCGTTTTTCCATGTAGGAATGTAAATAGTTCAACTTTGTTAAGTTCCTTATGATTTGTTTTCCCTATTTACCTTATCATGCTTCTATTTTTATTTCTTTAATCAATAGTGATTTAAAGTATTTTTTCATATGACTATGGATAGCTCTGATTTCTTTGTCTGAAAACTGCCCGTTCTTATCCTTTGACCATTTATCAACTGGAGAATGACTTGTATTTTTATAAATTTGGCTCAGTTCTCTGTTTGAGAAATGAGGCCTTTATCAGAGATACTTGTTGGAAAAAGCTTTTCCCAGTTTTGTGCTTTTCTCATAATTTTGGTTGCATTGGTTTTGTTTGTGTAAAAAACTTTTACATTTTATATAATCAAAATTATTTTACATTTTATAATGTTCTCTATATATTCCTAAATTCTTCCTATATCCATAAATCCAATAGATAAATTATTGTGCTCTCTCTGTTTGCTTATGGTATCATCCTTTATTCATAAATCATGTATCCATTTTGACCTTATCTTGGTGTACAGTGTGAGATGTTGGTCTATACCTAGTTTCTATCATGCTGTTTTCTAGATTTCCCAGCAGTTTTATCTTATAATGAGTTTTTGTTCCAAAAGCTTGTATATTTGCGTTTTATCATATACTAGATTACTATGGTCATTTACTATAATGTAATTTGTGCCTAATCTATTCCACTGATATACTACTCTATTTCTTAACCAGTACCAGATTGTTTTGATAATTACTTTTTTGTAATACACTTTGAGATCTGTCACAGCTAGACCATCTTCTTTCACATTTTTTTTCATTGATTCTCTTGAAAAATTGTGGCTTTTGTTCTCCCAGATGAATTTTGTTATTATTATTTCTAGCTCTATAAAATATTTTTTGATAGTTTGATTGTTACAGCACTGAATAAACAGCTTAATTTAGGTAGAATGTAATTTTTTTTAACATTGGCTCAGTCTACTCCTGAGCAATCAATATTTTTTTTTCCAGTTGTTTATATCTGACTTTATTTTTGTGAAAAGTGTTTTATTGTGTTCATATAGTTCCTGGGTTTGTCTTGGCAGGTAGACTCCCAAGTATTTTATACTGTCTGCAGTGGTTTTTTTTTTTTAATGGAATTTCTCTTTTTATGTCTTGCTGCTGGACTCTCTTGTTAATATATAGAAATGCTGATGATTTATTTGGGTTTGTTTTATAGCCTACAATTTTGCTAAAGTTGTTAATAATTCCGAGTATCTTTTAGTTCATTCTCTAGGATTTTCTAAGTATAACATCCTATCTTCTGCAAAGAGTGATAATTTTATTTCCTTATTGCCAATTCCTTTAATTTCTTTTTTCTTCTTGTATTCCTATAACTAACATATCTAGTACAGTATTAAATAATAGAGGTGATAATGGGCATCTTTGCTTCACCCCTGATTGTACCTGGGAAAGGTTCTAGCTTATCCCCATTACAGATAATGCTTGCTGATGGTTTTAGATAAATAGTATTTATGATTTTTAGGTAAGCTCCATTTATTCCTATGCTTTCTAGTGTTTTTAATAGGAATGGGTGCTGTATTTTGTCAAAGGCTTTTTCTGCATCTTTTGAGTTAATCATAAGATTTTTGTTGGTTTCAGTATTGATTGTTATTGGTCAGTTATGCTGATACCTTTCCTAATATTGAACCCACCCTGCATTCCTGATATATCCCATCTGGTCATAGTATATGATCCTTGGGATCTATTGCTGTAATCTTTTAGTTAGTATTTTATTTAAAATTTTTTTCTTCAGTATTCATTAGGGCAATTGGTCTATACTTTTCTTTCTTTGTTTTGACTCTTCCTGGTTTAGGTGTCAGCACTATATTTTTGTTATAAAAGGAATTTGGCGGGACTCCTTTGCCTATTTTTCCAAATAGTTTTGTATAGTATTCAGTATACTATATTCAGTATAGGATAAATTGGTCTTTAAATGTTTGGTAGACTTTGCTTGTGAATCCATCTGGTCCTGGGGGTTTTTTCTTAGGAAGTTCATTGATGGCTTGTTCAATTTCTTTTTCTAAAATTGGCTTACTTATGTATTTTATTTCTTCTTCTGTTAATTTGTGTAGTTGATATATATTTTTTGTAGATATTCATTTCATTTAAATTGTCAAATTTATTGGCATATAATTAGACAAAATAACTCCTAACAATTGTTTTAATTTCTTCTTCATTGGTGGTGAATTAACCCCTTTCATTTTCGATGCTAGTAATCTGACTTTCTTCTTTGCTTTTTAAAATTGAATTATCTAGTAGTTTATCTGTTTTATTGTTTTCCTCCCATAAAACCAGCTTTTAGTTTTATTTATTAGTTCAATGTTTTTTTTACTTGCAGTTAATTACTCTTTTGATTTTCAGGATTTTCAATTTGATGTTTAATTGAGGATTTTAAATTTGTTATTTTTCTAGTTTTTTTTTTTATGTGTAGGCCCAATTCATTGATCTATTTTTTTCTCTATTTTATTGATGTAAGCAATTAGAAATAGAAATTCTCCTCTCACTGTCATTTTGGCCTCATCCCATAAATTTTGAGATGTCTCATTATTGTCATTTTCTTTAATGAATTTATCAATTGTTTCTATGATTTGTTCTTTGACCCACTTATTTTTTTAGGATTAGATTATTTAATTTCCAGATGATTTTTGATCTCTTTTTCCATTGTCCATTATTGAATGTAATTTTTCTTTCATTGTGATCTGAAAAGGATGCACTTACTATTTTCTGCTTTTGTGCATTTGTTTGTGAGTTTTTTGATGTTCTAATACATGGTCATTTTTTGTGTAGGTGCTATTATATTGCTATATATTGTAGTTGCTATACATATATATGTATATATATATGTATATATATATATATATATATATATATATATATATATATATATATATATATATATGTATGTATTGCTGTAGGTGCTGTATATATTGCTGGGAAAAGGTATTTTCCTTTCTATTCCCATTCATTCTTCTCCAGAGATCTATCATATCTATCTTTTCCAGAATTTAACTCACCTTCTTCTTTTTGTTTACTTTTTGGTAAGATATATCTAGCTCTGAGAGAGGAAAGTTGAGGTTCTTCACTAGTATAGTTTTATTATCTGTTTCCTCCTGTAACTCATTCAACTTCTCCTTCAGAAATTTGGCTGCCATAACATTTGGCTCATATATGTTTAGTATTGATAAGATTTCATTGTCTATGGTACCTTTCAGGAAGATATAGTTTCCTTCTTCATCTCTTTTAATTAGATCTTTTTTTTTTTGCTTTTGCTTTGTTTGAGATCATAATTGCTACCCCTGCTTCCTTTGCTTCAGCTGAAACATAATAATTTCTGTTCCATCCCTTACCTTTACCCTGTGTGCATCCCTTTGTTTCACATGTGTTTCTTATAAATAACATATTGTAGGATTTTGTTTTTTAATCCATTCTGCTATCTGCTTCCATTTAATGGGTGAGTTTATTCTATTCACATTTATAGTTATAATAATTAATTTTATTTCCCTCCATTCTGTTTTCTCCTTATCTCCCCCCTCATCTCCCTCAAAAGTATTTGCTATTCCCTCCTCAAAAGTATTTTTCTTCTGATTACTGCCTCCCCCAATCACCCTCTCCTTTATCAGTCCTTCCTCCTTCTTCTATTATCACTATCCCTTTTTACTTCCTTATAGGGTAAGTTAGATTTCTATATCCAACTGAGTGTCTATGTTATTCCCCCTTTGAGCCATTTTTGATGAGACTGAGGTTAAAGCCTTACCTGCCACCGCCTGCCATCATCCCCTCCATTATAATAGCTCTGTCATGCCTCTTTTATGTGGGATAATTTACCCTATTCAGTCTCTCAACTCCTCCCCCCTTCTTTTTCCAGTGCAATTTTCTTTTCTTTTGGGGGGGAGAGGTTATCAGAGTCACCACATATCCATACCCTCTGTCTATATATACACTTCTTCTAATTGTTCTTATAGTCATAAAGCTAAATGCTACAAATATTATCTTGCCATAGAGAAATACAAACGCTTTAACCTTTAATTGTACTACTTATGTTTTCTCTTCCTTGTTTTTTTTGTACCTATTAATGTTTCCCTTGAGTCTTGTATTTAGAGGTCAACTTTTTAATCCAGTTCTGGTCTTTTAATTAGAAATGCTTGAAAGTCCTATATTTTGTTTGTTATACCCTGCCCGACAACTCCCCCCCCCCCCCAATATTATATTCAGTTTTGCCAAGTTGTAGTCCTAACTCCTTTACCTTCTGGTATATCATATTCTGAGCCCTCTAGTTCTTTAATGTGGAAGCTACCAAATCTTGTGTAATCCAGACTGTGGGTCCATTTGAATTGTTTCTTTTTGGCTGCCTGCTGCACTTTTTCTTTGATCAGTGAGCTCTGGAATTTGGTTATGATGTTCCTGGGAGTTTCATTTTGGGATCTCTTTCAGGAGATGATCAATTGATTCTTTCAATTTCTATTTTGCCCTCTAGTTCTAATATATCAGGGCAATTTTCTTTGATATTTCTTGAAAAATATTGTTCAGGCTTTTTTTTTTTTTTTAATCATGGATTTCAGGTAGTCCAATAATTCTTTCTCCTGAATCTATTTTCTAAGTCAGTTATTTTTTCAATGAGAAATTTCACATATTCTTCTATTTTTTTTTTTACCTTTTTGGATCTTGTTTTATTGTATCTTGATGTCTCATAGAGGCATTAGTTTCCACTTGCTCTGTTCTAATTTTTAAAGAACATTTTCTTCAGTGCACTTTTGTACTTCCAATTTTATTTTTAGGGGGTTATTTTTGTATATCTTTTCCTATGTTATTGACTCATTTTTCATGATTCAGTTGCATTGCTCTCATTTCTTTTCTTCATTGTCTTCTACTTCTCTAATTTGCTTTTTAAAATCCTTTTTTAGCTCTTCCAGGAATTCTTTTTTTTTTGGCCTGAGACCAAATTACATTTTTCTTTAAGGCTTATGCCTTGATCCTTCCTGCTGCCATAGTAACTTTATGTCATCAAGTTAATTTTTTTTAAAAATTAGCTCATTTTTTTCTGCTTTTTTTTTTTTGTGGCTTAATGTTTTTATGTGAGAATTGGTCCCTGGTCTTTCATTGTCCCAAGCTTTTTGTGCTAGGGCTCAGGGTCTTACTGCTTGCTTTCACTTGATTTTTCACTTTCACTTAGCTATTTGTTTCAGTGGAGGGTAGACTACCTTTCTGGTGTGTAAGTAGAGCTAGGGTGGACAGTAAGAAGGGCTTCCCTTTGGCTTCCCCTGGGTGTGGGCTTTAGCTACTGGCCTACCATGGAGGTGAGGCCTTTCTCCTGGGTTGCTTTTGTAACACAGTCTTTCCTGTAGCTAGCCCTGGAGGAAGATTCTTATTACTGGTCAGGCCTCAAAGGTGGGGCCATGCTGCTGGGTTGCTATGGAAAAAGGGGAAAAGGGTCTCTGGTGGCAGGCCAAAGGGGTGGGGGAGTCTCACTGTTGACCAGCCCTGGGGTGGGGCTTCACTACTAGTCAGCAATGGCGTCAAGACTTTCCTGGTGGCTTATACTGGGAATGGGGCCTTGCTGTGCTATAGGGGCTGCTAGCTTGCTTAGGGGGTACGGGCTTGTCCTATGCCTTTTTGCTGGATTGCCCCAGGCTTGGAGCCTTGCTGCAGGCCCCATGCTATGAAGCTGGTGCTGTTCCCCATGCTCTGCTCCCAACCCCGTGAGATAAATCTTTCCTACAGGGCTGGTAAGCTGACTCCTTGCTCCTGGATAAATTCTGAGGCAGTCTTCTAGTTGTTTGGAGGGGAATTTGGGAGGGCTTCAGAGGATTCCTTCCTTGCTGTACCATATTGGCGCTGGAAATCTGAATACATTTTTAGTACTAGTTTACTTGTAAAGTCTAAAACTATGTCCTGTCATTTCAAGGATTTTAAGAGATCCTTCTAGCTCCCAAATAATTACTTCTTGCATATTGGAATGTTTACAATTAGAGATTTATTCCTTTGGCTACCAGACTAATTCTTGGTTAAAATATAAATGCCCCTTTGTAGCGGCAAGCACCCCAACATCCCTAGGGTGGCTGCCAACACAGGTTCTTAGATCTGCTTTTCTAAAGGAAAGCAACTCAAAATGGGTTAACAATCTTACTTTAATCAATCAAACATATATCATTTACCTAGTTCAGGGAAAAAAGGTCAGCACCCTGAACTTCAGAGTATACAGACAGAAGTTTCAAAGCAGAGAAACAAACAGATCAAACAGACAGGCTTCCAAACTGTCCAACCATTATCAATACCAAATCACAGTTACCGGAGAGGGAAGCATCAACATCTGGGTTTTCAAAGCCGGGGGGCTCTCAACAACGGCTTCCCAGAGTCTCATCTGGTCAAGTCACACAACACTTCTCAAAGTGAGCCCCAAAGCAAAGCCTCTCATCAGGGTTTATATAGCCTTCTCCTGGCTCAGAGAATGTAACAACCTTCTTGACCCACTGTGCAATCACAAAGCACCAAGATGTGGGCTTTCCTGATAACAAAGCCTCCTGCCATAGGCTCTATGTGACCATATTCAGCCTATTAGGAGGCAGAGTATATTTTCAAATCAAGGAAGGTTCTTGGAGTGTCTTAATCCAATCAATGTCTCTTAAGCCTAGGGGCAGGGAAGATCTTTAAATTTGCCTTTCCCATTACAATCAGCCCCAAGATCTTTCATGCCCATAACATACACAATTTACATTTGAATTAGCACTAAACATCTCTTAGGTCACATTTTCCAGGTACATAAGAAAATCACAATATAATCTCAAAGTACAATAGTCCAAGTCTTCCATTCATGGGGGAGCTCAGAGCCAGGAGGCCAGGAGCCAGGAGCCCGAATCTGGAGCCAAGAGCCCCGGAGCCCAGGAGCCTAGGTGACTGAAGTATGACTTGGATGCTGAGACTTTGTTTGTTTGCAGCTTGGTTGAGCCTAGAATTTCCTGGAGTGGAAATGATGAGAGATCTGACATGGACCAGACCCTGTGAACTTCAGGGTAGAGCAGGACCTGCCCAGAGAGCTGGTCAAGGAACTGGGAGCTGTCTGCCATTGAACCCAGTTGACAGTCTGGGGAATCCAGGTAGAATTTGGGACCATGGAAGGGGATCCAGGGAATCTGAGAATAGGTTCCAAGTCAAGATGAAGAAAAGACCTCTCCTTGGGTACTGAGTAATTATGGAATTATAGTTTACTAGTGACCTAAGGGGTGGAGGGGTTTGTGTATGATACTTAAGTACGACTTTGCTGAATAAGTGACTGATTGTACTTTGAATACTTTGAGATATTGTTACTGATAAGAGACTGATTGAGTTAATCAAGACTTTGCCCCATGAGTGGAAGACTTTGACCATGTACTCTGAAACTACTGATAAGTGACTGATTGAGTTAACTTGAGTGACTATTTTACTTTGAGACTATGTTGTGAATATTATATTGTGACTATTATATGATTGTTACTGATAATTGACTAAGTTAACAGTTGCCCCATGAGTGGAAGACTTGGACTATTGTACTTTGAGATTATATTGTGATTTTCTGTGATAAGTTGTAATATTGTGAATGCTGTACCTTGATTTCCTGTGGATGTTTTGCTTTGATTTATTATGGAATAAATAGAGTGATCATTGTACTGAGTAACCAGAACCTTAAAAGCTGTTCACAGTAGCATTTTTCTGGAAAGCTTCTGTGCATGCCATTACACCCTTGGAGAAGTAATCCATTTAGTCTTAGCAAACTTTTACTGCATCTGGCTGTGGATGAGTTTATTAAGTCTTTCTCTGAGAGTAATGTTTGATTGGAGGGAAGAAAGAAGAGGAGAAAAGGCATGAGGGCACCTGCTAATAAAGGGTAACTTGCGAAAAAATCCGCTAATTTTTGCACAGAATAAAACCCCCAAACTTTGCTTACTTCCCAGTTTTACCTAAGGGCTGTCCTTTATCTGGTAATATAGGGTCCTGCCTGGCCTACATTTATGAATAGATAATTCATCATTAGCATATTTTTGTATGCAAATCTTAAACTCAAGAATAGTTTATCTTAAGTAGGCTAAACGTTCCCTCTAATACTGCTTATACTATAATTTTCCAAGCAAACATTTTGTTGATAGTGCACAGGTAAACTTTCAGCCCAGCTAGTGTCCAAGTCATCACAAACACAGAATGAGTGGATAATTCATGAATGGCGTTTTAATGTGTGAACATTAAAAAATTGGTGCACTAATTTTCTACTTCCTTCTAACTTTTTTCTTTGTTTCGTTTGACCATTTGTTTTTGTTTATTTGGGTTAGAATAGTCATTCATTAAATAGTTTTTACTGGGTCTTTTTGTAGAATACGTAAATTGTCTACTATACAAGCTGAACTAACTGCCCCAAATTTTTAGTGGGTTGTAGTTATAGAATATAAATGAAAGAGTGAATTCCCTTTATCTTTAGGGTAAAACACAAACTCTTCTGGCATTTAAATCTCTTCACAATTTAGTCCCAGCCTGTTTTTAAAGTCAATTTTACATTATCTCCCTATCACACACTCTATGCTCCATCTAAACTGACTTGCTTCTTGTTGACATCCCATATCTTTTCTCTTTGTTTTTGTATGGATCAAGAGGTCAAGAAGCACAGTGTTTAGCATAAAGCAAATAATAAATACTTATTGATTGATTGAATACAGTATGCTGCTCCCAAAACAAAGCAAATATCAGTCAATTCCATGTTGAGGAAAGGTGTTTTTCCTTCCTTCCTTTCTTCCTTCCTTCCTCCTTTCTTTCTTTTCTTCCTTCCTTCCTTCCTTCCTTCCTTCCTTCCTTCCTTCCTTCCTTCCTTCCTTCCTTCCTTCCTTCCTTCCTTCCCTTCTTCCTTTCCCTTCCTTTCCTTCTTTCCTCTTTTTATTTTTCCTTGTCCAAAAACAAGAATGTTTGCAGTTTGGCTATTCAGGTTACCAAGTGCGTTATAGTAAAAGAAATAATAGCATTCTAACAAAAGAAATCTTGATTGACACAGGAATTATTATAAGTTCAGCCTTTCATTCCTGTTTTAAAGCTTTTTATGTTCTATAACTTTCTCTAACATTGCCTTAAACTTTCTTTTAGAAATCTTATTTTTATTTCTACTTTTTGTTTTTTATATTACTTTCATTTTGAAATATATCTCTTCACCTATCCTACCCAGAGAAAGTCATCCTCTAAACCAGATTAAAGAGAAAGGAGAAAGTTTTAGTAAAAATGGCCAACCTATCCACCAAGTCTGAAAGTATATTTGGTATTTCCTTACCTAGAGTCCTCTACAAAGAATGGAAGATAGTGCATTTTTTCATCTGCTTTTCAGATCCAAGTTTGGTTATTACACAGCTTTAGTTTTATTTCATTTTGGTTTTTGTAGTTATAGAGTATAGGTCTCTGACTCTACTTGCTTCACTCTGTACCAGTTTATATAAGACTTTCTATGTATTCTCAAATTCCTCATATCCATTGTTTCTTGTGCTGCAGTAATCAGATCTCATCATTTAACATACTCCATCTCATTTATTAGCCATACCAAATCAACAGACATCTACACTGTTTTTCGCTCCTTGCTGCCATACAAACAATTGCTTCAAATGTTTTGGTGTATTGGTCTTTGCTTCCTTGTTGGTTATATAACTAGCAGTGAAAATCTACCACAAACTTCCAATAATGTTGTAATTATGCAATTACTTTTGCCTTTTTATCTTTCCCTTCTCTATTCCACACTTCTGTAGATGAATTTTTCCTTGTTGCTATTCACTCCTCTGAGTTTTCAATAAATCACTCTATAGAGAGGGAATCTGGGATTTCCTCCTCTGTATTAATTGTTTTTCAATTTTTGTGAATATTTGTCTCTTTGAGACTTCTAGTGCTCATTAGACTAGTTGGATGTTGTACATTTTGGTACTTTTGAATGAGAGCAAAAGATAATCTCTTTTCTTGAAGGCATTCTTTTAAGTTCAACTTAAACTTGGCACTTGGTTTAGGTAAACTGTATTAAGTTTTCATCCTTAGTGTTTGAGGAAATGACTGCATCTCTAAGCCAGTTTGAGAAAATACGTAGGTAACTAGGAAAGAGTTAACATTTTAATCACTTAGCCTACATTAATGTGTTATAGAAGTTAGGCAAATCTATGGCCTTTGGACTTCCAGGGTACATATCTAGCAGGAAAAGACAAAGAAGAGGAATCCAGAAGAAGAGAAGGGCTTCATTGTTTTTAAAATCAGATCCACACGGAGACTTGTCATGTTAGAATACCTTTAAATCACTAGTAAGAAAGTCCAGGCACTTTGTATTGAATTTTCAGGAATCTTTCAGGGTGGTTCTTACAAAGTAATTATTAGTATTGCTGACTGAGCTTTGGAGTCACAGGTGTTATATAATGGACTTCTATTTTCAGAGGCTTAGTCAGAATCTGAATAATTGGTTCAGTCCTCTCCCTTGTGAAAGGACAGGAGTTATACAAACAGAAGAATCAAAAAGATATTTTCCCTCACAACCCCATTCAAATACTGTTTAATAGTTAATATTACAGATTAAAAATACTTTTTTTTTGGCTTCCTTGCACATACTGTAGCAACCTTGAGTCCAGCTTCTCTGACTCATATGAATGTCATGCTCACATTATTAATGCTTTAATTTAATAAACATTAGATCCTCAAGCCAAAC
Source organism: Gymnobelideus leadbeateri (assembly GCA_011680675.1). Lineage (NCBI taxonomy): Eukaryota > Metazoa > Chordata > Mammalia > Diprotodontia > Petauridae > Gymnobelideus > Gymnobelideus leadbeateri. The sequence goes on along the minus strand of WOXC01009031.1, from coordinate 272,932 downwards.
CAGAATTTGGCAGTTCATTGTATATAGTTGGAGAAAGATTGGTTGGCTTAGATAAATTCCTATGATTAACCTTTATAATTGAATATGCTTTAGATGTATTGGTGTGAAAGAGTTGACTGAGCATTTTGACAAAACTGTATGTATTCTAATTATTTGTTGGGATGGTCTTTGGTCATCAATTTAGCCCTCCAGCAGAGAAATCAAGATTTTCCAGAATGACAGTAAGAATGATCCACCCTCCTTACTGATTTAGTTGTAATTGAAGTCAAGTCCTTAAGGAAACCATGAAGCATATCCCACCTGGGAAGGATTCTAAGTTATATTCTCTCTTTAAAATGAGTCAGACTGTTTATTAACTAAGACTATTAATTATTCCAGCAAAGGGGCTCATGATCCCAGATATACTGCATATATCCACTGATTAGAAGAAAAATAGGAAATTAATTAACTCCTGGGCCCCCTTGCTCTATTCAAACAGATTATTTGCAAAGTTTCCAAATTACATGGCATAGAGATAATGAAGATACCCAAGTTTGAGCTTTGGCTTTGGCAGTTCACTAGAAATGACTGTGTGCTCTAAGGTCTCTCTAGCATTAGACAAAATATTTATATCGATGGAATGTCTCCTTGGAAAACCAGTTGATAAAGAGATAACTTAATGGTGACAGACAAAGCCACTAAATAGATACAGGTCATAGTTCTTGCTCCAGTCAAGAAACCTCGAGATATTTCCAGCTACCTTTTTACTTGGGGGCAGTTGCATGCCATGTCAGACTAGACAAGCCTGTGTTTCCTTTGCATAAATTGTGGCAAACATTAGACAGTTGTCTATGAATCTCTTTTCTTCACTTATGAGTTTGACTCCTAAATAGCTGAAGGATTTCAAAATGCCAGGCTATTATTACCAGATTGACTCTTTTTCTTATAATAGAGAGGTAGCTAATAATATATCCCCTGTCATGCTTAAAAATAGTGATACATCTCTTCTTACCCCACCTATTAGTCCCAGATCCACTTGGTTTTAGTCTAAGTTGAGCATCTGAGCTTTTTAAAGTTAGCATTCAGCTGAGTGCCCTGAGCTCCCTAACTTAGGAGAAGTAATCTTCCCCGGACAGTAACATTTTAATAATCTTAAAAGACACATGCTGACCAGAAGAGATGCTATTAAAAAAAAAACCCGTCAAACCTGTAGCAATTATGTTTATAGTTCCCATTAAAATTTTTGAATAATTATTTTATGTATGAAAATATACAATTAATACATTTTAAAAAATGAATGAAGTAAAAACATAAATTTGTATTTTAAAGACCATATCCCCATCTTACCAACAGTTGAAAAATTCTCTTACTGTATGGTTTATTTTTCTAAAATATGTCATATAAATATTATGAAATATACATCCTATTTGCCTATGGTTAATGGCTCTAAATGTAACTTCTAGCCTTTTTGGTACTACAGGGAAATACCTCTGCCTTCTGTAGCTATGTACCTTATTTACTCTCTTTCTTCTGATCCCTTAAGTGTTATACTTTTGGAAATTACTTTACCTTGGTTATAAAGCTCAACATAAATGGTTAAATTTTTTTTGTTTGTAACCTAAATGGAAACAGCAAATTTAGTTACATAGACCTCTTAAACTCATCAAGGCAATACCACTTGGAATACCAAAGGAATATTTGCTTGGGAGCTTAACTTCAAATAGGAGACGAGAATAGAAGGCTGAGCTCTCATTACAGAATAGCAGTTCTTTTATTTCTTCTTGTTTCCCTATCTCACTGCCCAGAGAGGCTATTCCAAACCTTCCTTTCTCTTCTCAAGCCTCTCATAGCCCTCCTCCCCTCTTTTCTCAACTGAGGATCTCACTTCTTATCTTATTGAGAAAATGAAGGTCTTTCAATGGCAGTTCCCTCATCTTCATTTCAAACTCCTTGATATCACCTCCCCCTCTCTCCTCTTTCCCTCTAATCTCTGACAGTGAGGTAGTCTTCCTCTTTGCCAAAGGCTGCCCACTCTCATGTGCCCTTTATCTTAACCCCTTCTGACTTCTCTAACAGACACCATTCTCTATTATCTCTGTCTCTCCATCTCTCTATTTACCTGTCTGTCTGTTTAATTTTCAGCTTCTCCCTCTTTCTTGTTTCCTTCCCTACTGCTTTTGAGCATTCTAAAGTCTTCCTCATCTTTAAAAAAAAAAAAACCTCACTAGACTCTTGTTATCCCCTCAAGGTATCATCCTATAACTCTTTTCCCCTTTCTTAGCCAAATTCCTATAAAAAGCTATCTGAAGTCTGCCTCTTCTTTCTTTTTGGTCACTCACTTCTAATTCCTTTGTAATCTGGCTTCTGACCCTAACTGAAGCTACTTTTTATGATGTTACCAACAATCTTTTAATAGAAAGATCTGATGTTTTTTTTTCACAGTCCTCATCCATCTCTGCTTATATGCTACCTTTGATGCTATTGCCCCCATACTCCTGGACACTTCTTTGAGTTTTTGCAACACTATTCTCTCTCCTACTTCTCCTCCTGGCTATCTAAGATTCCTTCTCAGTCTCCTTGACTTCATCCTTCATGTCATGCTTCATAGTTATGGATGTTTCTGAAGGCTCTGTCCTGGGCCCTCTTCTCTTCCTCTATACATGCACACTTTCTGTGTGTCTATCTTTCTTTGTGTCTTTTTCTGTATCTTTTTCTCTTTCTCTTTATCTCTTACTGTCTCTCTCTCTCTGGCCTTATCAGCTGCCATGAGTTTAACTTTCATATCTTTACAGAGGACTCCCGTGTCTAAATATCCAGCCCCAGTTTTTCTTCTGAGATTGTTTACCATATCACCATTTGCAAGTTTGATATTTTAACCTCGATGTTCCAGAGACAGGTCCAACACAAGACTGATTATCATTTTCTCTGAACTCACCCCTTTTTGTGTTCTAACATTCTCCCAGTTTAATAATTGTAGTATTATCCTTTGCTCTGCCTCACTTCACATGCCCAGTCACATGTCACACTGTTGTTTCTTCCTACATAGCCAGTAAAAAAAATGTCCATTTTAAACTTAATTTATTTTTAGTTTTCAACATTTACATCCATAAGTTTTAAATTTTCTCTGCCTCCCTCCCTTCCCTCCTCCCCAAGACAGCATGCAATCTGATACAGGCTCTACATAATACATTCTTATTAAACACATTTTCACTTTAGTCATGTTGTATAGAAGAATTAAAATGAATGAGAGGAACCATGAGAAAGAAAAAAAAAACAAAAGAAAAAAGATCAAATAATATGATTTGATCCACACTCTGACTTCATATTTCTTTTTCTGGATGTAGATGGAATTTTCCATCATGAGTCTTTTGGAGTTGTTCTAGGTCCTTGCATTTCTGAGAAGAACTAAGTTCATTAAAGTCAGTCTCATACAATGTGGTTATTACTGTGTACAATGTTCTCCTGGTTCTGCTCACCTCATTAGGCATCATTTCATATAAGTCTTTTCAGGTTTTTCTGAAGTCCATCTGTTCATCATTTCTTATAGCACAGTAGTGTTCCATTACATTCATATACCACAGCTTGTTCAACAATTCCCCATTTAATGGGCATCCCCACAATTTCCAATTCTTGGCCACCACAAAAAGAACTGCTATAAATATTTTTGTATATATGGGTTCTTTTCCCATTTATATGATCTCTTTAGGATACAGCCCTAGAAGTAGTATTACAGGGTCAAAGTATTGCACATTTTTATAGCCCTTTGGGCATAGTTCCAAATTGCTCTCCAGAATGGATAGATCAGTTCACAACTCCATCACCAATGAATTAGTGTTCCAGTTTTCCCACATCTTCTCCAGCACTTACCATTTTTCTGTTTTGGCATAGGTGTGGTGTGGTACTGCAGAGTTGTTTTGATTTGCATTTCTCTAATCAATAGTAATTTAGAGCATTTTTTTTTCATAGGACTATAGATAGCTTTAATATCTACCTCTGAGAACTCTCTGTTCATATCCTTTGACCTTTTATCAGTTGAGGAATGACTTGTATTCTTATAAATTTGACTAAATTCTTTATATATTTTAGAAATGAGGCCTTTATCAGAGACACTGGTTTTAAAAATTCTTTCCCAGTTTTCTACTTCCCTCTTAATCTTGATTGCTTTGGAAAATATCCATGTTTTGGGGCAACAAAAAAACAAGGTCAGTTTTGGATATCTTCTATTCAGAGTGTTGGCAGGACTTCCAGGTGGAATGAATATCAAACAGGTCTCAGTCTGGCTTCTTATCTCCTCTCTTTACTGTGACACTGAGAGGTCACCAGTGACCTGTGACCTTCCAGATGTGATGGCCTTTTCTAAATCCTCCATCCTCTTTCATCTCTCTGCTTCATTTGATACCATTGACACCCTGACTCCTAATACTTTCTCCTTAGCTTCCATGACACTAATTTCTTCTTAGCAGAATGACTGTTCTTTCTTAGGCTCCTTTGGAGTAGGATCCATCTCCTACTCACTCCCTACCCATAACTCCTCAAAGCATGAGTATCCCCTCAGGATCAGTCCCAAGTCCACTCCCTCTCTCTCTACATTCTCACCCTTGGTAATTTCATCTGCTTTCAGTTTAGTGTGGATGACTTCTAAGTTTATATATACAGTTCCAGAGTCTCTTGAATACAGTCCTACAGCACCAGCTTTCTTTTGGATACCTTGTTATAGTCTAATATCTGGGACTGATGTTATATATTAGGTTCTAGTTTATTTGAAGAGAAGGGAAACATAAAATCCAACTTAATTCACATCCGCAATAACTAGCATTTATATAATGATTAGAGGTTTATAAAGCAATTTGTATGTTACCTTTTATTCCTCACAATCTTGTGAGGTCAGTACTGTTATCCCCATTTCACAGGTTTTGAACTGAGAATGATTAAGTGATTATCTCAGGGTCATATAATTAAGAAGTATATAAGCAGGATTTGAACTCAGGGTATTTCTGACTCCAAGTCTAACACTGTATCTACAAGTCACTTAGCTGCATGTATTGATTGATGACTGTAGTGAGAGAGTTTTCTTCTGAACCCAGGCCTGTGATTTATTTTCTAGATAGCATGAATCTAACCTGGCTCTGCCATTTACTCCCACTGTGACCATGGACAAATTACATAACCTCTCAGGCTTTAGTTTCTTCATTTGTATGCTGAGGGGTTTGGATTAGATGAACCTTAAGATCTTTTTCATCTTTTAAAGACTTTGCAGGTGATTTTCAAAAGTCATTAGTCCCTCTGGTTGGTAAATCTCTACCAGTCAGAGTACATTTTCTAGTGCTACTTTCAATCTTTACTTTTTCTGTTGATTCTCATATCAGTAGATTAAAATAATACTTCTCAATGCAGAATATAAATGTGACATTTCCCACAAACTCTTGATTTTTGTGTATGTTAGTCAAAAGGAGAAAGAGAAAAGAGAAATAGAACATAGCAAATGTATTTGGGTCTACATCTACCTTTCATTTAGGCATATTGCTAGAGTTGTTTCAGGCCTGAATAATATGGATGGGCACACTTTTAGTTAGAACAAATTAATATTTTTTTCCTGATCTTTCTCATTTCACTTTTATATAATATTCCTTAGTTTTCCATTGCTTTAATAGAACATGATACAATAATAATAAATATGCTTAAAATGTTGTAGAATGTTAATCATTTTGAAGCCCTTTTCAAGCACTAAGTAAAATTGTTTCATTACTTCTTTTGTAGTTTGAAATTACTAATAAAATTAGCAAAATGATGACTGCTAAAAAAAAAAAAAAGGAATTGAGTGTTACAGAGATTTGTTTCCCAGAATCAGAAATGAAACCCATAAAATGAACTGAATGGTAGCTTAATTAGTAACCCACACTTACATACCTTTAAGATTTACAAAAACCTTTCACTTCTCTTGTTTAATCCCCACAATAGCTTTTTGGGGTCAGTGATGAGAATACTGTTGTCTCCATTTTGTGGATTGGGACATTTTGACATGGGAGAGTAAGGTGAATTAATAACATTAAATAGTTCTGGTTCTTCTGGCTTTTTCCACCACACAAGTTTGTCTCTAATTTTTTTTAAAACATTGATACTTACTTTCTCTTCTTACTGGCTGTCCCCCAGGCGTAGAATACTTTACACTCCATGCTTCTTGACACCCCTGGCTGCTTCTCCTAAAATTCAGCTCAAATAACAGCTTCTGTAGGGGGCCTTCTGTGCGCCGCACCCCCCTCCACCCCCGGCTGAATCCTTCCCCCACTAAGGTTGGCTTCTGTCTATGCTATATGGATCTTATATTACCTATTTATTTACAGATTGTTTCCTCTCACCATAAGTAAACCCCTTGAAGGCAGGGACTATTTTTTGTGTTTTTGCCTTTGTATCCCTAATGTTCAGCAGTGTCTGGTACATAGTAATGCTTAATAAATGGATTATTGTTGATGGATTGACTGGTCGTGTAGATTACATGATTATGTGGGATGTATCTTTTTATAGTTTATGAGGAATTAATTATTTTTGAAAGCAAAAAGTGTGTGATGTTATAGTGATAGCTGACAGTGCAACCTTGGTGTCCTCTTAATACAGTGTTAATGGCATACATAAATATCTGCACCTTTTAAAGTAAAAAGTTGTCTCAAATAAACAAGGCCTAATAGATTGATCAGACATTATTGGGAGAAGTTAAACAGATATACTAATATTTAATTCCATAAGTGATAAGATGTAATTTTAAAAAAGCAAAACAAAATAGGAATTAGGAAAAGCTTATTTGCAAATTATTTTAATTAGGCTGCCAAAGGGTATTGAATTTGTCTAACCAAACTCTCAATGTGCAATATGAATCTTCAGTTCTTAGTCACCACATCAGGAAACTCGAGTCAGAATCCAAGAAAGTAGACTTCACATTAACATACAACCAGCTTTCAGGTAGAGAAACCAGGTTGTAGGTCATCAAAATAAGAATGCTGAATCTCTTAAATAAGAAATTAAGGTTTTTTTTTTTTCCAAGATACCCACTACGTATGGTGACATATGCTCTTATAAATGATTAAATATTTAAACAATCTTGGGTCAAACAATGACATATGCCACTTTATTTTGGCCCATAGATTTAAAGCTAAAAGAAAATTAAATTTCTTTCAACCTCTGTCATGAGGAAACCTCCACACATGAGGAAACTGAGGTTCACAAAGAGGAAATTACTACTACTACACATAGTAAACATCAAAATCAGGGTTTGAAACCAGGTTATCCAGAACTGGTATATATTCAATTTAAACCAATAACCAAGATTAGATAGTTTCTTCATTTACATTAAGAAAGCTTTATATCTGTGTAGACAATGTTAGTACTATAGTCCTGTAATTGCTGAGCTGTAAAGTTGAATCATTAAATTTTAGACTGAGTGAATGAGTTCAGATAGACTTTCTATATGTCTGCATTTTACTTTAAAACATTCCCTCCCCTACCCCCCTATTCTATGATGTTTGGCATGAAAAAATTAAAGGCTAACGTGATTATATTGCTTTGAGAAAATGTATTTTCTTTCTCTGGGCTAATCTTTCCCCGGATATTAACAAACATTTATGACACTCCTGTTGTTTGCTAAGATACATAGACAAAAGTGCTCATTCCCTCAAGAAGCTGACATTCTGTTACTTTCTGGTACATTCTGTTACCAGCGTGTTTATATAGGAATATAACAATCATACAAGATAGTTTTAGGAGGGAGGGTGGCATTGGTGGTGATATTGAGGGGAAAGGGGATTCAGGAAAAGTTTTATGTGGAAGATGGTACCTGAACTGATCTTCAAAGGAAAGAGGGGGTTCTAAGAGGTAGAGAGGTAAGTGATAATTTCAGGAGTCAGTGGTGACCCTAAGTTTGGTAGCTAGGTCAAACTAGCAAAATTTTCAACCCTAATTTTTACCTTTTAAATAAAACTTAGGAATTTCTAATGGTATTCAGTGTTTCAGGTATATCTCAACTGGGCTTTCCCTGATGAATCATTAAAGTAAGTGAGTGGGCAGGAAGGTAATGCTAACCTTTTTCGATATGGTTCCATTTCACCATGCTGTGTTGTTGGGAGCTTTTTAAATAGAACTTGTGTGGGGTGGTGGTGGTGGTGGTAGATTGAGGTGCAAGGGTGGAGTAGAGGTGGGGAGAAAGAAATAGGAAGAAAATACACTATAAACCTCTAATGACCTATTAAAATCTTGCTCAAATTTTTCTTTTCTGAAGTTGAAGACTTTTTTTATTGGCTTAATCCATTGTCTGTCTTACCAAAGGTTATACATATTCAAACAAGACCATATATTTTTTCTGTAGGTAATTGACTTTTGAAGATGTTAAATGATCTGTGGATAAGACTGTGGAATCAATTTCTCATATGTGTGGGATTGTAACCGTTAATACTGTCATTACTGAAACTATATACCTTCTTACAACTGGCAGCAACAGTGTATCTACGGAATATGTTAATACAGTTATTCCTTTGGTTATAAATTATTTGGTTGGAAAATATTTGAATATTATAGGTGACTTATGTTGCTTGACTAGACATCATAGGCGAGGGATACTTATGGTTTTCTGTGAGGAATGCTAATAGTTTAAAAACCACATGAATATATTTATACTTAGTCATATCTTCTATAAGTAATTGGTAAATTATAAACTTCTCATACCTGATTATGTCAAAATGAGAAAGTTTTTAAAAACAAAAATGATTATTTAGCATATAAACAAATAAAATGATATACATATATTATACTTTTTTAAAATGTTGGTCATCCATATATCAGAGAATAAAGAAATTGAATCAAACCTAAAATAGGCCCAGGTGAAATGATTAAGAAAAATATAGAAAGTAAGAAATGGCCACAGGTATGGAACTTAATAGTACTATTGTTTTCTATGATTAATGTCATATAATTTTCAAGTGAACAGAGCCTAAAATAAATATTTACATGCTGGTAAAACTGTAAAATCTTTACTCTCTTTTTATGCATTTTATGTTTAGGAAAGTATGATACTATGTTGATGAATTATTCTTGTAATATTAAACAAAATTTAAAACTGTTATATTTGGAGTTTTACACAAATTTTACACAAATTTGTTAAATATTACAAAAATTATATTAAATATTAAAATAAACCAATTAATAATGACTTAGGATTTCTTAAAGCCATATTTTACAGTAATATTTCATTTTTTTGTCATTGGTAGCAAATCACGTATTCTGGAGAAATGACTTTTCTAGACAACTGAAATCAGCTCTGTTAGAAACCAGACTTTGAAACACTTGTACATTTAATTGGTCTAAGGAGAATCTTTCTAAAGTGTTTTATGATTGCAGTAGTTGATATTTTGAACAAAAAAACCTTTTCTTATTAACTCAGCACCTTCATTGTCAAGTAAAATTATTAATCATAGAGTTTAGAGGTAGAAGGGAACTTAGAGTTCATTTGATCCAGCTGGCTTTCCTTATTTTATAAATGGGGGACCTGAGACCCAGAAGGAGATCCCCTGGGTAGTAAAATAGCCAAACCGGGATTTGAATTCGAGCCCTCAGAATCAAAATCCAGATTTTCTTTAATTGTGCAATATTTCTATGTCCTGAGGCAGTAGTGGGGAACCTGTGGCCTTCAACTGAGCCCAAGTTTTACTAAACAAATCTTTTTATTAAGGGGATTTATTCTGTGATGTTTGGATTTAGTCGAAGGCTGCACTTAAGGATGTAGAAGGCCATGTGTGGCCTCAAGGCTATAGGTTCTCCACCCTGGTCTTCAGGGTTATTGAAGTTTGCAGGGGGATTTTTGCCCTTATTGAAATGAGCTCAAATTGCTGAGCTTTTCTACTTTATGGTCCTTTTCTCTTCCCCTTTGATGTCTCTTCTTCCCACTGTTATGATTTGTTTTTGTATATTCTCAGTTTGTGCTTATACTATTTCTGTTTTGATCAGAAACCCTGAGGGTCTTCCCCTTCTAGAGTGATTTTTTTTTTTTTGTACTAGGTAGAAGAGGCCATTCTCTGATTCATTTCTTACCTAGTCTTAATTACCAAATAGGCCTTCCCTTAAACTGAGACCTATTAAAGATCTTAGCTTAAGAAGACCAAGGTCCTCACTACATCCTGGACCAACCATTTTGATCTCTATCTGGCCACTGGACCCAGATGACTCTGGAGGAGAACGTGAAGCTGGTGACTTTGCACAGCCTTCCCTCACTTACTCCAGTTCACTTGCATGTCCTAGTATCACCTCCCTGTTTTCATGGCCCTCTTCAAGAACAAAGGACAAAACAACAACCACCACCACCATGATACTTTTTGCTTTATGCTAGGACAGATAGGAGTATTCTTTGGGGAAAACCAGATAACTGGATTTATTAAATGACTAACCTTAATTTTACACCCTTATAATTTTAACCCTATATTATATACTTTGTCATGAAATCTTGATAGTGGCTCTTTTTTCCTACAGATTAAGTAAATGGACTTTGTGACTGTGTGTTTTTTGGTGTTTTTGTTTGACTACTCAGCAGTCCTTTCATTTATTTTGGAGTTTTATGGCTATGTTCTAGAGAGGCAGAACCATCAGAACTTAAACCATTGGCTAAGTGGTATTTATTCAAGCTGGTTGTACCAGAAAGGTAAAGAACAGTGCCCTACCAACAACATTTGATAGTCACGTTCATAGTTGCTTGGTGGCTTAAAAGCTACTAGCAGTATACTAGGTCTGTTGTAGATAGAGACAGTAAATAGTCTGCTCTACTAACATTTAAAAAAAAAAAACAGTTTTGGGGGCAGCTAGGTGGCAAAGTTAATAGGGCACCAGCCCTGGAGCCAGGAGGATCTGAGTGCAAATCCAGCCTCAGGCACTTAACTAGCTGTGTGAGTCAACCCCAATTGCCCTGCCTTTTTCCCCTCCAAAAAAATAAAAAGAGTTTTAAACTTTAGTTTTCTATTATACTGACTTGCCATTTTATGGAATAGAGTATAATGGAAATGCAAATTTGAAGATCTTCCCTGCCCCTAGGCCCTTTGATAGGCTTAAGAGACTTTGAGAACCTTCCTTGATTTGAAAATATACTCTGCCCCCTAATAGGCTGAATGTGGTCACATGGAGCCTGTGGCTGGAGGCTTGGTTTTCAGGAATGCCCACACCTTGATGCTGTGTGATTGGGCAGTGGGTCAAGAGGGTGGCTACATTCTCTGAGCCAGGAGAAGGCTATATAATCCCTGATGTGAGGCTTTGCTTTGGGGCTCACTTTGAGAAGTGTTGTGTGATTTGACCAGATGAGACTCTGGGAAGCCATTGAAAACCCAGATGTTGATGCTTCCCTCTCTGGTAACTGTGATTTGGTATGGATGTAATGATTGGACAGCTGGAGGCCCATCTCTTTGAAATGTTTCTGTCTGTATACTCTGAAGTTCAGGGTGCTGACCTTTTTCCCCTGAACTAGGTAATCGATATGTTTGATTGATTAAAGTAAGTTTGTTAACCCATTTTGAGTTGCTTTCCTTTAGAAAAACAGATCTAAGAACTTGTGTTAGCAGCCACCCTGGGGATGCTGGGGTGCTTGCTGCTACACAGAACTAATTCTAAATGTTAATTTTTTTAATACTTTTGTTATATGATTTATGAGATTTTGATACTGTTTGTCAGAGCTCATAAATATTGTTGTTGTTATTAGAATCTCTTAAACATTTGCCTAGTTTTATATGGACCACTATGAAGCATTCCCTCATTATTGTTGTAATCTGATGCCTCATCTTGAGATAAGGGCAAAGTGGGTTCTCAAAAACCATGCTAAACTGTGGCAAGTTTTACTGACCTGGAAAAACTGAGGGTTATGGGCCCAATGACTTCAGAAGAAATTTTTGGTTAGGTTAGTTTGGAGAGGCTCATCACCAGGAAGTTGGCCATCAGATAATGCAATTTCAAGGCTATAGTGATTTGTAAAACTATCTACTATGGCAGGAAAGGAAAGTGTTTGTTGATAGAGGGAATATTCACACTGATGACATCATGGATCCTTTGAAGACATATTTTAAATATGCTTTAAAAAAGTTTAGGGGTGGCTAGGTGACACAGTGAATAGAGCACTGCCCTCGGAGTCAGGAGGACAGATCTGGCCTCAGACACTTAACAAAACACTTAATAGCCGTATGAGCTTGGGCAAGTCACTTCACCCCAATTGCCCTGCCTTCCCTCTCCAAAAAAAAAAAAAGTATTAAAAAGTTTAGTTTACTGTTAAGACATTTTGGTAGGACACTTAAATTTTCGTTTGAAACATAAAATAGCCTAAGTGGTTTTTCCTTTGTTTTTGTGTAGCAGCCCCCAGAGTTTTATTCCTTTCTCATGGGCTAGGACTGTTTTTGCCTTTCTTATCCCCAGTACTTAACATAGTATAGGCACATATTAAGTACTTAAATGTTTATTGACTTTAATGACTTTTCCAGTGTTAGACAAGCTAGGAGAGTTCTATGTTGGTACTCATTGTCAGTGGCCTATCAGCTGTGAACTTGACAGCTAGTGGCAATGGTTCAGTAGGTAAGACTTGAGTTCATATCCAGCCTCAGGCACTTACTAGTTGTGTGACCCTGGGTAAATCACTTAATTTGTATGCCTCAGTTTCCTCAACTGTAAAAATAGAGATCCAATCTAATAAACATTTATTAAGTGCCTATTATGTGTCAGACCCTGTGCTAAGTGGTAGGGATATAGTGAATAAAGAGAAGGACTGTCTTTGCCATCTAGGGATGATGTCTAAAGGGAGAGACTGCATGAAAAAGGAGGTCAAAAAACTGGGGAAGAGGGACCTTATTCCATGGAACTGAAACCAGACTGAGGAGCAGATGCAGAGTAGAGTAGATCCCTGTACAGTTTCTGCCCTCTAAGAAGGAATGCATTGGGAGGAGTTTGATACTCCTCCCTCCAGCCCTCCAATCCTAGGGGGAGTGGAAGGGGAGGGAGGTAATGTCCATAAAAGTTTGCATTAGCAAGTGAGATTAAGGGATGAGTTTATCCCAGGAAGGGCAGCTTGTTCCTTGGAGCTGAAGCCAGGCCAAGCAGCAGCTTCAAAGTGGAGTAATTCAGGGCTGCTTCCCAGGGTGTTGCAAGGATCAAATGAGATAATATTTGTAGTGCCTCTAGCACAGTGCTTGGCACATTGTAAACACTTACTATATGATTGTTTCCTATAAACTATAGTTAGCTCTCAGCCTATTTCAATGTATATTGGTTTAACAACTGTGTCAATAACCTCTGGCTACAGTCCTCTTCTTCCTTCTCAGGCAGCTAGGTGGCACAGTTGATAGAGTGCTGGCTCTGGAGTCAGGAAGTCATCTTCCTGAGTTCAAATGTGACCTCAGAGGCTTACTAGCTTCGTTAAGTGACTAGCGGGGCAAGTCACTTAACCCTTTTGCCTCAGTTTCCTCTGTAAGATGAACTGGAGAAGGAAAGGGCATATCACTCCAGTATCTCTGCCAAGAAAACACCAAATGGGGTCATGAAGAGTTTGACACAACTAAGTAACACCACAAACTTCTATGTAGGAGAAACCCATTGGTGTCACTGGTTTTCTTGAGTATGTAATTGCCAAAGGGCTTCTTATCTTGGCTGTTGCTAGTCTTGGGCATTTTATATTATTAATCATTTTAAGAGACCCTTCCTCTCCCAGTTAGTGTCTGTGGGAGTACAGTCTATTGGGGAATAACCCTAGAAGTGACATCAGCTGTCGATGTCTATACTGCCATATTCCTGCCTGCCTCTGAACAGTGGTTTTTTGTTTGTTTGTTTTTCTCCATGAAAAATGGTAGTAGGTTCCTGGTTGCTATTGCAGTACTTTTTTTTTTTTTTTAATTTTTTTTTTTTTTAAAGCAATTGGGGTTAAGTAACTTGCTCAAGGTTACACGGCTAGTCATTATTTATGCGTGGGTGCTCATTTTCTGAGGCCGGATCTGATCTCGGGTCATCCAAACTCCGAGGCCGGTACTCTTACTCACTGCGCCACCTAGCCGCCCCTTTAGGGCAATTGGGGTTAAGTAACTTGCCCAAGGTTACATGGCTAGGTTTTTGTTTGTGCGGATTAAGGGTCGGAGGCCGGCTCCGAACTCAGGTCCTTCTGACTCCAGGGCCGGCGCTCTATTCACTGCGCCACCTAGCCGCCCCTTATTGCAGTACTTTTAATGAAGTTCCCTAAATACAATTTTAACAAAATATTGAAATCCTTCTATATCAGAATTTCTAGGTTCTGGCTGATTGCCAGTTTATTGCAAGCATTGTTTGATACCAAAAAAAAAAAAAAATACAGTATGATTAAAGTGTTCAGTTATTCCCTTGGAGTTTTTTATAATGCCACTTGCCATGTTATCTTGCTGTCTTCCAATGGCTTCAATATAACAAGAATCTCCTTTCTTTCAGGTTATGCTTTAACAGAACCTGGAGTACAAGTAAGTCACGAACTACTATCTCCTCTCAGGGTATTCCACTGCCTGGGCAAGTTTTCATTATGTAAGGCCAGTAGCTTGAGTTCTCAGAGACGGTAGGACATAATGACATCCACTGGACAAGTATCCCAATCCAGGCTCACCTGTGGGCCATTAGACTCAAATTATAGTATAACAGACTTAAGTTGTCTGCCTTAATCCACCTCCTGAGTTTTTCAGGTAGCTATATCCCTCATACCCATAATCTTATTCTACTCCATTCTGATTTCCCACGTATTTAACACTCAGTGCTTACTGTGTATCTTGAATCTATAACAACATGTAAATATGCCTATTAAGTACATCATTTTAAAATAAATAGTATTGAAATCCACGAGAAAAATTGATACTTATAAAACATGTAGAATGAAAGAAAAAGCAAAGTATAACAAGGATGTGCCAAAATATGTGTAATATTTATTTAATCCTGTATATACACATAGAACTAAATATGTATTCACACACATACATATAAAATATTGTGAGTCCATTTTCTATGATGCTTTTCAAAGGGTATTTTACCTTTGAAGGCTATTCTAGGCATATATAGAATAATGTGGTTAGGTCAAAGGAAATAAAGCTAGATTATAGATATCAGTAATGTGCCCATGTAAGCAGTTTACAAAGTGAATCTAAACTTTTCTTTAACCTATTTTGAGAGGTGTTATGATTTCCCAAAATAACTTTATTTCACATCTTTAAATACCACTTTATAAGATTTTTCTGTCACTCAGATACCAGTTACATCAATTTAACTTTTGAAAGAAGACTATATTAACAGTACTAGTAACCCCATCTCACTTTTTTTCCTGAAGGCATTTGAAAAATCCTTGTTGGACCTAGAAGGAGAAGGGTTGAGCCATGGGCTCTTGGGCATTTCAAGTACTTGGGATACATATGGCCAGTGGCTATGTTCCACTGGCATTTCCACTGGGGAGAGTGGAAAGGCAGGTAATTTAAGAGCTTGAAATGCTAAGGAGCTCAGGTTCCAACATACCCTTCCCCCATTCACACCTTAACCCAAATGATAGATTGGCAGGATGTCTCTGTCAGCAACCTAACCCATAACTCCATTTCTACCCACTTCCTAAAAAAGTATACCCCTTTTTTCTAACATTGTTTCCTTTTCTTGTATCCTTAAGATAATTAAATGACAAGACTGTGATAGAAAGAATTTTAAATATCTCTAAGTAATATTGAAAATATCAAGGAGCTTTCTTAAGAAAAGATACTTTTAGAATTTTGAATACTTGATTTCTTTTTTGAATACACAATTAAGATGAAAAATGCCCTGATTTTCACTTTAACATTACTGAACACTATCCCAAACTTTTGAGTATAAAATGAACGATAACCTCAGATAGCCATTGTCCATCAGCCAGACAAGGTAAAGTTCAACCTTTATTACTAAACAACTTTATTAAATTGTTACATATATTAAATTTATTTAATAAAATTATTTTAAAACATGATGTATAAATGTGTTAGGTCATTTAAAAACAGTGATATGAAACATTTTTACTAGGTATTTTTATTCAGAATATTATTTTGCATTATTTTAGTTTATTCCTATGATTTTATCATTGTAGAGAGCTGCTGATATAGGAGCTCCCCCACTGATCTTCCTCAGCAGCATGTCTATAGAGTTTTTGAGAGATTCTTTCAGGCCCTAAGAGATTGAGAACCTTGCCATTGGTCACATAGCTGGTATTTTTCCTAGTTATAACTTGAACTCAGTTCTTCCTAACTCCCAAGTTGCTGGTTTTATCTATACTATACCACATTGCCCCTAATTTTCCCTTACAATGAAGAACATAATTAAAATTTACATATAACATTTGGGCATCGAGCAAATTTTATTTTATTTTGTTTTTGTTTTTGCAATTCAGTTAAGGAAGATAGAAGAAACTTTATCAAGAAAGAAAAAAAAAATAACCATTCTACTATGGTGATATTTCTTCAAGTTAATAACACATGGATATTCTTTATTCTCCAAAATTAATCCAAAGAAAATCTGTAGAAAACTTGCTAGTTACCAGGGGCAGGTAGCACTTCCCTAATTGTCCCATCCATCTGCTTCAAAGGATGCTATTTTCAGGACTTAAAGGAGTAGGACTTTTCTGTAAAGAAAACCCCAAATGGGTCACAAAGAGTTGGACATGGCTGAAAATAACTCTACAACAACAAAGGAATAGGACAGTTGAATACAGTGTCTTAAGGTAGAGTTTCCAAAAGGTTACTGTTACTCAATGGAGTTGAATTGTGTCATGATAATTTCATTTGATAGTAATTTTCATTCCAATATCCTTGCATTGAATTACTAAGATTCAGGTAGTTCTTGAGCAGCTAGATTTAAAGATAATCTAGAACAGTGGTGTCAGATAGTAATCAGGGCCAAAGATTCTTGGGGACATCATATTGAGGAAGAAAACTACATATTAATATTATCTGTTTTATTTAATTTTAATTTATGTTGTTAAGTATTTCCCAATTATATTTTTATCTACTTTGGTTATACTCCAGAATTCTATGGATGGCATGTGGCCCAGTGTGTTTGATACCTTCTCTGGAACTGTTCAGGTCAAAGAAGGGCTTGATCTAAGTTAGTGAATGGGCATAGGAAAATTGTAACTGGCGAAAGAATCACCCAAATGGAAGACATTAGAAAGAATCATCAGAGTTTAAAGACATTAAATCTCATAGATTAGGAGAAAAAAAGTTAATAGTGGCAAAGGAAGTGATTTTAGGGGGCCAAAATAATATAAATAGAGAATTAGAAAAGAAAAATATTTGTATGTTGTAGGAACATTAGTAAAGTATATTATTTAACCCCCCCCCCAAAAAAAAAGGAAAACCAAAAAAACCAACTCTAAGCATCTATGTTTTAGATGAGGAGATAACATGAAATTGACTACATATTTATTCTTTATTGGGAGGCTGAGAAAAAGCACTTAAATTTGTAAAATTTGTTTTATAAAATAAACCATTCCAATTTATGTAAAAATATTTTAATATATTTTTTTACCCCATAGCTTAGAAATAAATCAGATTCTTTTTTTCCCTTTGAATTTTTAGATTCCTTGAAGATTTGGGAAATTCAATGAGTACTCTCATCATTGAAGCTTTTTATGGAGGATCCCATAAACAGCTGGTGGATCTCTTACAAGAAGACCTAGAAGACTGTGTGCTTTATACTCTCCCTGCAAAGAAATGGCACTGGAGAGCACGAACATCTGCCTTGTATTTCTCCCAAAATGTTCCAGTTAGTGATAATTACAGGTAAAAAGAGTTAGGGATGTTTCCGATTTGGGGCTTGCATAGTGATTATACTGAACACATTGATTCTGTGTTAGTTTTCCACTGCTTTTTGGCTAAATGTTTTTAACCACATTTCTTGTCATAATGAATTTTATGTTGCTTGTTTATGGAGATCGCTTAAGGAGCCAGCTCACTGAAATGATATTGCCATGTCTCAGAGAAAGCTTCTAAATGAAGTCATTTCCCCATGCTGCCTTATACCATCTTGTCCTGTCCTTCATTTGGAGGGAGCCTTTTCAGAATCATCGTGGATTCTTACTTTCCTTTGTTGATAAGAATGTTGCTTAGGGAGAGGCATGCCTCTTACTTCGCAGACACAGAAATGTGTGGAGGTGACAAATAGTGTTCCTAATGGAAGAAGGTTCACACGATCAGATATGGAAGGAAATAGAGGTGAAGCACCAGTGATGATGATTGAGAGGGTCTTGGAAGCCTTTTCTTTTCATGACTCTTTGTATTAGTAGCCCTTTCTGCCTTTTTCCCTTTTTTTTCTCCTCTCCCCTATGATAGAGCAGTTGTTTGGGGGATAGAGAGGAGGGCATACTGGCATGTGGGGATGGGGGCAGGGGAGAAATCCCTTGTGCTGTCTTCTACTCTCAAGATAGAAACCATTAATTTAAGATATATTTCAAAAAGAACAACCACCTTCTATAGTATCTACTATATTCCAGGTACTGTGATAAGTGTTTTATAATGATCATCTCATTTGATCCTCAAAAACAACCTGGGCAGTAGGTGCTGTTATTCCCATTTTATGGATGAGGAAACTGAGGCTGATAGTGATTAAGTGACTTGCTCAGGGTCACACATCTAGTAATTGTCTAAATTGTCAAAATGTGAGGCCACATTTGAACTTAGCTCTTCCTGACTGTGGGCCCAAAGCTCCATCCACTGCACCAAATAGTTGCTTTATATTCTTGATTGTTGGGCTTTGTAGAGAAATTCCTATCTGCTAGGCTGTGACCTTCTCTGTGCATTCAAATTACTCAACATTTGTCAAAAAAATTATTACTAGTAGGCATTTTTTACCCCCTGTAATGGGCACTGGGGCTACACATGCAAAAAACAAACAAAAAAGAATACTTGACCTCAAGGAGCTTACATTCTTCAGAGGAGAAATAGTATGTACACTGATAAGTAAATATGAAATATAAGGTCTCCCAAAGAGCCTTAGGGCATTTTAACTAAGTTTCTGTAGCTTAAAACTTTAAAAGTGTCACTTTTGGAATGCCCAGTAATATGTAAGATAATATGAAGACCTTATGAACTTGGTAGATCAGAAAATGCCCATGTGTAAGAGGTAACAAGAGTTGAACTCAGTCTTTAAGAAAGGAAGTAATTTTTATAAAGGGTAAATATGAGTACATAGTGATCTTCAGTAGGGAAAGACATTAATTTTTAATGGTAATGAATTCATATTGCTGAGTACTTTGAATGGAAAAGATTTGAAGAATTGAATACAAAATGGACTACTTTCTTCCACATGCCACAGTTCAGGGTTACCCTATTTTGATTGGAGTCATCAGGAGGGCACTCTTGATTCACAAGGTAGTGAAACTTTAAGCAAGTATATCAAATGGAAACAACTTTTTAATTGACAATAATGACAAAGTAGTTTATTTGTGGCAGGGATAGGGAGTAAAAAAAAATTCAGCATTTTCAGGGCCCTATCATATATTACTTAAGCTCAAGTTCAGTATAGTTAATTTTGTGATATGTCTTCATTTAACTTTACAACTGTGTGTAATAGCAATTCAGCAGAGATTCAAACATTAACATTCATCTTTTCTATGCCTGTTTGCTCCTTTTTTGAATATTTATTCTAAATAAAGTTATTGTAAGAAAATATACACATACACCAACCTATGCATGCACACACATATGTATAATGTATTGTATAGTGTATATGTGTATATTTATGGACGTATGTTTGTAGTTATGTATATGATCTATTCCCTCTGGGACTTAGAGCATTGGAGTGTGTGTTTTACATTGCTTTCCCTCTGAAGCAGTATTACTTTGGAGGAGTGTTTAAGACAAACTGTTGGTCAATGTCTCCTGTATTAAAAACCTCATCCTCCAGTGCTCCCTGTTCTTCCAAGGTCAACAGCTCAAGCTGTCCAGCATTAGCTGTATTAAACTAATAAGACATCACTCTAAGACATATACCTCATTAGTTTAACTTATAGTTACAATGACCCTAGATAACTTAGTTTCAATTTGTCAACTAGTCACCATCTTGGGGAGTGGGGATAAGGAATAATAGCCACTTAAAAACATGGACTAAGTTAGCATGCCTACTGATTCAGAGAGGGGCTCATGTGCAAGGTTACCACCTTAGCTTACAGCTGCTAAATCGGAGTTGAGTGGAGCATCTTTTAAAAACGAAAAGTACTTTTATCGCTGTCACTTTTAGCATTTAAACACTTAGAGGACCTCATTGTCAAAGGCCACAAAGGTAAAGCAATAAAGAACCACATATATCATTATAGGGCTGACAAAATTATTGTAAATGAGTAATGATGTGACTGATAAGAGAACGCTGAATGAATGTGCATCAATTATTTTCTAGTCTTTTCCCACATTTGTATGTGCTGTGTTTAAAGGCACATTATATAGCAAATGTATTCAAAAAGAGTATAAGTGCATCAGTTCAACTAGTCAGTCTGGCTCCTCTTTCTCCTGGCAGTAAGAAACATCCATCACCATTTACATTATTTGTGCTCCCCCCCCTCCATTTTGTTAGAACTAGTTCTAGAAGATTTATCATAGTTTTGTTTTTCCAGAGGAGCAGTCAGTCTTCTGACTCTTCTGTTATACTGATATTCTTCTGGAAATGTTACTAGATGGAAGGAAATATTTCCGAGCTTTTTCTGTTTTGAAGGTGAGAGAAAACACACAATTTTCTCTACTGAAATGCTGTATCTCAGGACTAAGTATTACTTTTTACTTCTCAGCAGATACTTCTTTTTTATAATATTTTATTTTTTCCACAATTACATGTAAAAACAATTTTTAACATTCATTTTTTAAAAATTGAGTTCCAATTCCTCCCTTTTTCTCCCCCCTCCCGGAGATAGTAAGCAATTTGATATAGGTTATACATGTGCAGTCATGCAAACATTTCCATATTAGTCATGATGTGAGAGAAAACACAGGCCAAAAAAATTATGGAAAAAAAAGTGAAAAATAGCATGCTTCAGTCTGCCTCATTTTGAACTCCATCAGTTCTTTCTCTCATTTTTCATCGTAAGTCCTTTGGAATTGTCGTAGATCACCATATTGCTGAGAAGAGCTAAGTCATTCATAGTTAATCATCCTGTAGCATTGCTGTTAACATGTACCATGTTCTCCTGGTTCTACTCACTTCCCTTTGTATCAGTTCATGCAAGTCTCCAGGTTTTTCTAAGAGCATACTGCTCATTATTTCTTACAGCACAATAATATTCGATCTTAGTCATACACTACAACTCATTCAGCTGTTCCCCAATTGATGGGCATCCCCTCAATTTTCAATTTGAGCAGCTACTTCTTAGTGTGGGAAAAGCTGTTTTGAAGGTTTTATTGTAGTGAATGGATTCAGTTTTCTGGAAGAGCCACTCTAGGCTCCTACTGACTTCAGTTAACTTCCCTGGGCCTCATTTTCCTCATCTATAAAATGAGGAGGATGGACCAGTTGATCGTTGACATCCTTGCAATTCAAAATCAGATTTTCTCATGAAACTTTTAATCTATTATATCTTAGCTTCTCTACGAAGTATTGATCATATTGTCATCATCATTGTTATCATGGTTTTTTTTCTTATTTCCTCAGTGCTCCACTGTAGGCATCAAGTAACCACTTAAATGCTTGTTCAGTTGAATCTTGACATAGTCTGCCAGTCATGATAATAATTGGAATCAAATGATCATATTCTAAGGGTGAGAGTATTACGTTTTATTTTTCTTTAAGCTGAATAAAAGTTCGACAGAGGAGCTGAAATGTAAAATGATTTATTAGGTAAGTTTTGAATATTAAAGGTCTTTAACTTCTGTTATAACTTACCAATTTCTGTAGGGGTAACTTGACCCATCTTCTCAAAAATGTTTCCTTGCCATAGAAAATTAAATTCTTTTAAAGTATGCTAGTGTCCATGGATATTTTTGATGGCTTTTCCTTGGGACTGTATAGATATTAAACCAATAAGTAAGTTTTGGTGGTCCCTATTTGATTTGTAGCTCTTGTGGATGTAGTTATAATCAAATCAAATGCATATAGCTGAATGAATAAGAGAGGATGTGTTCCTGCCCATTCTCAATAGTAAGGCAAATATTAAAATTTCATTGTTTTAACTTTTAATGTCATAAATTAGTGTATTGGAGAAATATTTTATAAACATTCTAACAAGGAAAAGTAAAAATAGAATCCCTTTTATTGTATGAGGTACAATAGTATCTCATAGTTTAGAAAAGAGAAGGGTAAGTAGATGAAGTGCTACTCAGAGCAGTGTGTCCACAGTTATTCAGCATCTATACAGAGGATGAGAAAAGAGGCTTTGGCCTTAAACTGAAGCAAGATAACATTTTATGAAACAGTAAGGAAACCCATTTTTGACTGAAGGAACATTAGATATTGCAACCAACTAGTAGATAAAGTTGTGGGCTCTCTGTTCTTGAAAGCCTTTAAAAATAACATAAATTCTGGAGTATGTATATAGACATGCTTGCAGGAAACATGAGTTAGACTGAGATAAGCTCTCCCGGTTCTTTTGGGCTGGGTGACTCTTGTGATGTTTTAATTTCTCCTTAAGGAAAATCACTATGGTTTCTGCACCCCCAAAACATTGTAGCTCATTTGAATTTTGCTCTTTGGAAGTTGTCTCTTAATTAAACTTCTTCTCTGTTCCTCATATGTGATACTCCATGTCCCATCTCTGACTACCTTCCATAAATGGAATGCACTTACTCCTTATTCATCATTATTGAATCAATCCCTTTTGTTTCCTTCAAGGCCCAGATCAAATACCACCTTCTACCTCAAGTCTTTTCTAATCTTAACTTCTAGTTCCCCCTTTCTCCTTGTGTTTATTCTCTATATATTTATTCTGCACGTATTTCTATATGCCCTTTTTTGTGTCCCCTGTTGAAATAGTAAGTGCTCGGAAACAGGTCTTACTTAATTTATTCTATTTGTATCTCCAGCTTTTAGCATGGTTCTTGACCCATAACAAGCATTTAATAAATGCTTGTTGATGGATTGATTGAAACTGCTGATGCAGTGGTACCTTCTCATAGGGGTAGACCCTTGGATTAAATGTAAATGGAGAAGGCCTTTTCCTCATTCTAGAAGTTCAAAGCTCTTCATGTTCTTTCTTTCCCCGTCTTCCAGGAAAAGGCAATACTGGGCGATGGTTGTGTGTGTGTGTGTGTGTGTGTGTGTGTGTGTGTGTGTGTGTGTGTACACACATATGCTCAACTGCATCGCACATTCCAAGTGGCATATCATTCCTGTGCACTCTTTTAAAAAAACACATCCAGGGGCGGCTAGGTGGCACAGTGAGTAAGAGCGCCAGCCTTGGAGTTGGGATGACCCGAGATCAGATCCGGCCTCAGAAAATGAGCACCCACACATAAATAATGACTGGCTGTGTAACCTTGAGCAAGTTACTTAACCCCAATTGCTCTAAAAAAACAAAACAAAAACAACAACAACAACAAAAAACATCCATTTCCAGTTCTGTGAAGATAGTTTGTAAATGTTCTTAAAGCCTTTTTAGGTGTATAAGCAACATCGTATAGTCCCATGTGCCCTGTTCTTAGGTGGCTATAACTGCATCGTATCAACTATATCGGCAGGAAAAATAGCCTGTAACCAGTTTATATTTATTATGAAACATATTATATGAAATGATACCATGAATAATTCAAAACAATATGAAACAATAAAAGCAAATATATCCCCTCAAACATGGGACTTCTCACCTGCAGAGTCAGCTCCAGTTTCGTGAAGGGTCACATGGTTGAATGGCACTGATGTCTTAACTGCAGGTGTGAGAACCCCAGGAACTAAGATCACTTCTGGCATAAGGGTGTACGTTATTTGAACAGCTCTGTGAACTTCATGAGTTATGGATCTTCCATGAAGCATTTCATTGCTATAGGAGAAGGACATCTTGTTTGCTTCCTTTACTAAGTGGTTTCCTCCTTGCTACAGTACCTAGGGATCCTTTTTGTCTTTTCACTCTACTTCCCTTCCTCCCCTTTTGTAGCCAGAACACACAGCCTTCCGGCTTCTGCATGCTCCTCAAGGCTCTGTACACAGTATTTTCATCTCCACGAAGTCCCCAGTGATTGAATATATTGTTCAATTTAAGCGTCTGGCCTGTTTGTTGAAAATTACACTGACCACAACACAGCCGACATACAGTAATCCTAGAAACCAAATAATTAACCACCCAGTTTTTTCCAACACACACACACACACACACACACACACACACACACACACACACACACACACACACACACAGAGTAAAAGAATGGCTACACTTTTAATAACCAAAAGAAATCCTTCACTGCAGAACTGGAAATTAGAATTGTTACAGTGTTCCCTAAAGGAAGATTTCAGGGTTTTTGTTTTTGCCTTCACTTTTCTTTGCACTCTTTTGTCATTTCCTGAAAGGGAAAATATTATAGGGGCAAAATAAAAGAATATGTTGCCAGAGAGTGGAATTGTTAGTTTATTTGCAACACAGAAGTGCTAATTTAGAAGTGTTTCTATGCTTAATAGCATGTGCCATGAAGCCCTTGTGATCCAAGGGGTTAAGCACAAGAATGCAACTTCAAGATCATGTTTTTAATAGATTTTTTGGGAAAAAAGTGTGCATATGTACATACCCACATATATCATATGAGATTCTATACAGCCCCCCAGGTAACTGTTCATATGGATAAAAGATATTATTTGTAACAGACTCTGGCCCTTAAAGTACCTCTAGGGTAAATGTTCAAGCATATTTACCCTTTGAAATTTGACAACTATATTTTAAAAGACAAACTGTATGTTTATTACACTTTTAGAAAGAACAAAATATCATTATTTTTAATGAATGGAGTGGTGAAAAAAAGTGACAAGCCAGAAATGAATATAAAATGTACTATTCTATAAAAGACCCCTAGAAGTATAATAAGGGTCTGCATCATTTTACTTTTCAAAGTAGCATGCTTATTCTTGACATCTTATTACTCAACAGCTAAGACTGTTTCTAACTCAGTATTTTACGACATAGAATTATATGTATTTGTCATAGGGCAAAGAGGATACTAGTTTATGTCCAGAGCATGAATTGTTTCTGTTTGTTTACCATATTAAGGAAAAAAATTATTCAACTTTAGTAAATGAAACTGGATTTCTGTTAATATAATTTAATTTCAGAAACTTTTGCATTTCAGTCAATAATTCTTTACAAGTATTTATTGAGTCTCTTGGATATCAGAAGCATCATGCTTGATTTTTGCTATTTAGAAGCTTATAATCTAGCTAAGTATAAAATCACTCGACTACCACATAAAACAGTTTGATAACAGTATGTTACATTCTTGGATTTGAGAGATGAAGACAGAGAATCGGTGTGTACTCAAGCATGGAGAAACTTGATAAAGTAGGTAGAATTTGAGTATGACTAAAGAATAAATAGCATTTCTATAGATGGAGGGATGAGATGGCATTCCATTTGGGAGGAATGCCTTGGAATTTGATATTTGCCTGATGTTTCTGGTACATTCAGTAGGATTTCTGGATCTGGAATATGGGATTCTTTTCAGAAAATAGTAGGAAAGAAGGCTGATGAAGTCACATTATGGAGTTCTCATTAAATTTCCTCAGGAATTCCTATTGACTTTGTATCCCCAGTGCCAAACACCTCACCTTGTTCTCGAGATCCTAATTAAACATTGATTTGCATGGAATGGAAAGCCAGGCAAAGATTTTAGTTCTGATTGAGAGCCATAATGTGTTTAGCAGGAAGGGGAGAAAAATAATCAAAATGATGTTAGCTGTGACATACAGCAAGATTTGGAGGAGACCAAATAGAGGTTGGGCATAAAGTGATGACTAACCTAGAGTGGTAGATGTCAGAGGTGGATCTATGAGTCATGTTGAAAAAATAATCAGGTCCTGTTTTACCCTCCTGGGTGATGGGATGTGTTTAATTCTTCCAACTAGATGTGACCTTGTAGACGAATCCCCTTGGTTTATAGCCAGCTAATAGTATTTATAGCAGTTCTATGTGTGGTGGCTAAAAATGAGAATATACTGAGATGTCCAGAATTTCAGAATGGCTAAGAAATTGTGGTGTATGAGTGTGATGGGAAGCTATCCATTACAAAGAGTTGATGGATTTAGATTGCAGAATGGGGGCAGCTAGGTGGCACAGTGGATATCATACTGGACTGGGAATCAGCAAAATTCATCTTCATCTGTTCAAATCTGGCCTCAGACCTGTACTAGTTGTGTGACCCTGAGTTTAACCCTGTTTGCCTCAGTTCCTCATCTGTTAAATGAACTGGAGAAGGAAATGGCAAACCACTCCACTATCTTTGCCAAGAAAACCCCCAAAACAGGGTCACAGAGAGTCAGAAATGACTGAAAGAGACACATATAATTTGTATGTAGTCATTGAGAGAATTTATTTCACTTGACTATGCATACTGGTAAAAAAAAAAGGAAAGAAAAGTTTGTTTTTCTTTTTCTCTAATGGGGTAGGAGATGAGAGAGAGAAAATAGATTTCTATTAATGTTTTTTTAATTGAGGATTGTGGGAAGGGTCAGTGAGGTCAGTGTATATTTTAGTTTTACTTAATTGTTTTACCTTGTTAGAGAAGACCTCTCACAAAGCGGTCGCAATCTTTAAACTCTTGTAACGTAAAAACAATACATATCAATAAAACTCAAAAAACAAAAGTTTATAGCTAGCCAGAGTGACGCCTAGCAGTATCCAATATATGTCACTAGTTAGTGGCAGTGCTGGGGCTAGAGCAGGTCCACCTAGTCAGCATTCTGAGATAGCAGCTCTAGGAGAGGGAGAACTAGTATTTTAGTTCTGTTGGTGCACGTGGTACATGAAAGAGAACAGTGAGATAATGCTAGAAGGTGAATTGGAGCCACATTGTAGAAAACCTTGAATACTAACTAGGCCAAGGAATGTAAAGATTATAGGATTTAGAGTTGGAATGGGCTTTAGAGAGATTACTTAATCCATTTCCCCCATTTTTCAGGTGAAGAAACTTAGAGCAGTTAAGTGACTTGCACAAGGTCATGTAGTTTATAAGTTGTACAGTCAGGATACAAAGTTAGGTCAGCTGTGAGTTCAGGATAATGAATAACGAAAGAATCTGGACCCCAAACCACAGGCTTTTTGTTTTAAAGCCCTCTAAATGAAGCCAATCGGGAAATGAGAAAAGCAGCGAGTCCTTTGGGGGTGACTATGAGCCCAGAACTCTTTCCATTAGACCCCACAATGGGAAGGCCGTTAAGGATTTTGAACATAAATAAGAGTAAAGTGATTAGAATGGCATAATAGAAACATTACTGTGGAATCCCTGAAGTTCATTAGTCATTATTTAAAATGCTGATGAAAGAAATCATGTGACTTCCTCTTATTTTCCCCTTTAAAAAAGTTTTTTTTTCATATTAATTTTTTTATCACTATCTTCCAGGTGGCTCAGTGAATACAATATATTCTTATAATTTTTGCCATCTCTTGTGGGGTTAGATGAGTCACCTATGGTGTCTTTTGTCCCAGGTATTCCATCTGCAATTTTGATAGCACCTTCCAGGTGTTGCCTTGATTTATGGCATGTGGACCCTGAAAGTAGAACACCCCTAGTGTGGAAAAAATTGGTAGAAAATAGGAGATAGAGACTTCCTTATTTAATAAAATAATACATTATTTACTCAGTTCAATGGGGCAGACATTTATGAAGCACCTACTACATTCCAGGTACTCTTCAAAGCCCTGGGAATATGAAGACCCTCTAGTCAAATTAAGACAGCAAACTTTTTTTAAGCCTTTACTTACGTGCCAGGTAGTATGCTAAACATTAGGGATACAAATAGAAGCAAAAAGAAAGAGTCCCTGCCTTTGGGAATTTACTCATTCTGGAACATGGGACTGCCCCTGTAATTCCCTCCCTTGATTGGTAAATTCCTCTTGGAACCTCTATTTCGAGGAAGGGCCCAGGACAACCATTCTTCCATCCTTCCCTATGTCTGCTTCTGACTCTCCAGACTGCTAGCATGCCTCTCAGTTGCTTTTCAGTCTGTTTTATGTGGTGTTCCTTCATTAGAATTTAAGTTCTCCCAGTGAAAATAGATAAGGAAGGTTTATATGAACTTAGGCAGGGTCAAAGAAGCAGAACTTGGGAAACAATTTACAGAATTATTTTATTATGTAAATAAAAAAGGACACTAAAAAGAAACCAGCATCTGTGTGATTGCAATTACCAGTCTTGATCTTGGAAAGAGGAGGAAATATGTTTCAGCTCCTTGCCTTTCTTTGAGAGATGGAGGCCTGGCACAAAATAGGAGCTTAATAAATGTTTATTATCTGACTGACTGGAAAATATTGCCTATGTTTTCATATGTAATTGTTGGTCTGTCTTGTTCTCTTACTTATTTTTCTTTGTTACAAGGTAAGGCTTACTGAGTGGGGGCTGTGGTTTATCTGACAATGACTATGTTGTAAAAACAAAAGCCACCAGTTAAATTTAAATTTTAAAAAGAAAATAGAGAACAATATGAATTACTGCTGTTATCATTTTGATTAAATTTATAATATCATCCCAAATAAAATGAAAAAAATTCAGAAAATCCAAATTTTAAAAATTATTACATCTGTTTTTTTTTTTTTTTGTAGTGGTCATGGTAGTCATTCAGTTTATTTTTATATGATGTTTTTTTTTTTTTGCCATTACTTTGCAACATTCTTGTATCTCTGTTGCCTTGAGATTCTCAAAAATTCAGCTCACTTCTCCGTATGTGTATGCATGTACATCTGTTTGTTTCATAGCTGTGATTTCATTGATATAGAGATCTCCTAGTAACCTGACTTCCTCTGTCAATGCAGAGAGGTAATTGTTCTGTAACAGTTAGTCATAGAGAGTTGTCAGGGTACACTGTGAGGTTAATTGACTTGCTCAGGGTCACATAGCCTTTTTGGGTCAAAAGTTAAACTTGAATATCAGGACAGTTCCTTCTACCTCTGAGATTTGACTCCCTATCCACTACACCATGTTGCTTCTCAATACATAAAAAATATATTCTGCTCATTTTACAATACTTTTAGGAGGAGGCAGTTGCTGTCAATAAGTCAAATCCAAAGTGTAGCATCATAATTCTAAAAAAAAAATTGGGAATTGCTTTCATGTTGTGTTAAAATACAAAATGAAAACTCTTCATGTTCAGTAGTCAAACATTGAGTATCAGTGAAGCACAATTAGAAGCCATTTTGAACAATACATTGTTAACTTTCTCTTGTTTCCAGGACACTTAGAAAAAATTCATAGCTTTGTTTTCATCTTCCTTAGGAAGTGAAGAGAGGATCACAGGTTGAATAAGGTCTTTCATGCAGAGCATTTTCTGAAACTTGAGTGTTGTTTAATATATATTAATAATAGAAATGTACAAGTTACATACTCTGTCTGCATTTGGTAATTTAGGACATAGAGTAAAAAATGAAAACAAAGTAAGCGGGAACAGTGGCAATTTCAGAATTGAACTACCTGAAAAATATTCAAGCCTTTGGAAACATGATCTTAATATTTGCCTTCCTTCAATCAGTTTCATTTTCGATAAAATGTTGGCAGATGGCAGCGATTCACTTAAATAGTGATGTGTTTTCTTTACTTTTTCCTTCATGGAAAAAAGCCCCCAGAAAACTTTTGTTCTTTAATATGTTCAGCATGCAGGTAGTTTTAAGTGCATTAGCCAGTATTAAACCATTTTTCAACTGCAGTTCCTAATTAGAAGTCTTAAATCTGAGAGGAATTGTGGTGAGACTCCAGTCTCTTAGAATTTTTTTTTTTAAAAAGAGAAAGAAAAGAAAGTTTAGATGGAAAGTCTACCTCTTAATTCCATACTTTATCCTTCTTTAGCCACAGAAATTAAGGAACTTGTTTTATCATCATGCCTCTTAACCACTGTATGCTATGAAAAATTCTGCTAGATATCATCTATTTATTTCAAGTTAGGTAAAAGTGTTCTTTTCCTTCTGGGGGGGGGGGGGACTATGTGATGTGTTAGAACCCACAATGTCATCTCTGGCATATTTTATGGCTTGACTAAGAATAGCAGAGGTTAAAACTTTAGTTACCAACTTTAAGACTTAGATCTCAAATGGGTTTAGTTATGGCTACAGTAGCATGTCACAGATATATTGAAAGTTAGTGGGCAGTCTCTTGGTAAGAATGCTGCATCTGGATTCTGGTAGGTATTTTCTTTTTGCAATTTAGAATACCAGGGAGAAACCCTTTCTTCCAAAATGGCACTATATGAATCACCTAAACTTTTAGTTTATGCATGGCTACAAATAAAATGTCATGAAATTTTAATGAGTGATTCAGTAGTTCCAATGAACAGCCTTGCATACTTAGTCTCCACTTAACCACAGGTATCACATTTCCCTTTTACTTCTTGGTTAGACATATATATCTTAAAAAAGATAAATATAAACTATATTCTAAAAAGAATAAAATATTTTCCTCCTTCGTCTTCTCTGTTTCCTTAATGACTAATTTGTTGTCTGTTCATAGTTACAAACTACAGATTAACCTGTGAGTTCAGATGCTGACTAATCCGAAATTACAAATATTTTAGCCTTAGAAATGTAAATCTCTTTATCGTTTGCATTTACCTAGGATTATATGGCTCAATATTTAGCTCAAAGTATATTTTTCATGCATGCTTACATTTCTCAAGATACTTGATTATGTGCATAGATTGGCCCAAGTTTGGCCAAATAATTAGAAATTTCCATCAGACTTCTTTTTTCAGTGTTCATTGATGTGCTACAAGATTTTTTTTTAAAGTTGGCTTTCAAATTACTCATATATTTAATAATATTAAATATATATAATTTATCATAATAATAGAGACATCACTGTTATGATCAAAGAGGAGAAAGAATATTTCAACTGTTATTTATCAAACATTAGAATGATTACTCTGGATAAGGCACTCTTGTAGTCTTATTTGAAAACATATACAAGAAATTACCTTTTAAAATTAAAATTGAAATTTAAGTATGATAAATCTTTTACCTATTAATATTTTTTTCTTTACAAAATAACAGCAAACCTATTAGTTTGTGTAGTTGTATGCTCAGTGGTACTCATTCATGGCTAGCTATTGTGAGTAAGAGCAGCATTTTATTCTAGTAATAAATAGCTATAACTCCCTAATTTAAGGAATTATTTCATTTTAAATTAAGCAACTTTATTAAATACCTGTTATTTCCAAGGCACTGTACTAGATTCTGAGGTCATAGATAGAAACACAAAATAATCCCTGCCCTCACAGAAGTTACATTCTACATTAGAGACATCTCTATTTATACACCTTGAAAAAATCAAATTATGTGAATTAAAGCATGTGCAGAGATTTTCCAGAAGTTAGTTTTACTAAACATGTAATAGCTGAAAAAATGTTAACTGGCAAATATAAAAAGAACAAAATATACTTACATTTCCCACCATTAGCTTATGAAGTGCTGGCTTCATTTTCAATTATTTTCATAAATTTACATTTTTTTTTCTTAGCCCAAGTTAGCTGAAGAGCAAAATCATGTAGAGATCTTATTTAAAATAGTTTTAAATTGCAACAAAACAAACAGTAAACCTGTTAACTTTCACTGGCAGAGGATCCACAGGGAAAATAAGTAAGAAGTTGAAAAGCAGGAAGATACATTTTGGAACTAGTTCATTACAAAGGGTCATAACGTGGCTAATTACCCACACCTTGGAAATCCTTACCATCACACCCTTCTTTAATAACTGTAAAACACCTGTTATTCTTCCTGGCAAAATCACAGATATATTAACGAAGCCTTTTAATTACACTTAATTTTTATTTGTTTGAGTCCTTTTTTTTTCTTCCAGAGAACCTTACACAGTATAAAAATATAGCAATTTGAGTCGTTTTTGTTGGTAGTAGTGACAGTATTATGATTAGGAATAGCCACAGTGCTGTTATTGATAATACTGCCTAACATATTGAAGAAGTGTTACTGTTAAGAAAACAACCAGAAGATAAAATATGAATAACCTAAGAGAAAGAACTTGTTCACAAAGCAGACTAAATATACCAGATCTTAAATTGTCTTATAAAGTAGCAATTATCAAAACTACTCGGTATTGGCTAAGAAATAGAGGGATAGATCAATGGAATAGGTTAGGTACACAAGACACAGTAGTTAATGACTATAGTAATCTATTGTTTGATAAACCCAAAGACCCCAGCTTCTGGGATAAGAACTCACTATTTGACAGAAACTGCTGGGAAAACTGGAAAATAGTATGTCAGAAAGTAGGTATAGATCAACATCTGATGCCGTATACCAAAATAAAGTCCAAATGGGTATATGATTTAGATATAAAGTCTGATACTATAAGCAGATTAGGGGAGCAAGGAATAGTTTATCTGTTAGATTTATGGAGAATGGAGGAATTTATGACCAAATGAGAGGGCGAACATTTTGAAATGCAAAATGGATCATTTTGATTACATTAAATTGAAAAGTTTTTGCACAAAGCCAATACGACCAAGATTAGGAGGGAATCAGAAAACTGGGAAATAAATTTTATAACCACTGTCCCTGATAAAGGCCTCATTTCTAAAATATATAGAGAACTGAGTCAAATTTATAAGATTACAAGTCATTCACCAATTGATAAATGGTCAAAGGATATGAACAAATAGTTTTCAGAGGAAGAAATTAAAGCTATCTATAGTCATATGAAAAAAATGCTCTAAATCACTATTGATTAGAGAAATGCAAATCAAAAAAATTCCAAGGTACCACATCACACCTATCAAATTGACTAGTATGACCAAACAGGAAAATGATAAATGTTGGAGAAAATGTGGGAAAATTGGATCACTAATTCATTGTTGGTGGAGTTGTGAACTGATCTAACCATTCTGGAGAGCAATTTGGAACTATGCCCAAAGGGCAATAAAAATATGTATAACCTTTGACCTTACAGTAATATCAGTTCTAGGGCTGTATCCCAAAGAGATCATAAAAATAGGAAAAGGACCCACATGTACCAAAATATTTATAGCAGCTCTTTTTGTGGTGGCCAAGACTGGAAATTGAGGGGATTCCCATCAATTGGGGAATGACTAAACAAGTTGTGGTATATGAATGTAATGGGATACTATTGTGCAATAAGAAATGATGAACAAGCAGACTTCAGAAAAAACCTGGAAAGACTTATATGAACTGATGGTGAGTGAAGTGAACAGAACCAGAACACTGCACACAGTAACAGCCAACAATGTGTGATGAGTAACTTTGATAGACTTAGCCATTCTCAGCAATGCAAGGACCTAAAACAATTTCAAAGGAATTGTGATGGAAAATGCCATCCACATCCAGAGAAAGCACAAATGGAGTCTGAATGTAGAGTGAAACAGGCTATTTTCTTTTTTTGTTTTGTTTTGTTTTCTTTCTTTCTTATGGTTTTTCCTATTTGTTATAATTCTTTTACACAACATGACTAATGTGAAAATATGTTTAATAGGAATGTGTATGTAGATCCTGTATTAAATTGCATACTCTCTTGGGGAGAAGGGAGGGTAGGGAGGTAGAGAAAATTAAAAACTTATGGAAGTGAATGTTGAAAACTAAAAATAAATACATTAAAAAAAAACAACAAAGCAGGCTAAAGTTAAAAAAAACTCATTTGTTGTAGGCCTATATTTTATTATTGATGTTGGAACTCATAGTATAGAAGCTCTCTCAACTAATAAAGGTTAGCTTTTTGTCTGAAACTTGGAGAATTAGCCTCGATTTTAGAGACTTGTCTGTGGTCGTATAGTTAGTATGTTTCTTAGGCAAAACTTGAACCCTAGTTTTTCTTGACTTTAAGTCCAACTCTCCATTTAGTACATCATGCTAATTCTCTCAAAAACCATTGTACATATGTTTTGATAGTATTTTGAAATTCTATGATTAAGTGATAGTTTCCTATAAAATTTCAATTCATTAATTTGATACTATTACTCAAGACAGAATTTTCTTTTTTTAATATCTTAAAATTTTCTTGACATTTAAAAAAATTAAGCTCCAAATTTTCTCCCTCTATCTACCCTCCCCCACCCACTGAGAAGCATTCAATATATCAGTTATACATGTGAAATCATACAAAATATATTTCCATGTTAGCCATGTTTTGAAACAAAAAACAAAAATAGAGAAAGTAAGAAACTTGTACTTCAATTTGCACACAGAATTTGTAAGTTCTCTTTCTGGAGATGGATTGCTTTTTTTTTTTATGGTCATAAATCCTTTGGAATTATCTTGGATCTTTGTTTTGATCAGAGTAGCCAAGTCTTTCACAGTTGATCATCATTACATTATTTTTCCTGTGCTCAGTGATCTCTCAGTTCTTCTCCCTTCACTTTGTATCAGTTTATATAGATTTTGTCATGTTTTTCTGAAACCAGTCTTCCCTTGTCATTTTTCACAGCAGGCTAGTACTCTATCACAATTATATCCCATAACTTGTTCAGCCATTGCTCAGCTGATGAGTGTCCCCTTGATTTCCAATTTTTTGCCATCACAGAAAGAGGTGCTATCAACTTAGTTCCTATTTCCCCTTTGATCTCTTTGGGGTACAGACCTAGTAGTGGTATTACTGGGTCAAAGAGTATGCACAGTTTTATAGCCCTTCACGCTTAGTTCAAAATTGTTCTCCAGAGTGGTTGGATTAGTTCACTACTATATTAACAATTCATTAGTGTACCTATTTTTTCCCCCATCTACTCTAGCATTTGGCATTTCTTTTTCTTTTTCTTTTTTAAAGCAATGGGGTTAAGTAACTTGCTCAAGGTTACACGGCTAGTTATTTATGTATGGGTGCTAAGTACTGAGGCCAGAACCGATCCTGGATCACCCCAACTCTGGGGCTGGCACTCTTACTCACTGTGCCACCTAGCCGCCCCCATTTGGCATTTCTGATACGTGTTAGACAATACCTCAGCATTGTTATAGTTTGCCTTTTCATATTCAGTAGTGATTTAGAGCATTTTTTCATATGACTATAAATACCTTAGACTTCTTCTGAAAACTGCCATTTTATATCCTTTGACCATTTATCAATTGAGGAATAGCTCTTATTTTTATAAATTTGACTCAGTTGTATACTCATTACTTATTTGTTAAATGAGGCTTTTATAAGGCTGCAAACATTTTTTATATTGTCATTTTGGTATTTTTTAGCCAAATATAGTTTCCCTGATTATCTCTTCTAACTAGGTCTATTTTTGCTTTTGCTTTATCTGAGATCATGATTGCTACCCATGTCTTTTTTTTTTTTTTTGTAGTTTAGCTAAAGCATATTAGATTCTGTTCCAGCCCTTTATTTTAACTTTCTGTGTCTTTCTGTTTCAAGTGTGTCTTTTGTAAACAACATGTTGTTGATTCTGGTTTTCAATCCATTCTATTATTTACTCATACATTCACATTCACAGTTATGATTACTGTGTTTTTCCCTCGGTCCTATTTTCTTCTGTTTCTTATTTTTTCTCTTTTTAAAAATCCTAATCCCTCCTCAGAAGTCTATTTTGCTTCTAATTATCATCTCCCTTAATCTATCCTTTTATAATTCCCCCCTCTTTTTTCTTATCCCCTTCCCCTCCTATTTCCCTATTGGATAAATTACATTTTTATAAACTAGTGTGTCTATGTATTCTTCCCTCTTTGAACCAATTCTGATGAGGAGGTTTAAACATGCTCAGCAGCTCTTTTTCCCAATTTCCCCTGTAAAAACTGTAAAAACTCTTCCTTGTGTACCTCTTTAATGTGAGAAAGTTTCCCCCTTCTACCTCTCCCTTCAGCCTTCTCCCAGTATATACCTCTTCCTCACCCCTTTATTCTTTTTAGAGACCATTCCAATATAAATGACTCTCATCCATGACCTTTATTTAAGTAAACTCCTTTTAACTTCCCTAATGATGATAAAGTTCTTAGGAGTTTACATGGCATCTTCTTCCCATATAGGAATGTAAACAGTTTAACTTTATTGAGACCCTTATGATTATTCTTTCATGCTTACCTTTTTTATGCTTTTTTGAGTGTGTTTGAATGCACATTTTCTATTCAGCTCTGGTCTTTTCATCAGGAAGTCTTCAAAGTCCTCTGTTTCATTAAATATCTATTTTTCAATCCTAAAGGATTACACTTGAATTTTGTTAGATGGATTATTCTTGGTTGAAAGCCTACCTCCTTTGCTCTCTGGAGTATCATATTCCAATCCCTTTATTTCTTTAATGTTGAAACTGCTAAATCTTGTGTACTACTGACTGTGACTCTATATTTTAATTGTTTCTTTCTGAATACTTGAAGTATTTTCTCTTTGACCTGGGAGCTCTGGAATTTGACTGTAATATTCCTCAGAGTTTTCCTTTTAGGATCTCTTTTAAGAGTTGATTGGCGAATTCTTTCAGTTTCTATTTTATTCTCTGGATCTAAGAATTGCCATAAGGCCTATTCTGGTTTTTAGTTATTATTTTCTTTAGTATTTTTTGTTCCTCTTTTATCAAGCTGATAATATTCTTTTCATACTTTTCTTACATCACTCGCATTTCTTTTCCCAAATTTTACTCTACCACTCTTATGTCTTTCTTTAACTGTTCTAGGAGTTCTTGTTAGACTTGGGTTCATTTAGCATTTTTCTTTGTGACTTTGTTCATATGTTCTTTTTTTTGTTGTTGTTTTTCTAACTTAACTTTGAACTTTATGTTAAAGTTGGGCACTGCTCACCTGGGGATAGAATGGCACTGCTTCAGGCTTCAGGCTTTTTCATGCTGTTGTTTTTAGAGGTAGTTCTGGGGTTCTGAAAGTTTTTGGTGCTTCCAAGGTGATGTGATGTGGGGAGAAGTGTGATCACTGCTCTACTGGTCTCCATTCTGGTATTTAACCAGGAAGGCCCCCTGATCTCTTGCAGTTACAAGTGCTAGAGCTCTTCTTTGGCTTGAAATTGCCACCAGGACCCCTGTTCCCTTGTGGCCAACGTCCAGTGTTTTTTCCACCCTGAAACTCTGTATGGGCAATAAAAGTACCAATCACTGTTAGCTGTACCCATTGCCAACAAAGAGTCCCTCTGTAATCTCTTTCTGACCAATTGTCCAAACACCTTATTGCTTCTGGACTGAGAATTCTTGAAATTGCTGTATCTGCTATTGTTGCCATTGTTTGTGGGGGCTCTGAATAGGCCTCTACCATGCTGTCAAAGATGCCTCCTTCCAATATTCTAAGTTTTCTTAGTTCAGAAAAAGATCTTATCCTGACTTATTGTTGTCTCTGCTGTTCTAAAACTCGATTTGAGGTGTTATTTTAAAGTTATTTGTAGAGAAATGTTGAAAGAGTTCAACTGGGTTGCCTCTAAACCCCCATCCAGGCTCTACTCTTAATCCACTATAGAATTTTCTTTTCTTTTTTTTGGAGGGCAATTGGGCTTAAGTAACTTGCCCAAGGCCACACGGCTAGGTTTTTGTTTGTGTGTCCCTTAAGTGTCTGAGGCCGGATCCGAACTCAGGTCCTTCTGACTCCAAGGCCAATGCTCTACTCACTGCGCCACCTAGCCGCCCCAGTATAGGATTTTCTAATATAAAATGAGAAGAAAGAAGATTTTAAGAGCTGGAAACAAGTTTAGAATTCATCCAGTCCATCCCCTTATTTTACAGATGAGGAAACTGAGGCCAACGGATATTTTTAATGACTTGGTCAGGTCACATAGGTAATACTTAGGGAGTTAGGAATTCAAACACAAGTCTTCTCTGTCGCAGTGCTTAGCACAGTGCTTGGTACATAGTAGGTACTTAATAAATGCTAGTTGACTGACTCCTCTGACAAGTTACCAGTACTCTCTTAATCACCAAGTCTAATGACTTTTATTCAGTCCTCATCTGTCTTGACACTGCCTGGCTTTTGACTCCATTGGGAGCCCTCTTCTCTGTGATATTCTCTTTTCTCCAGATTTTCACAACACTGTTCTATTATGGTTCTCCTTCTAATGTCTGACCATTCTTTCTCTGTCTCTTTTCCTAGATTTTTATCCAGGTCACATATATTAGTCATAGTGTCTCCTAGGACTTCTCTTGGGTGTTCCTCTTCTCCTTCTATATTATTTTTCAATTATGGTGATTCTTAGATATTCTTATCCAGCACTTATTTCTCCCCAACCTACACTCTCATATTTTCTTTTTTTTTAAACAAATGCTTTATTAACTTCTGTTTTACATCATTCATTTCCGCCAGATTTTGAGTTACAATCATTTTCCCCCCGTTATTCCCCTACGCAACCTCCCAGAATAGCAGTCCCACAAGATATCGCTTCCTCCAATCTACTCTCTCCCATACCTTCTCCCATATCCCTTCGACTTTTCCATTAGAGGAAGGTGAATCTTTATGTCCCAATGCCTTCACATCTTATCTCCCAATTGCAAGCAAAAGGGTATTAATAATAGTATTTATATATATTTGAAACATTTAATGTTAAGACCTCGAATTTCAGATCCATTTCCTTCCTCCCTTGTCACCCATTCCCTCTGGGGAGATAAGTAATTCAGTATATGTTGTACATGTCTAGCTATGCAAAACATTATCATAGTAGATATATTGTACAAGGCTGCTTATAATTCCCTCCCACTCATCCCACCCCCCACCTGGTCCATTCCTACATGATCCTGTCCCTCTTCTATAGTGGGTACTTCCAACCTCCCCTCCCCCCAAGGATGCCCTCCCATCCATCATCCTTCCTCTCATCCCCCTTCCCCCTATTCTGCTGCAGGTTGAGATATCCCATTTAGTATGTATGTCATTCTCTCCCTGAACCAAATTCAATGTGAATGTGGTTTTGCCTTTTTTGCCTACCTATTCTCCCCCTCCCTTGCAACCACTTCCCCTTGCTTCTTCTACATGAGATAGTTTACCCTACCCTGTCTCTCCCCATCTCCTCTTGCCACTTTCCTCTCTCACCTCATAATTTCATCCCTTGAGTATTTTCCCTTCCCAACAAATTCAACCTATGCCCTCTATCCATATATAACTGTAACCATATATACACACATTCACATATGTATTCATATGACCACACCCCCTTCTTCCATTATTTTCATAGTGAGAAAGGTATCATCAGTCACAGTTATTGCTTTTCCATATAGGAATGTAAATAGTTCAACTTTGATAAGTTCCTTTTGATTTCTTTTCCTGATTACCTTCTCAGGCATCTCTTGCTTCTTGCATCTGGATGTCAAATTTTCTATTCAATTATGGTTTTTTCCTCAAGAATGCTTGAAAGTCCTCTATTCCACTGAATGACCGTATTTTCCCCTGAAACAAAATACTCAGTTTTGCTGGGTAGGTGACCCGTGGGTTCATTCCCAGTTCTTTTGCCCTCTGGAATATCATATTCCATGCCCTTCGATCCCTCAGTGTAGAAGCTGCCAGGTCCTGGGCTATTCTGATTGTGTTTCCACAACATTGAAATTGTTTCTTCCTGGCCGCTTGTAGTATTTTCTCCTTGATCTTGGGATTCTGGAACCTGGCTATAATATTTCTGGGAGTTTTCTTTTTGGGATCTTTTTCAGGAGGTGATCGGTGGATTCTTTCAACCTCTATTTTGCCCTCTGGATCTAAAACATCAGGGCAATTTTCCTTGAGAATTTCTTGAAGGATGATTTCTAGGTTCTTTCTTTGATCATGCTTTCAGGTAGTCCAATAATTTTTAAATTATCTCTCCTGGATCTATTTTCCAGGTCAGTGGTTTTTCCCATGAGATATTTCACATTGCCTTCTATTCTTTCATTTGTTTGGATCTGTTTAACAGCATCTTGGTTTCTCATAAAGTCACTAGCTTCCATTTGCTCCAGTCTAACTCTGAGGGAATGAATCTCCTCATTGAGCTTTTGAGATTCTTTTTCCATCTGGCAAATTTGACTTTTTAAGGCATTCTTCTCCTCATTGCCCTTTTGGGCCTCCTTTGCCATTTAAGTTAGTCTATTTTTTAAGGTGTTGTTTTCCTCAGTCAGGCTGTTGACCCTCATTTCATACTTTTCCTGCATCCTTCTCATTTCTCTTTCCAATTTTTCCTCCACTTCTCTTATTTGATTTTTAAAGTCCTTCTTAAGGTCCTCTATGGCCTGCAACCCGCTCATGTTTTCCCCTGGGGCTTTTGGAGCAGGACTTCTGACCTCACAGTCCTTTTCCCTCTCTATGCCCCCAAAATAGGAGTCTAGGGTTGCATTTTTCTGTTTCCTTTGCCTTGGCATGTTGCCACTTAATTACTTAGCTTTTGGGCTTGTTGCCACCCTATGGCTTTAAGGCCAGATGGAGGAATTTTTGTCCCGAACGTGTGGGGGGCAACTTCCGTTTCTGGCAAGCTGTAAACCCACCCACGACTTCCACCCTAGATCACAGTCCAGATCCATGGTGGTTAAAGCAAGAGCAATTACCCCCCAAGACTGATCGCTGGATCTCCCTACAGTTCGCAGGCCAGGAGCTGGAGCTGCCTATGAAAACTACAAAATGGCGTGTCTCCTCAGCAGCTTCTAGCCCCCAGGGGAGGGAGCTGAAGCATTCCTCAAATACTGGTCCCAAAGTCCATAGGACACTAACCTCTTACTTTGTCCTAGGCATGTCTATGCTGATAATTCTGGAGTCGCCACAGCTGCTGGTGTTCTGGGGTCTCTCTAGCCGGCCGCTGGCCCTGCCGCCCTGGGGCTAAAACCTCGGCTCACGGGGACCTGGGCTCTGCTGGTCTCGACTCCCCGCGCTCTGCGCGCTGTGTGCTGCCCGCTCCTGCAAGGCTGCTGGGCTGTCCTCAGTGGGAGGTTAGCTTCTCTGTGTCGCTCTGTGGGTGCTGGGGCTCCAGAAGTTGTTCAGAGTCCCCTTTTACATAGTTTGGGGGGAGTCTGTGGGCAGAGTGGCTTGGATGAGCTTTTTCTACTCCGCCATCTTGGCTCCGCCCCCACTCTCACATTTTCTACTGTAGAATGGACAGTTTAAACTGAATGTACCCATAGCATTTTAACTTAAACATGTCCAAAACTGAATTCATTATCTTTACCCCAAAAAATCTTTCCCTAACTTCCCTAATCATTTCCTAACTTCCCTGTTACTAGTCAAGGACAACATTATCCTTCCAGTCACCCAGGCTTGAAACCATGGTGGCATCATGCTAGAGATCATCTCTTTAAGACCTCTTTCCCTACCTCTCTCCCCACCCCAATACATTCTGTTTCCAAGTCCAATAGAGTCTAACTTTATAAAGTCTCTTCTGTTTACCCCATTCTCTTGTCTGATGCTACCACCACCCTGTTTCAGACCCTTATCACCTCATGTGTAGACTCATGTAAAATCCTTCTAATTGATCTCCCTGACTCAAGTATCTTTCTACTCCAATCTGTGTTTTACTCACCTATCCAATTTCTCTTCTCAAAGCTTAGGCCTGACCATGTCATACTGCCTCTTCTCCTATTCAAGAAACTCTACTGACTTCCTCTTACCTCTAGGAGCAAGTATGATATTCTTTATTTACATCATATAGAAAATACTGCCTGTGTTTCTGAGTCATTAGACTTCTCCACCTTGACATAGCTGCCTAATTTCCTTCAGCTCAGTGAACTTTCTGACCTTGGCATGTCTTTCTGTCTTGCCAGCCTCCTTTTCTCATTAATGAGTTCTTTCTTGTTGTTCACTTGTTTCAGTTGGAAACAGCTCTCCACAACTCTAATTTGGGGTTTTATTGGCAAGGATAGGGTGGTTTGCCACTTTTTTCTCCAGTTTGTCTGACAGATGAAGAACTGGGGCAAACAGGGTTAAGTGACTTGCTCAGGGTCACATAGCTAGTGTCTGAGGCCAGATTTGAACTCAGGAAGATGAGAATTCCTGAGTTTAGGCCCAGCAGTCCATCTACTGTACCACCTAGCTGCCCAAGCAACTAGAGTTCTTTCTAGGGCCTCTATTTTGTACATGATCTCAAATTGGCTGTACTTCATTACCCTGTCAGCAGTGCTTTGTAATGGTAATGGTAATTTGAAGACCTTCACTGATTTGAAGATAAACTCTGTCCCCAAGTAGGCTGAATGTAGTCACATGAAACCTGTGGTGGGAGAAGTTTGATGAAGGGTGGAGCAGAGCCCACAGGAAGCTGGGAGTCAGAGCTAGCAAGATGGTGGGAGAGAGAGACACTCAGGCAAGGAGTTAAGTTTGTGAGTAGATTGTGATCTTGTGTTTGTGAGGAGGCTAAAGTATATTGTGGCTCTCTGTGCTGTTATGACTTATTAATTTCTTTGCTACTATGATGGAATTGGCTTACTGGTTTTGGGATTCAGTTTTCCAGTGTTTGAATAAATGCTTTGCTTCTGTCGTGTAAATGAAAATTTTGTTATATTTTGTGATCTAGCACCATGCATTAATATTTATAGTCACAGTTGGTATATTTATTGGAATCGTAGGTGCTGTAAATATTGCATTGGCCCTATATGCTCCTATATCGATTTTAAGATGCCACCCTTTCCTCTCCCCATCTTTTAAATTTCCTTTTGTGTGTTGTTTTAACCCTTAGAATATAAGCTCCTTGAGAGTGGGGATTGTCTTTCTTTTTGCTTGCATCTCTATCCTCAGCATTTAGTACAGTATACTATGTACCATGTAGTAGGTGCTTAATAAATGCTTCTTGACTTGACTCTGATTCTAAGATCAGTGTTCTTTCCTTTGCTCCATGCTACTTCATTAAATGGATGATTCTTCAATTTCTGCTAGTTTTATTTACACTGAGGTATTATAGAACTTATATTTAATTTTTAGAAGTTAATTTTTCATTTTTAGCCCCTCTTATGTTTTTCTCTTGCTCTATAGCATACCATATTACTTTGTATATCATTCTATTAAAGTTAACATTTCCCACATTCATCTTATAACTTAAATTTAAAGCAGTTATAAATTTATTATGCTAGTAGAAAATGTGTATATTTCATTTCTGTTTATAGTAGTCAATATTGCATATCATTTAAACAATAGGAATAAGAATTAGCTCTGTTGAAAACCTTAAGGAAATTTTATCCATGCAAAGTTTTTGAGATTTTGGCATTTTTTGTGATATCTTTCTCTTGAAGGAACATATTTGTACTTTTTGTTCCTCAGTTTCCCCAAATCCTTCCTCACCTATCCACTAAACACAGAGAGCTCTTTTTGGTATCATTTAAGTTAAAGGTTTGTAATACTCTATCACTGTGGTTAGGATTTTTCCATGAAATCTTGACATTATATGCATAGAATAAGACACTAACTCTATTTGTTTTAGTATACTTTTTTCTGTTTCCTATTTTTTAAAATTTTTGTTTTGTTGTATTTTAGGGATAGCTTCAGTAGTGTGGAACATTCTGTCCATTAGAAAAAAAACTTCTGTCCATAAAAAGCTTATTAAAGAGGTTAAAGTGTTCTTGCTAATTAAGGAAAAAATAATTGGACAGATTGTTGTTTTGTAATAACTATTTTCACTTTTTCAACAGATTTTCAAAATAGTGAATTTTCTTTTCTTAGTAAATGCAGAAATTTCACTCCTCCCCCACCTCATTTTTATTTCTGATTCCCCTTTTTTTTCATTTTTAATATTAAGAACTCATTAGTTCTCTTTTTTCCCAAACAGTTGTTTATTCATTCAGTGGTCTGTACATAGCATATGAAAAGGTCATAGTTATTCTTTGCGGTATCAAAAAAGCCTCCCCCACCCCTCACCCCCAATCAAGAGCTGTCTTCTTTGGTCTCAGTCTTCCAGATTCTTTGACTTGATCAGTGAAGTGCTTCCTATTTTA
This sequence comes from Gymnobelideus leadbeateri, assembly GCA_011680675.1. NCBI lineage: Eukaryota > Metazoa > Chordata > Mammalia > Diprotodontia > Petauridae > Gymnobelideus > Gymnobelideus leadbeateri. The sequence goes on along the minus strand of WOXC01009031.1, from coordinate 229,042 downwards.
TTGTTAGGATGTGAATGTTTAGTGACTGAATTTTAAGAACTGGTGATTTTAAGAAAAGATATAGGAGCATGGATCTAGAACTAGAAGGAAACTTGGAGGTATTGAGTGTGGTTCCCTCATTTGACAGATGAGGAAACTGAGGCACAGAGAAGTTTAGTGTTATGTCCAGGCTCACAGAGTTCATAAGTATATGAAGAAGTATTCTAAATCCAGCTCTCTGTCCACTGTGACACTGGAGACAGCAATATATTAATCCTATTGAAGAACAGAGATTTTGAAGGTTAACCATAAATGCACTTAACTGTTTTTGAAGAGAATTTTTGAGATTTTTAGAGAAATCTTCACATACTGTTATTATTAAATGTTTATATTGAATTTCCTCTCCGCTAAAGGTTTCATAATAATTTCTTTGCTTCTCTTACATGCCTTTGTGACAAATTTGTATTGTAACTTTTGCTTTACAGATGATGTAACTAACACTCATCATGAGGTCAAGTGGTTTGACTAATTAAAGTCATGCAGCCAGTTAGTGACAGAGCTAAGGATTAACCCAGGTGGGTTAACCCATTGGCTGGCTACACTGTCTCTCTTACAGCATGATATCTTTAAATATATTGTTTGAGAGCTTGTACTTTTGTTTACATTTGTACCAGGGTGATCTTAAACTTCGTGAGAGGAGTTGTGTATGTGTGTGTGTGTGTGTGTGTGTGTGTGTGTGTGTGTGTGTATTTGTGGGCATGCATGTAAATGCTTGCACACTTCTTTGAATCAAGCAAGCAAGCAATAAATATTTAGAGAGTGTCTGCTCTTGCCCAGCCACTGTGCTGAGCACTTAAGGAATGCCTCACTTCCTTCATGTCTCCACTCCAGTGTCCCCTATTGTACAAGGCCTTACCTGATTCCACTAAGGCTTGGTGATTCCCCTGCTTACAATAACTTTGTATTTGCTTTATATTTATCATTGAGGTGGCTCAGTACATAGAGTTCTGGAGCCAGGAAGACTAGAGTTAAAATACAGCTTCAGACACTTTATAGTTTTGTGACCCTGGGCATGGCACTTAAAGACTTAGACTTAGAAATTGCCTCAGTTTCCTCACCTGCAAAATGAGGAAAATAATAGCATCTACCTTCCTGGATTGTTGGGATTAAATAAGGTATATTTGTAAAGCACTTTGCAAATTTTAAAGTGCTATGTAAATACTAGCTGCTATTGACATCATCATCATTATTTTACTATATACATAGTTAATGCTACTAAAATATAAGCTCCTTGGAGACAGGAATAAACTAAAGACTTTTCTATCTTTTATCCCAAGCATCTAACAGAGTACCTAGTTTTTAGTAGGTGCTTAATAAATGTTTGTTGAATTAAACTGTGTTATTTTACTCTAATAAACTTAGGTGCCTAATAAATGTTTATTGAATTGAATTGCCTCCCTTTACCCTCATAAAGTGATTCATAGAATGTTAGATGATCTTTTTTTTTATTCAGGCATTATTTATTTATTTTTTGACATTCATTTCCATAAGATTTTGAGTTGCAAATTTTCTCCCCAACCCCTACCCGAAGATGGCAAGCATACTGATTACTCCTTCTCTCAGTCTGCCATCTCATATATCCCTGCCTATCCTTCCTCTTCCTTCCTTCCCCCTTACTTTCTTGCAGGGCAAGATGGATTTCTGTACTCCATTGCCTTTATACCTTACTTCCTGGTTGCATGTAACAACAATTTTGATGTTAGATGACCTTAAAGATGGAAGTAACATTAAGAATAACATGATTTAGTCTTTTGAAGATATAATTATTCCAGTTTTATAAATAAAAGAAATTGAGACCCAAAGAAGTTAAATGATTTAGTTGATCTTAAACAATTTGACCATGAGGGTATAATGGTGATTCCAGAAATGGAGGGTAAATGGAAGAGGAAGATTAAAAATTTGAACTCCTGTGTTCCTTATGTAGTATTCTGTCCATTATATCATGTTATCTGATAAATAATTGTAATGGAAATGCAAATGTAAAGATCTTCCCTGTCCCTAGGCCCTTTGGTGGGCTTGGGAGACTCTGAGAACTTTCCTTGACTTGAAAATATACTCTGCCCCCTAATAGGCTGAATGTGGTCACATGGAGCCTGTGGCAGGAGGCTTAGTTTTCAGGAATGCCCACACCTTGATGCTGTGTGATTGGGCAGTGGGTCAAGAGGGTGGTTACATTCTCTGATCCAGGAGAAGGCTATATAATCCCTAATGTGAGGCTTTGTTTTGGGGGCTCACTTTGAGAAGTGTTGTGTGATTTGACCAGATGAGACTCCGGGCAGCCATTGAGAGCCCCACCGGCTTTGAAAACCCAGATGTTGATGCTTCCCTCTCTGGTAACTGTGATTTGGTATTGATGTAATTTTGGGCAGTTTGGAAGCCTGTCTGCTTGATTTGTTTGTTTCTCTGTCTTGTAAGTTCTGTCTGTATACTTTGAAGTTTGGGGTGCTGACCTTTTTCCCCTGAACTAGGTAAATGATATATGTTTGATTGATAAAAGTAAGTTTGTTAACCCATTTTGAGTTTCTTCCCTTTAGAAAAGCAGATCTAAGAACCTGTGTTGGCAGTGACCCTGGGGATGTTGGAGTGCTTGCTGCTACAATAATATATTTAGCCAAGATGATAAGAGTGATATGTCATTTTTGTTGTTTGTGATGAAAAGGTGGTAGCAGTGGGTTGTCCAAAAGTGAATACAGTATGTTAGTGAAATTCAATGAACATACATTTGGCATTTATTATGTGCATATCCTTGGGAAATTTATACACAATACTCTCAGGAAAAGGGGGAAACATGAATAATCAGGTAGCCACATTAAGTCCCCGGTTAAGCCTGGGAAATAGTGGGCTACTACACGATCTATGGCAGGAGAATCAACCTTAGTTGGAAAAACCTGATTGACCAGTTTAAAGCTTCTGTGCTGCTCAGTATTGGGATTGGGTCCCTGTGTGCCCATGAACCCCAAGCCTGGATAAGCTGGGGAGACCTAGTTTCATAAAACAACAATAACCTCTTCCCTCCTCACCTCAAGCCTTATAAGTATAAATGACAGATGTAGGCAAAATATAATTAGAAATTTGAGAATGGGCAGTCTCTTTCTTTGGGAGGTAAAAAGGGTTTGGAAAGGTTTCATTGATAAGGTAGCACTTTTGATGGTCCTTGAAAGAAGAGAAAGATTCTTTTTTTTTTTTTTAAAGCAATTGGGGTTAAGTAACTTGCTCAAGGTTACAGGGCTAGTCATTATTTATGTGTGGGTGCTCATTTTCTTAGGCCGGATTTGATCTTGGGTCATCCCAACTCCGAGGCCGGCGCTCTTACTCACTGTGCCACCTAGCCGCCCCTTTAGGGCAATTGGGGTTAAGTAACTTGCCCAAGGTCACACAGCTAGGTTTTTTTGTTTGTGTGGGTTAAGTATCTGAGGCCGGATCCGAACTCAGGTCCTTCTGACTCCAGGGCCGGCGCTCTACTCACTGTGCCACCTAGCCGCTCTGAAGAGAAAGATTCTTAACACTGGAGATTAGGGGGGAGTCTATTTTAGTCATAGAGGATATGATTAAAGTTATATATACTAGAGAGTACAGGATAAGTTTGGTGAATGCATATTTGTCTACTTTGACTGGAAACAGATTATTTTAATGGGAAGACTATTACTGGGCTCACTACAAATTTATGTTATTCTACCTCAACTGGTCCCTCACTGCTCTTAGGCAATCATAGTACATCTCCTTGATCAACTCACTATCCCACTCTCCACGGGGGCTTTTCCGTTTTCATTTCTCCTAAAATTTCCCCTGGCTCTCCCTCCCACCATTCTCCCAGCTGTGAGCCTTACTTCATATTTTACAGAAAAAAAAACTGAGGCCATTCACTGTAAGATCCTTCTTCCTCATCTCTTATTGTTCAGAAGCCTTTGTCACTTTCTTCTCTTTCACCCATCTCATATGATGAACTGGCCTTGCTCCTTACCAAGGCTACCTCCTCCACTCGTCCAAGTGATCTCATTCCAGCCCGTCTCCCCCTGCAGATTGTCCTGTCTGTCATCCCTGCTTCTTCACTTATTTTCAATCTTCTTCTGTCTACTGGCTCATTTCCTACTGCCTCCAAACATACCCATCCTGAAAAAAAAAAAAAAAACCCTCACTTGATTCTTTCATCCCTATCATCCTATATCTCTTCTGCCTTTTGTAGCAGAACTCCTTGAAAAGGCTCTCTAGGATAGGTGCCCCCACTTTCTCTCCTCTCAGTCTCTTTTTAGCTCATTAACACCTGGCTTGTGACCTCATCATTCCACCAAATGATGATAAGTTGAATGATGAGTATTCTCTCCAAAGTAATTAATGATCTCTTAGTTGCCAAATCCAGTGTTCTTTTCTCAATCTTAATTTTCCTTGACCCCTCTGCAGCTTGTGACACTGTTGATCAATCACTTCTCTTTGATAATCTCTTCTCTCCAGATTTTTGGCACACCACCCTCTTTTGGTTCTCCTCCTACCTATAGGACTGCTTCTTCTCTCTCTCCTTAGCTGGATCCTCCTTAACCCATGTATGTCCCTCAAACCCCCTTCTCTTCTCCCTCTATTCTACTTAACTTGATGATCTCATTAGCTCCTATGTATTTAATTGCCATCTCTAGGATGATGATTCTTAAATCTGCTTATCCTGCCCCAAACTCTTTGCTGATCTCCAATCTCATATCTCCAACTGCCTTTTAGATATCTTGAACTAGACGTCCAGTAGATATATTAGACTCATTGTATCCAAAATGGAACTTTTGTAGATACTCCCCTCCCTGACACCTTCCCTATATTGTAGAGGTTGACATTATCCTCTCAGTCCCTCATGCTCACAACCTAGGAATCATCCTGGATTTCTCACTGTCTCTCAGCTGCTATATCCAATTTGTTGCCAAGACCTTTGGATTTCACATTTGCAGAATCTCTTAGGTGCCTTCTTCCCTCCTCTGCCATTGCTGCCATTCTACTGCAGGTCCCTATCACCTCAAGCTTTGATTATCACTATAGCCTGCTGATGTGTTTGGCTGCCTTAAGTCTCTCCTCACTCCAGTCCATCTTCCATTCAGGCACTAAAGTGATTTTTCTTTTTCTTTTTTTCTATTTTATTTTATTTTATTTTGTTTTATTTTATTTTATATTTTTAAAAGCACTTGGGGTTAAGTAACTTGCTCAAAGTTACACGGCTAGTCATTATTTATGTGTGGGTGCTCATTTTCTGAGGCTGGTTTCGATCCCGGGTCATCCCAACTCCGAGGCTGGCGCTCTTACTCACTGCGCCACCTAGCCGCCCCTAAAGTGATTTTTCTAAAGTGCAGATGCAGTTTTGTCACACACACACACACACACACACACACACACACACACACACACACACACTCTCTCTCTCTCTCTCTCTCTCTCTCTCTCTCTCTCTTTCTCTCTCTCTCTCTCTCCTCCTCTTCTACCTAATAAAATCTAGTGGTTTTCTGTTGCCTCCAGGAAAAAAATACAAATGCCCTGTTTGGCATTCAAAGCTCTTCATAATCTAGTCCCCTCCTACGTTTTCAGTCTTCATTTATCTTACTCCCTGCCATCTACTCTTCAGTCTAGTGAAGTTGGTCTCTTGTCTGTTACACAAACAGGACACTCTCTCTTGGCTACAGGCCTTTTCTCTGGCTGTCTCCCTTGCCTGAAATAGTCTTCCTTTTCTACTCTGGCTACTGACCTCCTTGACCTCCCTGACTTCCTTTAAGTCCCAACTAAAATCTCACATTTTCCAGGAAGCTTTCTCCAACCCTTCTTAATTTCATTTCCCTCTGTTAATTGTTTTTTTCTGTAGATGTTTTTAGGTTCAGGAAAAGGTCGGATAGAGAGGAAAAGATGAAAGAAGTATTTCAGCCATGATCTAGGTCACAGGGTGGAATATGAGAAGTGATAGAATTGAGACAACAGGTGGAAGACTTAAGTTTTCCACCATGATGAACTAGCCTTGAAACTAGAGGAAAGAAAGATACTGAGAAGTATAGAGGAGAGGGATTGAATAAATTCATGCTTTATGGTTTAGGATTGTAGAACTAGAGTAAGAAGGAGCCTTTCATTTTGCAAATGAGGAAACTGAGGCCCAAAGAGTTTAAATGACTTAGCCAAGGTCATAAAGTAGGAAGTAGCATAATTAGAATTTAAACCCGGTTCTTCTGACTCCAAGTTCAGTATAACACTCTTCAATATTCTTAATAAAGTAGGATATGAGGCCATCTGCTGAGCTTGGGTGGGAGGTAGAATTGGGCTTGAGAGAGAATCATGGTTATAAGCATTATAAAGGAAAGGGGGAAGAGATGCACAAGTGGCTATTTGTTAAGTACTTACTGTTTGCCAGCCACTATGCTAAATTCGTTACAAATATCTCATTTTATCCTCATTTATTCTCTGTCTGAGATAGGTGCTTTTATTATGCCCATTTTGCAGTTGAGGGAACTAAGGCAGACAGAAATTAAATCAATTGCTGAGGATCCCACAGCTAGTAATATCTGAGAGTAGATGAACTCAGTCCTCCTGATTCTAGACTTGGCACTCTTATCTATTCATAGTCAATAAAATAATCAGTAAGAGAAGAAAAAAATAATGACATAAAGAAATTGAAGTTAAATAGTATAGACATATAGTAGATCCAAGTATTTTGATTTTATGATTCCTTTAAATCAGATGCATAGTCTCTTAAGGATAAATCTACCTTTTAGTGGTATATCAAGAACAACAATGTAATTGAATAAAGATTGGAAAATACAATTTAGGAGGAATTATTTCTTACCAAACCTCCACCCTGGATTACTCCTGTAATCTATTCATTCTATTCCCGTTCCATTCCATTCCTATTCCCGTGTTTCTGAATAGAGCTCTAAGAAGATGCACAATCAATACTGACAGTGCATTATAAATTCTTTTTATGCAACTTCATTTGGGCCCTCACTGCAGCTAGGTAATCCTTTTATTCTTCCTTAATTGATTTCCTTTCTTACTCCCCACAGATGCTATTTCCAAACCTATTCTTAAACTTCCCACACTTCCCCTTCCGTGGCTGTCCTGATGACCTGTCCTCTTCCTTTTATTGACAAAATTCAATTCATTGGACTTGAGCCTCCTCTTTCCCCCTTCTCTTCATCACAAAACCCCTTGATGGCATCCCCAACTCTGCCCTTCTTGTACCCATGATCTTACAGTAAGGCAGCTCTTCTTGCCAAGACCAGTCTTTCTAAATGTACCCTTGTTCTTATTCCCCTCTTGTATTTTCTAGTAGATTGCAACCTCAATCATCTCCATTTTCTTTCTTATCTTCAGTCTCTCCCTATTTACGGATTCCTTCCCTGCTGCTTTTAAACATGTCTAAGGCTCTCATCCTTAAAAAATCTTTACAGATCCTGCCAATTCCTTCAATTGTCTGCCCCCATGAAATCTTTCCTAACCCCTTTTCCCTACATGGTAGTGCCCTCCCTCCTAAGTTGCCTTTTATTTCTATGTTTTGAATTTATTTTCTTTATATATTTTTACTTGTTGCTTTTCCCATTAGGATGAAAGCTCAAGGGTCAGGATTACTTATTTATTAATATTCCTCAAATCCAAGTACCTTGTGCATAGTAGGGGTTTGATGAATCAGTTGATTCTAGAAAAAGAAAAGCTGAAAGACATTAATCTTGAATTCCTTTTCTGTTGCTTCTATTGGTAAGAAAAATATAGTTTCAAATTTTGGCAGAGGTTGATTAGGTTATTTTCTGTTTAATTTTTCTAACACAGGGATGGGTAAACAAGGGAGGTTTTAGAATCATGGAATCTTTTTTTTTCCTAATGAGAAGTTAAAATTAGAGTAGATATTCATTTATTTAGAATGGTTTAAGTATATTCTTCACTAGCAGTACCTTTAAGTCTTACTAGTTACTTGTGAGTGGACTAGTTATAGATTTCAATGAAAATGATGTGATAGCTTTAGACTGTCTAATGTGGGCTTACTGACAGTAACCCAGGGCAGATTTATTGATATTATCTAGAAACATTGATTTCCTCAGTTGATGGGACACACTATGTATGTTCAAGTTACATTATTCAGCTGTATCTGTTCCTTCAAGTAAGGAAGCAGTTGTAGTTCCCAGGTTAGAAATAACACAGATATGGTTCCAATAGGACTGAAATGTGAGGTGAGGATATTGATTTATTATCTCATCCTTGATGGGGATACGAAGGAGCTGATATGAGGCAATCTAGAAGGGGCTTCTAGTCTCCATAGAGAGGATGAGGACAGAGATTACTAGATACCTTTATCATTCCATCTGCACTTCCCCTCTGCCTAATCCAGTCAGTTTCTTAGTCTGTCATACCGTTGACTGGTAAAATACCTAATTTTTTTCTATCCTACATTTCCTTAGCACAAGGTGAGGGGAATAATTTTCCTCTAGGATCAGTTGAGAGGTTTTTGGGGGAGGGGATTTTTAGCTTGAATAAGGCAAAAAAAAAAAAGACATAAAATAGATGATAGCCACTCTCAAGCATATGAAAGACTGGAGGAATTAGATTTGCTCTCTTTGGTCCTAGAGTGGAGACTGCAGAGTGGCAGATTTTGGCTCAGTGTAAGGAGAATCTTCTAAACAATCAGAGCCCTTCAGAAGTGGAATGGGCTCCTTTGGAAGGCAATTAATTATCTACCACTGAAGGTCTTTAGACGGAAGCAGGATGAAGACTTGTTGGACGTTTGGGATTCTGGCATAGGTATTGGTTGGACTGGGTTGCCTCTGATGTCCCTTCCAATCTTAATAAAGATTCTATGATTTATTAATACTGTGTCCCTAACCTTCATGGAAGAGAAAGCATTAATGAGCAAACTGCTGTTGGAAAATACTGAGGATATATATGATTCTATAAAAATGTTTCATATACCTAGGCATATTCAAAGCCAAGTCCCCCCAAATCTTTCATCTTTTTCCTTTATTTTCTAATGTGGTTTAGATGTCTTTTTCCACTCCAGGTGCATGATGCAATTTAGTTGATTGCTCCTAATAGCAGATAATAGTAGAAATATGAGCCTTCTATTCACTGTGGTCATGTATGGGCAATTCTAATTCGGCTAGTTTTGAACATCTTTATGGAGTGGGGGATGGATTGATATAAGGTTTTCCTCAAAGATGGCCTACTGGTGATGTGAGTGTAGGTTCTGCTGAGGTCTGGATAAGCCTGTAGGTCCACTGAGGCATGAGCTAGCTGCAGAAGGCACTGACACCTGTGGAGAAGTTGATTTTCATTGGGATACAATACATAGTAAGCAGTTTTAAGAAATTCAATTTCCCATATTTCTCTTCAGAATAGTGATAATGAATGTGCTTTTATAGATGATGTCTTAGTTCCAATCCTACACCTAGTACTTGAGTTTCTGCCTTGGTGGAATCACCAAAGGCAGCAACTTAGTAGGAGCCAGATTTCCTGAAAAGGAGAAATTACTTTTCAAAAGCTGCATCATGGTAAATGATCTTATAAGAAGAAAAGGCATGCATGTTCCATAAGTTTTGTAGTTGTTTGTTTTAAAATTGAGGCTCAGTTTTTTTCAGAAAAAAAATTATTTATTTTTCCTGCTCTCTTCATTCATGACATGCCAATGGCGACTAATTAATAGCACTAGGACTGAAGTAGAGAACCTAAGGAATTGCTGGTGTTTGGTTAATGGAACATATTGTTGGGGGTATTGCTCAGTGGATTAATTCTAGTCTGAAAAAGGGGGAAAATGTCATGAAAAAAAGGAAGTGGATGATCTTAAATCACAGATAAGTAGCCGGATTGAGTTGAGTTTCCCTAAAGGGAAGCCTCAATCACCCCTGATTTTTTTTCCCTCACTTCCCCCACCCCCTCCTTCTCCAGTGAAAAGATATGTAATTTGATTAATGGTGTTTTTTCCTTATTGGTAAGATGAAAATGGAAACCAAAAAATTTTGGGGAGGTGGTTGTAGTATCTCCATGAAATCTTTTACAGGTGCCAAAATATGTTTTATTAATGTAAGCCAGCCAAAGAATAATACCTTTGGCTTCTAGAAAGTTATTTTCTTAAATTAAAAAAAATCCTTTTCCCAACAATACAACAAAAGTAAAGCTATTGGGTAGAAAGCTTAGTTAGAAGTAAATGGGGCACATTAATTTAAGATCTGTCCTAAATTTTTCAGAGCAAACCAAGTAAAATCCATTTTTAATGATTTTGTTTGCAGTTACTTTTTATTTTAAATGATATTTTAAAATGTGTTGATGATTATTTGTGGGCTATTGAAGCCATAGGTTTTTAGTTGACATTGAAAAGATAACTTACTAGCCTTCCTTCTTCTTCCCTATCACAGGATAGTTTGTTTTTTTAATTGCTGTTTTCCCATTTGGAAGTAACTTTTTTCTTAAAAGTGTTCAAAGCAAAGTAATTAGCATTATGCCATCCTACAACATTAGAACCAGAGTGACTATTGTTCCTTATAGATTTTTTTCTGATTCTGAATGATGGTTTTTTCTTACTTGAAGTAAGGCTGTATATTAGAGGACACATTTGAGCAAAGGCTCATTGGAAAGGAACTGTGGCATTTTTTACTCTTTTGACACAGAATTTCATAATTTTACATTCTAACAGAAAGAAAATGTTGACACTCTGAAAGTGAAAAATGAGGAAACCTGCAACAAAATTACTAGGAAATTTCCATAACAGGTTCACTAGTAACACCGGTTTAATAATGATTTCCTGTCATGGAGTGTATTTATCATATGCTCCCTCTTTGACGTGACATTGTATTTAACGTTTTTGAGAGCCATGTTTTAATCAGATTAAGCTCAAGGAAACCGATAGGTATCTGTGTGTTTGGCTCATGGCTTTAGCTTCTGTTTCTTATTTAGTCACAAGACTATTATTGCTGGAATCTTTATAAACACATTTTGCTTGAATTGCAGTGGGAGAATAAGTCGTTATGCTGTGAAGTCAGAAGGTTGTGTGCCAGTGGTTTTCATGATGTAGGAACAGAGTGAGTTGCAGAATTGTTTTGTAAATTAAAGACAACTAATGCAAAATGTGTTCCTTTCCCCCCCCCTGATTCAGAATCTAAAAATATAATTTATTTTTAGTTTCAAAAATAGTTTCTTAGGAACTAACCAAAAAGAATATGTAAAGAAAAGTTGGTAGAAGAGAATTCATAATTTGAGTTCCCTTGAATTTTTTTAAGTTACCATTAATATAGTGAACTTTTTTTTTTCTTTTTGGAGGGCAATTGGGGGTAAGTAACTTGCCCAAGGTCACACGGCTAGGTTTTTATGTTTGTGCGTGTTAAATGTCTGAGGCCGGATCCGAACTCAGGTCCTTCTGACTCCAGGGCCGATGTTCTACTCACTGTGCCACCTAGCCACCCCCTTGGCATTCTTTCAACTGCTAAGTGGGGCTACTTTTAAAAAAGTAAATTATTAGCCTCATCCTGTTGTTTAAGAAGCAAAATGTCTCCAGATATCCATAACTGTATTAAACTGATACCTGAAAAAAGTTTGAGGACAAAGGCATATAGACTTTTGAAAGATATTTTTTTTACTTTTCTGTCTCAGATTCCAGTCACTTCCAATATGACACTCTCAATTTCAAGGTATCCTTTGGTAGTCTGGCAATAATTTGACACTGCCAAAATGAACACGAAGTCACTGTTAAGGCATATATCAAAGTTAGTTGTATGTTAAATATGAAAGTCAGCATAAAATGCAAAGATGTTTGAGGTAAAAATAGTCAAAATGCCCCTTTTATACTCTGGTGTTTTTTTTAATCACACAGAAAATGTGCATAGGATGAGAGTCATAGAATCAGAATGTAAGAAATATTTGGAATACCCATATCATGTTTGCAAATATAATACTTCTCTAGTTCTATTATGATAAAATGAATATTTTCCTTCTTTTAAAATATATTTATGTCATGTTACAAGTTAATCATGTAAGAATTTGGGTGGTTCAGTGAAAAAAGTGCCGGATTTAAAATCAGAGGAGCTTAATTTCTGCTTCTGCCATTCACTATGTAGGTGCTTGTACAAATCACTTTAACCTGTCTCTCTTAGCCTTCATTTCTTCATCTGTAAAAAGAGGAGGCTTGCAGTAGATGGATGACCTCTGAGGTCCCTTCCAACTCTAAATCTGTGATCCATATCTTCAGCAAGTTAAGTACCTGTGGCTTGTTAACTTCCTTTTTAGAATATCTTCAAACTGTTGCTTGCTATAAATGAAACCAGAAGATATGAAGAAGATACAGCTCAATGGAAGGAAATAGGACATACGTGATAGTCACTGATTAGCTGGTAGGATGCAGTCACATGAACTGCTACTCAACTAAATAAGCATTTAGTTGATTCAATAAAACACTTCTGAAGCCTATAGGCTCTATGCTAGATATGGGGGATGGGGAAGAGGATGCCACAGAATATACAAAACAGTCTCAGTCTTTTAAGAGCTTCTGTTCTACTGGAGAGATGTTACTGTGCATAGATAAATAAATAGAAAGTAATTTGAGAACAGAAAGCAGTAACATGTGGGAAAAACTGTTGACTGCCATTGACTGCATATTGTTGGTGGTATTTTGCTATAAAATGCAATATTTTAGAAAGAGTGAGCATTTTCTTAAATTGTAATCTCTACAAGGAGCAGAAGATCTTTTTGGCATACAAGTGTTTACAGCATTTCTTTTGAGTGTTTTTTCTCTTAAGTATTATTATGTCATGATTCTCACTGGCAAAGAATTCCAAGAAGAATGAAATTGAGAGTACATCTCTGACTTGAACATTTAATGCCTATGTGTTGATGTATAATTACAGTCTACATGTTTCAGTCAATGTTGGTAAAATATTTTGTGAACAATTTGTAGGTTGACTTTCAGGTGAATGGAACAAATAGAGCACGGTGATTATAAGCAAAAGATGTACTTTTTAACCAACTTCTAAATTTTGACTCGATCTTTCAGCATTTGTTTGAAATCCTTACAAGATATTCATCTATTTGTGGCATCATATAGGTCTGTCTCCCCATCTGTCTATGTTTTTCATCAAGACTAGTTTCTGGTACTTTTTTTTCACTTTAGTATTTATTCATTGGCCCACTAGGATGCCATTTATATAATAGTTGTCCAACAGCTTTTATTGATCACTTTTGATTAAAATACAGGATTTCTCTTAAAGGACAACTGAACAAATAATCAATGTATTTAATTTAATTTTGACTTAATTTAACTACATATTGAAAGAAAATTAATGTCATCAAAATCTATTATTGTCACAATAAATAATTAGATTGGTAACATGATATGAAGTGAAAATCCAAAGGACCATGGGTTTTCTGGTCATAAGAGCTAGGAAGGTGGCATATATGAGTGTACGTGTGTATGTGTGTATCTTACATTTTAGACATATTATTTTTTTCAAAGTTACCTTTCTATAGTATTTGGCTAAGTGCATTTAGCAATTTCTATCTTAAATGCAAGAACATCTTGATTTTAAGACAATCCTCCTTTAACAGGATATTCCAATGACTTCGTTTTCCTCCCCTTTTATTGGTAGCCTGACTTGAGCAGAGGCTCATCTGGTTTGACTAAAGTCTTTGCATTACTTGGCAGTGGTTTCTTTCGTATGTGGTGCTTAGAGCTCATTGAAGCTTAAGCAGTACAGGAAATGCAAATCATGCAGACCATCCTCACGCTGGCGATGTACAGTGGCGTGATTGAGCGGCAGTACGTATGGCTCGTGGGCTGACCACATGAAAGGAGTCATTTAAAGACCAGATGAGCGAAAGCTGGGTTAAGTTAGAGAGTATGTGTGAGCTTCAAAGCTGGTAGAATAGCATCCTTATTTAAAATAGATTTTTTTTTATTAATAACACCTGCGCCAGGCTCTTTAACTGTGAGGAAGGATGGGGAGGTACATTAAGTTAAATATGTGCCATACTGAAGTAAGGCCTGTCCTTCCCCACCCCCACTCCCACGCCTTTTGCCTCAATATTCAGGTATGCTCAAAGTGGACAGTACTGGTTGTTCCCTCAGTTTTATAGAAGTTCTGCAACATTAATAATTATTTAAGACTAATATATTTTGAAGAAAAATTGAAATCTTTTTAGCTCTGTAACCTGAATTATTTGTGATTTTTAAGGCAGATCTTTCATTAATATATGTTAATAAAGCTAGTTCCTAGAACTTAAAAGAGGAATATATAGCCTTTCCTTTGAGAATTTTTGAGTTCTTGCTTTGAGAATTTAAGACTTTTGCCAAAGGATAAAGAGTTTTATGTTTATTCTTCAAGGAATATTTAAGCAGCGATAAAGAATTGCTGGAGTGGGCAACTATTCTATACATTTTCCCCCCATTTATTCTTTTGCCCTGACAACGTTATAATAAATGTTTCCCATTTACTAGAAAGGATAAGAGAATTAGTTTGATGGGGAGGGAGTTTGGTAATAAGAACAGAAGCACTAAATATTTGTAATGCACTTTTAATTTTTTCCCAAATCTCTTGCACATCTGTTATCCTTTTTGATCCTCCAGACAACTGGATAAGGCACATAGAGCAGGTTTTGTTTTGTTTTTGTTTTTTTTATCCAGCATTTGTCAGATGAAGAGAGTGATCCAGAAAGAGGTTAAGTGCATCACATCAATTCATACCCCTAGTTAGCAGTAATCAAGACCCAGGACCTCTTGTGACTGTGAAGTTATTCATAATAAGCATTACAAAACAGATTTTTATCATTTCTAAAGTAAAACTTTGATGCAGTAAGGTTTGACAATTCATGCAAATTGATTTTGATAAAAGTTCTTATGTTGGGATTGCCATTTCTGATATTGGAGCAGACATAAAATGGTCATTTCACAATTGATCAATCAGTCAAAAAGCATTTCTTAAGAATGTGATGTGTGCAGAGCATTGTGCTAGGCATTAGGGGATGCAAATACAAAGAATGAAGCAATCCTTATTGGCAAGGAAATTATATTTCCATGGGGGTGGGACAAGTACACATGTACATACAAACATAATAAATATAAAGAGAACAAATATAAAGTAGTCAACCACAGGGCAGTTTGGGAGGGTGGGTACTAGCCTTTGGGGGAATCAGAGAAGGTTTCTTGAAAGTGGTAGATTAGCTGTACATTTTCTTGAACTGTATGCTTACATCTCTGGCTTGCTTGCTTTTGTTGGTGGAAGGATAGTTTATCATAAGAGGCCAAACTTAGAGCCGTTAGAACTTAGCAGATACTAAGCAATAACACAATTTAGAGACATGACGCAGGTACATGATTATGACAATAGCTAGCATTTACATAGTGCTTTAAGGTTTGCAAAGCACTTTGCAAACATTATATCTCTGAATCCTCTCAGGGACTGAAAGGGGGAGAGGTATGCATGTTTCCTAAATTTTTTATCAGACAGATGATCTCACATGCCTTTATTGGAACGTAGGACTTATAGTTGGAAGAGGCCTTAAAGATCATCTGGTCCCAAGTTTTCATTTTAGGGATGAGGAAACTAACACCCAGAGATTCTAAGGGACCTGACCGAAGAGCGGAGTTGAGATATAAACCACAATCCTCTGACTAAAAAGCACCTTTCACTACTGTGCTGTATAATAAATAGAGGAGGTGAAACATTTTAAAGTTCTCTTCTGCATAGTGTTCAGGTAACAATACTGTTTTATTCCATATGTAGGGATCACAAGCATTTACCTCACATTGAAACCATTCTAACTTTGAAATAATATTAATCTCTTTGGTTCTGTTCATTTAGATGGGATTTCTCCATCCCCCACCTCCTACATGTGGGACAACTTGATAACCAAGCCTTGTTGAATGTTTTTTTACTTCAGTCTAGGTTTCCCTTTCCCCATTTGACATAGTTAGTATTATTACAGAAAGTTTTTATTTTAAATTTATGGAATTAAGCTAATTCTTTCCATATATGTATATATATATATATATATATATATATATATATATATATATATATATACATATGCACACATACACAGAGGCCCCCTACCCCCCACATGTATACATATATATGTGTATATACATATACACATATATATGTATATAAATGTATGATATATATTAAATGCTCTAATCTCAGTTGGGGATCACATATTATTTTATAATTTTCCCCAATCTGGTATGATGCTTCTGTGTATGTGTATACATGAATATGTGTATGTATGTTAGATTTATTTTTTAAAATGGAGATGATTAACTGGTTCAGCTATAGTTCTCATTGCTTTAGAATACTTTTAGCTAATCTTTTCCTTTCAAACACAAAATCATAAAAACGAAGTCAGCTGTATTTTGTCCATGTAATAATCTCTTCTTTAAAGAGAAAACTGAAATTTCCTACTTGGTCAAAAGTCATAAGTTGGTCAATATATTTTAATGATACTTAGTAAATTACTTTCAGTTCTAAACAGCAAATGTAGTTTTGATGGCAGCCAGTAAGTACTTATGTTGGGCATACATGTGGTGGAGATTACAGGAGATAGTAGATATGGCTGTCTTTGTGAAGCTTACATCCTATTGGGAGGGTGTAATACACATGAAAGTATTAGGAAAAAAAACCCAAGTTATCAGGTTATAGTGTGGTTTTGTTTTAATTTGTTTTTGATAGAAGCAGCTACAAGACTCAGAGAATAAAGTACAATGTGAATTTTTTATTAAATTACTCCATAAAAAAGTCATTAAACTTTCCCTTCCTTTTATCTCGCAGACTCACTACTGGGGACATATACCTCAAAGGGGTCAAAGAATAAAGAAAGGAAGGCCTAGGGAAGGGCTAAACAAACTGTGAGATAGGAATGAAATGTAATCCTGTTGTTTTGTAGGAAATGACAAGTATGAGAAATTCAAGGAAAATTGGAAGGTTTGTATGAGCTGATGCAGAGTGAAACCAGCAGAGCCAAGAGTATGCACTTGACTAAAATGATACAAATGAAAATAACCTGAAAAGGCAGCTGAATGTCCTTGAGTGATTATGACCAACTTCAATCTTGTAGACTAGATGATAAACTATACTATACTTCCTTCCTCTCCCTAGGGAAGTGGGGGAGTTCAGGTTTGCAGTGTAACATGTCCTGTATGCTGTGTCTCACTATACCCATTCTGCCTTCCTTCTCTGTTGCCCCAAAATGCAAGTGAAAATCTCTTCCTTAAAAAACAAAACAAAAAACGCCAAAGCTGAAATCACATGATAAACGAGGTCTCCTCAAGTGAACAGTCTAGCACCAAGATTCTCTCTGTCCTAGGAAAGTCCTCCAAAGTCTCCATGATCCTGGGAGGCTCCTTCAAAGTCTTTGCCATCTTTGGTTTCAGCAACCCAGCTATTTATCCCCATATTTTTAACTCTATTTCATCTGTTTAGCTTCAACATATGACTCTTACCTAGATTTTTTAGACTTTTGTTTCTATCATACACTGCATTAATTTTCCTTCCTAACTCCTTATGATTTGAACATTTAGTGAGTGAATCATCTATGCCTTCATCCAAAGTGGGAGCAGAAGGAGATAAAGGAGAGGTCATGAGAGTCCTTCCTCCATATTGGCAATGACCATTAATCTTGGTTCTTTGAGTTGAGTCATATAACAAGTTTGCAAAACCACCTAATTATGTTGCCAACATATTTCTAACTTCTCTTTTTTTTCCTTTTTTTGGAGGGGGTAGGCCAGGCAATTGGGATGAAGTGACTTGTCCATGGTCACAAGGCTAATAAATGTTAAGTGTCTGAGGTCGCATTTGAACTCAGGTCCTTCTGACTCCAGGGCCAGTGCTCTATTTACTGTGCCACCTAGCTGCCCCCCATATTTCTGTCTTCTTGACAAGAATATTGTGAGAGATTTTACCAAGTAAATACCTGTCTGAATTTTATTCACATAACCTCTCAGTTTTCTAGATATCTCTCTAATGCTATTCGTTGCAGGAAGAGGCTAACCTGCATTGGTTCAGAGACTTTTCCTACTGTGAGATCTTATAATACCAATGTCCAGGTCCAGGGTATCATCTACTTTTATTCCCATGTTCATGATATTCTTTAATCCATTGATTCAAAACTGAACATTAGGTTAGTTTGGTATGACTTGTTCCTATCGAACCCTGTGTTAAATCTTAGTGATCACCTCTTTCCTAAAAGCTCCTCAAACATTTCTTTAATAATAATGTTTTAGAAGTTTGACTTTTGATCACAACTGTGATTTCATTGGTATCAAGAACTAGTAAGATACTCCCTTTACCAACACAGATCAATAACGTGCTTTGTGATTTAAGAATCCAAGCTAGTGACCTGGGCCATGGAGAGGTAGTTTACCCAGTGGTGGTCAGCCAGTGTGTGACAGAGGCAAGATTGGATTCCTTCCCTTACTGACTGCAAAAACAGTGTTCTGCATCATGCCAACTAGAAATTTACTCAGAATTGATATCAGGGTCGACAGTTTGTAGTCTGAAGTATTCCCTTCTATTTTTTTGAACATTAAAAGAAGTTGAAAAAGTTTCTTTGAAATCTGCCTGCTTCCATTCCTGTGGCACTTCTCCCATTTTCTATGATTCCTCAAGTTCATTAATCACAAGTTCTTTCACCACCCTGGGATATGGTTCATGCATGCCAGGTGACTTAAACTCCTTGAGGTAAATTAGCTACTTTCTTTTCCTCTCCTAATCAGTTGAGTGAATCCATAGAGAATTGCTGTGCTTAGGAAAAAAAAGTGTAATTTTGGTTTGCTGAACTTAAAGAGGTATTATATTAAAAGTCAGGGACCTGGATCTGCCACTTAACTTTGTACTTGACTTTTTTTTATTCAGGCTAATTCTTTTCAGTTTGAGATTCCAGACTCTCTCCTGCCTCTATTGCCCAGCCCCACCTATTGAGTAGACAAAAAAGACAAAACCCATTGCAGATGTGAAGTCATGCAAAGCAAATGCCTACATTAGCCATGTTGCAGAAAAACAAAAACAAAACATAAAACACAAAAAAGAAAGAAGATATAAAGCTCCACCAGCTATCTGAGATGGATAGCATTTTTTATCATGAGTCCTTTGAAATTGTTTTGTTTCATTTTGTTGATCAGTTATTGAGTCATTCACTTCCCTTTCAATGTGCTTGGATTTCCTCTGTTATAAAATTGGAATAGTTGTAACGTCTTCCTCACAGGGTGATTTTGAAGCTTAAATGAGAAAATGTGTGTGCAAGTATTTAAAATCTATAAAGAACTATAAAACTATAAGGTCATCATTAGGTTTTAGAATCACTTAAGCAATCACAGCCTCAGTAAGATGAGAATAATAATAATATTATATATATATATATATATATATATATATATATATATATATATATATATTCCTCACAGTGCTCTTCTGAGACTCTAATGAGCTAACATACAGAAAGCACTTTGCAAAATTTAAAGTACTGTATGTTGTTTCTGACTCTTCTTGACACTCTTTGGGGTTTTCTTGGCAAAGATACTGGAGTGGTTTGCCATTTCCTTTTCCAGTTTATTTTACAGATGAGGAAACTAAGGCAAACAGGATTAAGCTGCCTAGGGTCACACAGCTAGTAAGTGTCTGAGGCTGAATTTGAACTCAGATCTTCCTAATCTAGGCCCGGTACTCTAGCCACTGTGCCACCTAACTGTCCTAAAGTGCTATATAGATATTAGCTCTTATTATTGTGTCTTATCCTCTACTACCCCTTTTACCCTCTACCCCCCATTTTGAACTGGCACTATAATATAATGGGAAAAGCAGGAACTTTAGAGTCAGAATGACTTGAATTCCCATCTAAGCTCTGTGGTCTTGGACGGATCAGTCAACCTCTGCCTCAGTTCCTTTACCTATGAAATGGAAGGAAAAATACTTCCACTTTCTGATGGGATTGTTGTTATGAAGATAACTGAGTATTCTTTGTAAAGTATAAAATACAAAATGTAAGTTTTCATTCTAAATGACATGAATCCCTTTTATAATAGTCATAGAGATTAGATTGTAGCCTTTTGAACCTATGTGAGAAAGAGACTGTTATAATACAGAAGAATTGTTTTTGTGAGAGCCAATAGAGGGAAAAAAATGACTCTGAATCAAATAATCATATCACTACAAAAGCAAAAGTTGAATAAAAGTAGGATTAAAAGATACTCTTTTTTCTTGCCTTGTTCAGTAGAGATCACCCTTGAAGATAGTATATGATTAAATGCACACTATTAGTTCAATAGCAGTTCAGAGAAAAAAGTGGTCAGTGAGGCTATTGGAGTAATTGGGAAGGCTTCATGGAGGTTTATAGATACAGCTCTGAAAGGGACCTTAGTGGTCATGGAATTCAACCCTTTTGTTTTACAGGTGAGGAAATTGAGGCACAGAGAAGTTGTGAATTTTTCTAAGATCTGGTTAGCAAAGCAACAGAAGCTGAGAAGAATGAGAACCTGGGAATGTACAGTAGGAATTGAGAGGGGATTCTTGGGGGAGACAACGTGTATGTATTTGGGGTGAGATGAGGCTAATGACCAATTTACATGAAAGAGCATGTTTGCCTTACTAAGCAGTGGGAAATACGTTTGGATAA
This sequence comes from Gymnobelideus leadbeateri, assembly GCA_011680675.1. Taxonomy (NCBI): domain Eukaryota; kingdom Metazoa; phylum Chordata; class Mammalia; order Diprotodontia; family Petauridae; genus Gymnobelideus; species Gymnobelideus leadbeateri. Next base: position 208,420 of record WOXC01009031.1, on the reverse strand, counting down.
ATTGAGTGGAATAGACCCTGAAAAACTATGTAAGATAGAGAAATGTTACTTGGTGCTATAGGGAGCTATTTATTTTAGGACCTTGAATGGGGCAATAGTGACTTTGGGAATTACAAACAAAACAAAAGAAAGCAAACAGAAAAACTTGAAATAAGTTTCAGTTTTCTACTTACTAGCCAGGTGACAGTAGGTAAGTCACTTAATTTCTTTGAAACTGCTTTGAAGAATTAATTTTAGGATGATATAAGGTTCTTTATAACTATATTACTATTTATTTATGCATCATTGTAGGCATTTAGTGTACTGACCGTGGAGAAAGAAGGAGTTGAACATTTGAAGTGATGAGGACCTGGGATGGATGAGATGATGACAATGAAAACAGAAAATATGGCAGTGACTTGCAGACACTTTGAATATAAGTAGATAAGAAGATCCCTAGTCCTGTTGAAGGGTCTAGTCTAGGATTCTGGGACAAAATTATTGTCATTTACAGTAGCAGGAAAGTTGAGCAAAAGAACAGATTTATGGGAAGATTGTTGAATTTGGTTTGGGTCATACTAAGTTTGAGGTGATATACACACATACATATGTATGTACGTACAAGTTGGAATGTCTTATAGGCAATTGGAAATAGAAGTTTAGAGTTGTAGTGAATCATGCTTCATCTTGGTAATAACTGATGTTTTACAAAATACTTTACAAACATCTCCTTCAGCCTTCATAACAACCACTTGATATAGGTAATTAAGAGATTTACTCAGGGTCACATAGTAGTAAGTGACATGATTAGAATTTAGGTCTCAATGATTCTAAATCCAGGACTTAATTGACTTTATCATTATACCCCTTAGCAAAGATCACGGGACAAAATTAGAGATGCACATTTGTGATTCATCCACATAGCTCAAGAAAGCACACTGGTTACTGAACTGGTCATGATGTTAAGAAAGACCTGGGCTCGAGCAATGTGACAAATGCTGGCTGTATGACCTTAAGGACCAGTTCCTTAACTTTCCAGTGCTCTAGACTAGACCTTTCCAAGAGTATAAGTTACAGAGATGGCTCTGGTCTACTTGGTTAAAGGAATTTTCTCATCTGGAATTCCCTGTACAAGTTGTTCTCAAAGTACTGTCCAGGGACCCGCCCTCTTGAGGAGAATCCATAAGGTTAAAACTGTTCTGACATTTTAATTGCTAATATAGTAAACATCAATAAATATAATCCACATGAATAAAAGTTCTTTGGAGGATCTTCAGTTTTTTAAGAATGTAAAGGGGTTCTAAGACCAAAAAGTTTAATATCCTATCCCCACTAACTTTTGTGTCCTATATCTCTTCTGCCTTTTGTAATTAAACTCTTTGAAAAGGCCATCTATAATACGTCCCTCCACTTTCTCGCTTCTTACTTTCTTAATCCCTTATATTCTAACTTCTGATCTTAGCATCCCACTGAGATCATACTCTCTGAAGTTAGCTGCCAAATCCAGTGCCCTTTTCTCATTCTTCCTGGCCTTTCTGAAACCTTTAACATGACTGATTACTCTTCTTTTTTCATACTTTATTGTCTCTAGGTTTTTCAGGACGACTCTCTCTCCTGGTTCTCCTACCTCTCTGAGCATTCCTCCTGTGTCTCCTTAGCTGAATCCTCCTCTAGATCACAGCCTCTAACCATAAATGTCCCTCAGATTCTCTCCTGAGTCCTCTTCTCTTCTCCCTCTCTGCTACTTCATTTGGTGATATCATCAGCCTCCATGGTTCTATGCTGATGATTCTCAAACTACTTTCCTGCCTTAGTGTCTCTGCTGGTCTGCAGTCTTGACACTCCAGCTGCCTTTCAGACATCTTGAATTGGATGTCCAGCGATCGGCTTAAAGTCTCTATGTCCAAAATGGTACTCAGTATCTTTTCTCCTAATTCTCCTCACTTCTTACCTTCCATTTTACTGTTAAGGGCAACACCATCCTCTTAGTCCCTCAGGCTCAAAACCTAGGAGTCATCCTGGTCTCACCATCTCTCAACCCCCATTTCTGAGCTGTTGCCAAGGCTTATTGATTTCACCTTTGTAATCTCTCTTAAATTTGCTCCCTTCTCTCTGCTGGCTCTACCACTCCTCTAGGACAGATACTCATCACCTCATGCCTGCCTTATTGTAATAGTCTCTTGGCGGGTCTGCCTGCCTCAAATCTCTCCTCCCTCTAATCCATCCTCCATTTAGCTGCTAAAGTGATTTTTATAAAGTACATGTACAGTCGTGTTGAACACACACACACACACACACACACACACACACACACACACACACATTCTTCCCCCTACTCGTACTTAATAAACTCCAGTGACTTCTTGTTGCCTGTTGGAGCAAATACAGAATGTTCTGTTTGACATTCAAAGCTCTTTATTACCTAGCCTCCTCTTTCCTTTTCAGTCTCAATACACTTTAATCCAGTGACACTGGTCTCCTGGCTGTTCCATGAACAAAATGCTTCATCTTTTGGTTCCAGGCATTCTCTCTGTAGGTCCCCCATACCTAGAATGTTCTCCCTTTTCTGTGCTGACTACTGACCTCCCTGACCTCTTTGGCTTCCTTTAAATCTCAGCTAAAATCCTTTCTTCCTCAGGAAGCCTTCCCCAACTCCTCTTAATTCTAGTGCCTTCTCTCTGTTAATTATTTCCTACTTGTGCTATATATAGCTTACTTTGTGTATATTTGATTGCACGTTATCTCCCCCATTCGATTGCAAACTCCTTCAGAGTAGGAACTGCCTTTTGCCTCCTTTTGTATTGCCAGTTATTAGTACAGTGCCTTGCACATAGTAGGCATGTAACAAATATTTATGGATATAGAATACCTGCTGTCCTATACCAATGAAATCTAAAGTCTAGTCCCTTTCACTATTCCTGCACAGAGGAGTAGTTGGAACCATAAGAGTGGATGAACTTTCCAAGTGAGGGTCATATAGGGAGAAAGCCAGAGTGCCAGAAACAGAAATTTAAACAACTTAAATTTGGGGAGTGGGAGAATTTTTTTTACAACAAATTAGTTGGCAATGACATGAGGAAGTGAAAAGAAACAGATGCCGGATAGCTAGTGAACATGGATTTTCTGGATCAGGGTCTTACATGTAGAAAGTTGAACTAAATGACCTCAAATTCCATTTCCATTTTCAAGACTTGACTATGGAAGAAGCAGAAGAGAAATCAATAGAAAGGTAGGATAGTACACTGTCATGAGAACAGAAAAGAAGGATAATTTAATTCATTGAATGTGATACTAGATTTTATTTATTTGTTGTTAGCTTTTTACACTTACAATGTAGAATCTAAATACTTATAGAATATACAGCTGCATTATTTCTTCTGTGAATACCCAGGTCTGCATTTTTTAAGAAGCCATTGTTTAGTTCTTCTTGATTCCTCATACAGACTTTGTCCTTGCTCTCTAGGCATGTTGAATCTAATAGAGAACACTAATGTTCAAATCCGGCCTCAGACACTTAACACAAAAACTAGCCGTGTGACCTTGGGCAAGTCATTTAACCCCAATTGCCCTACCTTCCTCCCTCCAAAAAGCAAAAAAAAAAAAAAAAAAAGAAGAACACTGATGTAGACTGAACACATAGTGTGAATCTGCTTATTTAGCTTTATATCCTCTGATTTAAACAATTACCACCATGCAGTGAAGAAATGAATGAAAAAGTATTTATTAAGTACTTAATATATGCCAGGCCTTGTGATAAGCATTGAAGACACAAATACAGAAAGCATACTGGTCTGTGCCCTCAAGAAGCTTACGTTTTAACGGGGTAAGAGAAAAGGAGATTGGTGACCAGAGAGGGGTGTTTTGGTACTCACCAGGATGGTGAGTAGGGTCATAGGGCAGTTCTTTGAAAGCACTTTCTTGGAATAGTAGTGTTGATTTGATTTCTGTTTCTAAAGGCAGTCCAGTCTGATAAACGTTTATTAAGTCTGTACTATGTGCCAAGCAGTGTGTTACGTGCTGTGGAGACAATTAAAAGAATGACAGTTTCTGCCCTTATAGAGCTCACAAGCTAATGGGGGAAGACAGCACACAGAAGGAAACTGGAAATGGGGGTGAGGAAAGAGAAAACTGGAGGGATCTTGTTTTGGGGAGTTGAAACCAGTCAGGGGTGCAGATGCAAAGTGACTCAAGCTGGAAGTCTGATTTCTGCCCTCTAAAGGAAGGCTTTGGGAGGAGTTAGAGGAGTACTCTACCCTCCATCCCTCTAATCAGACAGGAGAGGAGCCTGAGGGAAGGGGTGTGAAGGCTCGAGCCAGCAGCTTGGTGGTCTGGAAAAGGAATCAGGTTCTGTATTTTCTAAAAATAGTGAGTTACAAACAAACTAAATTTATTAAAATAGTATATGAGCAAAACTGATGTTTCATTTGCTGAGTCCCTAGTATTGGGTGCCTGCTAAATACAAGAAACTTCAAAGCAGGCCATATAAAATATAGACATTACGGTACTAAAGATCATCTCGAGGGTTGTTTCCCCCTCACAGTTCAAGTACAAGGGACTAAGAAAGAAAATTACTCCCAGATGATACAGTTGCTAATGGTCCAGAGTTGAACAAAATTGGAACATCACATACTGTGTTTCCAAGGATGACTGACAAAATGTTCTTTTCAATAGGCTTCTAAAAAGCATGGGCCCATGTTGGCTCTGGAAAATGGCTATCCCTTGAAAATCTAGAATGAATATGTTTACTGGTGTACACATTAGAACTTCCAGAAGAAGCTGTAAAATGTTGTGCTCTTAGCTTTTTGTGTGATGAAAATATTTGTTGTTGTTGTCCAGTTGTTTCAGTCACATTTGACTCTTTGTGACTGTTTAGGATTTTCTTGGCACAAATACTGGAGTGGTTTGCCATTTCCTCCTCCAGCTAAGGAAACTGAGGCAGATAGGATTAAGGGTCTTTCTGAGGGTTACATAATTAGTAAGTGTCTGAGGTTGGATTTGAACTCGGGAAGAGGAGTCTTCCTGACTTCAGACTGGGTGCTCTATCCAAACTGCCCATTTATGTTTATGAAAACATAAGTAAGATAAAAGACCCTACACCACCCAGCAATCAATCAGGAAGCTGTTGGATCCACCAGCATTCTGAAACCCAGAGTCAGACTATCAGAATTTATCCATCAATACTGAAATGATGTTAGGTGACAGTAGCTTATATTCAGGTTGTATTAGCTTAGCTTATATTTCATTATTTCCTTAAGCTGCCATTCATTAAATGTACATTGAATACACTGTGCCATCCTAGCTCTGCATGGTGGAGTTTTTTGAGGTAAAAGGTAGCCATACTTGGGGAAGGAAAACAACTTAGCGGTTTTAGTTCGCTGCACTTTCAGTTGAGTCAGCATTCTGATGGCACCACATTAAATAGAAAGAAATACAGTGTCCAGTGAAGGGTACTTTGAGTCTCATACTGTACTTGAATCAGAACACATCTGGAATATCGTGTTCACTTCTGAATGTGTAAAAATGGTGGGCACTGGGGCGTGAAGTGAAGTAAGGGAGAGGGTAGGTGGCTGCTTAAAGAAACCCTACTGTGAATTCATTTGTAATTCCAATGGAAAAACAATTTATCTGCCATTTAAACTCACATTTTCATGTATTGGATTTACTTAAAGTTAGGTGATATATACACACACATACACATATATTGAATCATAATAAAATAATATCAATAATTAGCATTTTTATAGCACTTGAAAGTTTGGAAAAAGCTTTACATAAATTGTCTCAGTTGATCATTACAACAACATGTGAGGTAGAGGCTATTCTAATATGTGTTTTATAGATAAGGAGCCAGAGGCTGTGAGGTAAAGTAACTTGCTTCAGATAACATAACTAATAAGTAAATGACGCAGGATTCAAATTCAGGTCTTCCCAACTCAAGGTCTAACATTTTTATCGACTATACCACCTATTTCATTCTTTCTTCTTCTCCCCTTCTCTACCCTTCCCCTTTTCTGTCATTTTCTTCTCCTGTCTTCTCCCTCTCCTCTCCTCTCTTCTCCTCACTATCAACCTTTCATGGACAATAGCAAATATTTTCTACTTACTATTTGCATCCTCAGGTGCAAAAATATGAATCATATCTTTCCCCAAAGATGCAGACTCCCATTGAAAGGAAAAGGAAAGAGAATACATTGTTAAGCTTGCTGCTGGACGTCTGTTAGATGTAATCGTGTTTTCTTTGGCCTTGAACGCATGGTCTAGACTTTCTTTTTTATGACGGGGTTATGTTCCTGCAAGCAAAGAGAGCCACTTTCCATTTCACAGTAAACTTATTTTCTGTCTCCTTTGAAGTCTGGATGCAATAGGTATTGTTCTTAGAGACTTAGCATGACTGCAGCATGTGAAATGAGAGTCCATCAATACAGCTTAAATTAAAATTGGTGTTGTATAAATAGAATGTATAGTAAGATAACTTTAGATGCATCATTTATTTCTACTTATTATCAATGACTTTTCATAACTTATGCCTTGAATAACTTATTCAGGAATAAGTCCATGATTTACTTGTTATTGTTATTACTTGAGTTTGTGTACGTGTAAGATTGAGCCCATGTCTCAATCAGAAAATCTGGGCTTAAGCCTCATTTCTATCACTTAATAATAGGATGAGTGTACAGAAGTCAGTTAACATCTCCAAGCCTATTCTGTCATCAGTAATATGAGGATAATAATATGTGCCCTACCTTCCTCCTAACCTCACTGAGGGGCTCAAATGAGTAAACGTATATGAAAGGGCTAAGAACACAGCACTATATGATGATAAGCAATGTATCTTTGGAAAAGTCCATGTGGTATTACTGTTTTTACTCTGCAGTTAGGCTGTACTTCCTGCGTTAACATTTTGCAAAAGTGGATCTATGTGATAGAAATCAGTTTTATCCTGGGAGGTTTGTTTGGGCATTTTGAAGAGCTGCCATCTTTTGATGCCACTACCCTGAGTTGGTGCATAAGTAATTGCAGAAATGATAACTCACCTCTTTTAGTACTGACATAATCAATATCAGTTGCAAGTGAGTTCAAAGTGATATGTATATGTGTGTGTGACTGTATATGTACCCATACGTGCACATATGAAATATGTGGGACCTATAGAACGTAAAACCCCTGCTCTTTATAACCACATAACATTGTATGATTCTAAAAGGCTGAGGTTTTAGGTTTTATACATTTTCCCTTGTTGGTGCCTTACACTAGGTAGGTACTCAAAAAAAATTGTTGATAATAATAGCCCCTTTGGCCATAGCTGATTTTCAATAGTTTGGACTTCTGTCATATCATATTCTTAAAGAAGAAATGTGAAGGGTCATAACTTGCTTTCTGCTATTCTTCCAAAGCATGGAGACCTGTTTAAGGAGAATATTTTCTTTAGGGGAGTTGTGGGAAAGATATGTTGAGAGAATCATTATGCATAGGGATAGGGTTAGAATCAAGGGGCCATTTTAAAAGACAGTTGAATTAAAGGCAAATATTCTTAATTTTTTTTATTTTGGTAAATCTCGAATGGGAGATTGCTTCTCTCTGAACCTTGTTTTCCTATTGTAACATTTTAGATGTCATTCTGAAAAAAAAGAAGTTTTGATGTATAAAATGTACTTCAACAACAAAGGAAAAACCTTATAGTTAGCACTCTTTTAGTATCACCAACCGTTTACTTTTATTATTTTTTTAAAAGTCAGGAAATGCAATGCATATAAATGCACCTTATATTAATGCAGTTTTATAGCTTAGATTTTTACATTCACAAAAATCTAGAAATTTGAACTTATGGTCCCCACAGGAATACTAATTCAGTCACATTGCATAAACTGATATTAAGGCTGAAATGTATCATCATTACAGTAATACAAAATACTCATATATGCAAGAGGACACAGTTATGGTTACTCAGGGAACCATAATTTTGAATTCCCTGACTTTTTTTTGCACGTACAATTTCAACCATAATATTAGGTTAATGTAGCTTTTTTTTTTCATTGAATGTAATACAATATATTTGCAGCTAGTTTACTTTCAAACTACTTTTCATTGGCTCCAGCCATTCTTCAGTAGTTGTTCTAAATGTTTACTTTGAAATATCTGAGATACTTATAGAGAGAAGTATGTATAGCAATAGATTCCACATGAAACAAGTTTGAAGTATGCTTATATTATCTTACACTATTCTACTCATATAATATTCTCTCTTTCTTTCTCTTTCTCTTTTTCTCTCTCCCCCCTCCTTCCTCATATGTTACATTCTGGCACATTATAGAGGCAGGTAGCGTATCTACTACCTGCTGTTGAAAGTGTCGACGATACTGAATTATTTATTCTATATTCTACACTATCCAAAATTGTTTTGGGTAGTTTGACACATTTCGGTCTTCCATATGGATACTTCATGGTGGCAGAGTTGCCAGCTGCTCAGGTTTTGTGACAGTTTCAGTTTTTCAAGGACTGTCAGAGTGTTCTTGGGAGAATCTTGCTTTACTACTGACTCCTAAGAAGTGGTAAAATCCTGAAAACTGCTAGATTTTTAAAAGTATAATTCAGGACAATTAGCGTGAACAAAAAGTTCCAAGAAGTCTTAAGATTATTTCAAAATGTACATGAAGCACATTTAATAAGATTTTGGAAAATCTAAGCTGTTCACTAGAGGAAACATATATAAAATAATACAACTCTAACACTGATTACTAATAGTATTGCATATTCATTTGGAGACTTGAGGAAAAAATAATCTGAAATTTGGAACATAAGTATTTGAGAAGATAGGCAGCAAACTAAAAACTAAAAAAAAGTCAGGATTTGAAACACCTATATAATACACCCCCAGTCCTTTTCCACCTTAATTTTAAAGGACAAAAGAATTAGATCAAGTATGGGAAAGAATTTCAGAGGCTGCTCACACCACCCCCTACCTTTTCTACAGGAAAACAAAACAAAACAAAACCTGAGACCCAAGGAAGCTGTGACTTGCCCAAAGGGCACATGCAGGTATAGAACACTGGATTTGAATCTAGGTTCTCTTACTTCAATGTCAGTGCTCTTCCCAATAAGCCCTAAAACTTATTTAATTCACTGATTTAGTCAACATGCATTAAAAACCAATCATTGCCTTGACTCAAACAATAGAACACCTCAGTAGAATAAAGGTTTCTTTCTAAGATTATGTGCATGTGTGTATGTGTGTGTGTGTGTGTATAAATATGTATATATATACACACAAAACCAATATTTATATACTTTATGCCTAACTATAGTTTGGGAGATATTTACTGTTATGTTTTAATACTCACGTCTTTTTTGATTCAAGGAAAGAATGAATCTTCCTAACTCCTATGTTAGTTTGTTTCTGGACAGACAATCTTGGTTTTTTTTTTTCCTCAAACAATGACTACTGAATGCTGTCTAGTTTATTTACCAGGATATTAAGTGTTTACTCAACAATTCCTATCTCAGAATATTCAAGTCTAAAATTACAGTGAAGCCTAATGCCACTCTGTGTATGTTTATGGCATGCCAGATCTGTGTTTGAACATAGTTGTAGATAGCCTTGTAGTCTGTGTGTATATTTGAACAATTGCCTTCTTGGCCAAATCAAATCAAATTCAGCTACACCAGCCTGGGATCATGGGAAGGTGTGGCAAGGCAAGGCTCCACGGGGGAAGGAAGACGCTCCCATGCAGTGCCTCTGGCTTTACAATCATCCCACTTTGTTTCGCTTACAGATTAAACTCCAGAGGCTCAAGAAGAGCCTGACCTCATACTAGAGGTTAAAGAGCAGCCCCCAACCAGTAATCAGCCACAGTTGAAACATAGGCCTCAAGTATAGATTAATTATGTGGTACATTATAAATATTTCATACACTAATTATATTAGTTTATGTAGAAAAAACACCATATGAAGTGTTCCCAGCACTCTCAGTGACTCAGAGTGCTCTTAGCATGTTAATTGACTTGCTTCTTCCAGTCAGCCTATCCCAAACCACTTTCGAATCCCTGAAGATGGCAGGAATCATTATCATGATATGGTACATTCCTTATTCTTGTACCAGGTTGACACCTGCCTGTCCCCACGAGTATGCTTTCCGTAGGTTTATGTCGTGAGCACTTGTTTCATTTGGATTTTAAGCCAAAGAACAGTGTTTGACATATTGTTTGTATTTTAAAAATGTAAAATAATAAGTACAGTCACAAAAAATGCTGTTTATTAAATATTCTACGCGTAAATATCATTGAACCTGGTGCTAAACTGAGTAGTTGTATCAGAAATTTCTGGCCTACTCAGAATGAATTATCTTTCTCACAAAGAAGTGACTTTTTTTTTTTAATGGTTAAAAGTTAGGATTAGGTCAGAAAGATGGGCCCTTTGCTTCCAGCTGGAATTCATGAATTCTGTTGGTTGCATTTACTAAGGGCCTTTTGTCTGCTGAATACCATATATGGAATTAATGAAGCATTTCCCCCCTCAGATAGCATGTATTCTTTTGTGAAAGACAGAGCTAAAACATAGGATAGCTGAGAAGAGCTTGAACCAGGTTCGTTGTCTGTGAGTGGAGAAAATAGGATGTATTTGAGATAATGAATTGTTTAAGACCTCATCTGTAAAGTAAGAATACTTGCATTACTTACCTACTTAGCAAAAGACTGTTGTGAGAAAAGTACTCCCTAAACTTTAGAGTTTTCTGTGCAAGCCAGCAGTTTTTATTATTCCCTTTGTTACCAAGAATTGAAATGTTGCAGTCGTTTTTAGTCATAATAACATAACATCTTAAATTTAGCACTAGAAGGGACCTTAGAAGCCATCAAGTCCAAAACCCTCCTTTTATAGATGAGGACACTGAGGCATAGAGGGATTTAGTAAGTATTGAGACATTATTCATGCTCTGGCTTTCTGACTCCAAATTTATATCCATCAGATGGAGACAGTGAGTGGAGAAGTAGATAAAGCACTAGGCCTGAAGTCTGAAAGAACTTAATTTAAGTGTGGTCTCAGACACTAACTAGTTGTGTGACCCTGGGTAAGTGACTTGACCTTTGCCTTAGTTTCCTCAACTATAAGATGGGATAAGTGGTACAGTAGATGGGGCACTGATTTTGGAATCAAGAAGGCTCATCTTTCTGAATTCATATCTGGCCTCAGACACTTACTAGCTGTGACCCTGGGCAGCTACCTCATTTTACAGGTGAGAATACTAAATTCCAGGAAAGATAAGTAAGTGACTTATTCAAGGTCACAAATATAGTATCAGTGGCAAGATTCAAGCACAGATTCTTTAACTCTGGATGTACTACCTGTTCTCCCATTCCACATTCAGCCTCTTGTTTCCATTTGCACTATCAACCCTTAAGTTTTAGACATTTCTTTATCTCATACAGCAGCCTCCCTACCTCTAATATTTCCTCCTACAAATCCTTTCTGAATATTGTTGTGAGATAGATTTTCCTAAAATACTGTTTTCTCTGTGATGATGGTGGAAAGAGTCCCCTGGGTATAGAGTTAAGAAGGCTTGTGTTCATAGCCCAACTCAGAAACTGAGTAGCTGTTAGAGAAGGGTTAGGTCATGAGATCATATTTAGAGCTAAAAGGGGCCTGAGAACATCCGGGCCAACCTTCTCATTGTATAGATGAAGCAACTGAGGCTGCAGGGAGTTTGTGTTTGGTACAGTCAGATAGTAAACCTGCTTTTAAAACAAACAAACAAAAATCAGAGAGCAGATATGGTTAAATTGGTAATAATTTGAATCTAGGCCTAATGACTTTGCATTCTATATTCTTTCTCCCATTTTTGCCCTAATATATAAAATAAGGACAATAATACTTTCTTTACCTATCTCACAGGATTGTTTTGAGAAAAAAGACACTTTGTAAATCTTAATGTTTTCTATAAATAATAGCTGTTTAAGACACCTACTCAAAAACCCTCAGTGATTCTCCATTATTGACAAGATTAGTCTGAGGTCCTGAGTCCAGCATTATAGGTTCTCATATAATTTGTCCATATCTTTTCTGCAGTTATTCACCTCCTTAAACCTCACATTACAGCCTTTGTTGTTGTTCATTCTTTTCAGTTTGTGTCCGACTCTCTGTGACCCCATTTGGGATTTTCTTGGCACAGATACCGGTTTGCTGTTTCCTTCTCCAGCTTGCTTTATAGGTGAGAAACTGAGGCAAACAGGGGTAAGTGACTTGCCTAGGGTCACACAGCTAGTAAGTGCCTGAGGCTGGATTGGAACTCCCGAATGTGTGTCTTCCTGATTCCAAGCCCAGTGCTCTCTATCCAGGGCACCGCCTAGCTGCCACATTATAGCCCAACAATATATCTAGAGCTCTTAGAGGATACCTTGTGTTTCCCTCTGTGTTTTCTTCCTGTCAGTTAATCTGCAGACACTTATTAACATCATTTGTATACTAGGCACACTTGCTTGGTGCTGAGGATACAAATACCAAAAAAAAAAAAAAGTTAAGAAAAGAAAAAAATTCCTTACTCTAAAGGGGCTTACATTCTATTAAGGAAGATAACATAGGCACATGTACATGGCTACACTGTGGGCTGGCATAGTGTATGGAGTGTTGGGACTGACATAAAAAAGATTTGAGTTCAGATTTGATACTTCCTGACTGTGTGACCCTGGGCAGATCATTTAACCTGTTTCCCCCAGTCTCCTCAAATGTAAAGTGGAGATGGTAACTGATAAAATGGGAAGCACTCATATCACAGGGTTGTTATAAGAATCAAATGAGATACTATTTGTGAAGCACTTAGCACAGTGCTTGGCATGTAGTGGATACTTAGCAAATGCTTGTTCCCTGGTTTTTTTTTCCCCCTTTTTGGGGGAGGGTAATTGGGGTTAAGTGACTTGCCCAAGGTCACACAGCTAGTTTTTGTGTTGAGTGTCTGAAGCTGGATTTGAACTCAGGTCCTCTTGACTCCAGGGCTGGTGCTCTATTCACTGCACCACCTAGCCACCCCTGTTCCCTTTCTTCTTCCCCATATCAGCATATACAAAATAAATGCAAGTTAGTTAGAGATAGAGGACACTAATTAGCATTTGGAATTTGGCTCTGTTTAGTGTAAAAGGTGGAACTTAGGCTACATCTTTAAAAAAAAAAAACAGAAGAATTTTATGAAATGGTGATGAAGGAGTGCATTCTAGGCATAGTAAATGACCTGTAGGAAGGCTTCGAGTTGGGAGAATTGTTGAATTTGTGCTGTCCTTTTTTGTTGAAATCTAAAGTGCTGGCAGGGTAGTAATATATAAGTTTAGAAAGATAAATTGGGGCCAGGTTGAAAAAGGCTTTAAAAACTAAATAGTGGGATTTATATTATATCGTAGAGACAATAGGAACCCATTACAGTTTATTGAATAAGGGCTGAAATGATCAGCTCTTCATTTCAGGAAAAACACTTTGGCAGCTGTGTGAAGGATAGATTGGGTCAGGGAGAGACTAGAGGCAGGAAGATCACTTAGAAGGTTATCATAATTTAGGCAAGAGATGATGAGAGTCTTAACTGAGGTGTTTAAACCATTTGATAGAGAAAAGGGTCAGATGTGAGAGATGTTGTGGAGGTAGAGATATTAAGATTTATTAATTGATTGTACATGGAGAGTAATGGTTGTTCAGTTGTTGAAGACAGTGCAGTTATAAACCTGGATGATTGGAAGACTAGTGCCTTTGATGTGACAGAAATGTAGACATTAGGGAAAGGTGGGTGGATTTTGTAAAAAAAAAAAAATGGTTTCTCTTATAGACGGATGAGTTTGAGATGACTTTGGATCATCCAGTTTTAACTGCTCAGCAAACAGGCAATGGAGTTGCCAGAACAAAGGAAAGATACTGAGGTTGAATAAAGTAAATCTGGGAGCCATTTGCATAGGGAAGAAGGCCCAGAAGAACCTTTGGGAACCGCTGTAGTTAGGGGATGTCATGTGAATAATGAGCCAAGGAAGGAGACAGGAATGGTCAGACAATAAGAGAAGCAGGAGGGAGATGTCACAAAAACTAAAAGAGAGAGAGAGAGAGAGAGAGAGAGAGAGAGAGAGAGAGAGAGAATCTAAGACAAAGGGGTAGACAGGATGATTTCTAGTTTTAAATGCAGTAGAGATATCAAAAAGATGCGGAATTGGGGGGGGGGGAAGCATCACATTTGGTAATTGAGATTGCTGACCCTGGTTAAGTCACTTCCCCATGTTTGCCTCAGTTTCTCATCTGTAAAATAAACTGGAGAAGGAAATGACAAACCGGTCCAGTATCTTTGCCAAGAAAACCCCAAATAGGGTCACAAAGAGTTGGACATGATTGAAAAACTACAACTACAACAACACCACTTTGGAGAAATCAATTCAATTGCCTTATGAAATCAGAGGCCAGATTTAAAGGGGTGGAGGAGTGAGTGAAATGAGTTGAAGTACCATGCATAGAATGCTTTTTCTAGGAATTTGGGTGAAAATGAGAGGAAAGTTTTAAGAAGAAAGCTTGAAAGGGATAGAAAAGTTTTAAAGGTAGTTTCCTACCTAGGGTATCTTCTCTTTCCTCCACTTATCTAAATCATCTTCCCCTTCCAAATTGTAATGAATTTCTTCCTTCTCCAATTATTTTTCCCCCCACAATATTCCACCCTATAGTTTTGATTTCTTGTCCTATAATCCTCTAGCACTTATTCTTTCTATCTTTCCAAGTTTTCCTGACTTGAATCGGTATTTTTCTCATGTTGTTATTTCACTTTTCATGTGATTATGGTGTATCCTCAATTTTGTTGTGAGTTCTAAGTTCCTTTGTAAGTTCATTATCAATCCATAGATATTCATTAGGGACCTACTATGTACTACCTCTCAGGGGTGGGGAACCTGTAGCCAAATGAGGCCCTCTAGGTCCTCATGTGTGGCCCTTTGACTGAATTCAAACTTTACAGAACAATTTTTTTTTACTAAATAACTAGACTCTGAGCTTAGTGCTAGAGATAAAAAAAGGAAAAAGACACTCCCTGCTCTCAAGGAACTTGTAGTCTATTTCCTTCCCAGTGGGACAGTCTTATTGCATCATAACTTTAATGATATTTGTCCCCTCTTCCCTCCTTCTCTGTCTCTGCCTATGAGAAGGTCATAATTATCCTGCAAGACCCAGCTTAGAGGACCCTATTTTATACCAATGTAAACCACTACCCAGTCAGGCCTCTTCTGTAGTGTTCTGTTCCCTGCTGTCACTGAAGTTGAAAAAGGACATTGATGCCTGGAGAGCATTTGAAAGAGGGCAGACAGGATAGTTGTGGGCCATGAGTTCAGGTCATGTTAAGATCTTTTGAAGAACATGGAGGTGTTTACCATTCAGAAGAAAAGACTTGGGTGACATAATAGCTGCCTTCAAATAATTGAACGATTGTCCTCTGGGGTAGAATCAGATTTATTCTAGAGGACAAACAAAAATAAAGGATGGAATTTGCAGAAAGGCAAATTTAGACTTAATTTGAGAACACGTTTCCCAATCATTAGAGCTGTCCAGGACTGGGACAGACTGGCCTCAAGAGGTATTCTCATCATTGAAGACCTTCAAATAAAGACTGTATCCCTATGTGTCAATATCTATATATATACACACACACACACACACACACACATCCCTTTCAGGTAGTACTTAGATGAGATGTCTACTGAGGTCCCTATCAGCTCTCAAAATTCTATGATTCTTTGATATACCCATAAGAATAAGCATAGTGTGGAGCGGACCTGAGTTCGGATCCGGCCTCAGACACTTAACACACACAAACAAAAACCTAGCGGTGTGACCTTGGGCAAGTTACTTAACCCCAATTGCCCTCCAAAAAGCAAAAAAAAAAAAAGAATAAGCATAGTGACTGGAACATTTTTTATTGATTTTATTATTGACAGAATGTACAATGGAGAAATATGTACATTATTCTTGAGAGGAACATATTATATTGGCTCCAATAATAGTATTCTTGGCAATGGAATTTCCTGCCAAATGAAAAGAACTTAAATCTTTATAATTTGATTTATATGGTAACTGTTTTTAAGAAGTTATATAGTCAACTATTTGCTTTATGGATTATTTGCATATGGGTTATTTATATACTCTGGTGGCCTTGGGTTGACACGAAAATAATTTGAGTAATAGCTCGAAAATAAATAGTATTTTTTTAAAAGAATTGCAAGGGAAATAGCTTATCTCATTCCATCAATTCTTTTATGCTTTGAGGTAGGTAGAAGTCAAGATAAAGTAATTCATTGGAATCCAGAGAAGACAAGTAATTTATCAAAGGCCATTGTCAATGTCAGAGGCAGGCCAAAGATCCAGATCCCTTGACTTTAGGACTAGTGCTTTTTTCACAAGGCTAGATTTGTGTTAAGAGAAACTACATATTGAAACAAAAATTTCCTTGAATTCGTTGTACTATAGATCTTAAGAATCTAATTAGGCACTCCTCACAGTTCCTGTAAACGTCTTTTCTCTCCTACCACACCCAGATGAAGATCTATTTTTTTAATTTGGTGATGTGAATTATTATAGCAAATAAAGAAATATTTTGCTATTCAATATTTATAAATGTTTTTGAAAATACAAAACAGTTAAATATGTCAAATATGCCTCAATTAAAATGACAGATATTCTGTTTATACACATGGAGCAGAAACAGTCTTAAACTGTTGCTGTTAAACTAAGTAGAAGACATATTGTTTAGCATAGTACTTGCACATAGTAGTTACTTTATTGAATAATTGATTTTGGTCATATTAGATAAAAGACTTATACAGATTCATAATCAGGACAAAATGATAATTATCGATCACATTAATAATCACACTAAAATAATCCTTGGCTTACTAACTTACTAAAAATTATAGGGTAGCCAGTGAAGCAGGCTTAGTACAATTTTAGTATATTTTTTCCCCAGAATTCTAAATGGCACAACAGTGGTCTGAGTTATTGTGCAGACAAGGGGTCAGAGAATCTGATTTCCAGTCTCAGCTCTCCCATGTAATAACCTTGGATAAATTACTTAACCTTTCTGAGCCTTACTTAGTTTCCTTATTGGTAAAATGGGGACTATCATACCTGTCCTTCATGTCTCAAAGGGTTTTTGAAAGTGTCAGATGAAATAAAGTGTTTTGGAAACAGTAAAGAACTGTAAAAATTTAAGTTACCATCATTATCAGGCAGTTGCTTTCCAGTGGGACAGTCTGACTGCATCATAACTCTAGCGGTGTTTGTAGCCTCTTCCTTATTCATCTCTGCCTATGAAAGCTCTTCCTATCCTTCAAGACCCATCTTCTCTGTCTTCTTTTTTCATATCACGATACTTGAAAGTGATCCATCTATCTTCTGAATTCTTATAATGCTTCTATTTGTGCCCTTTTGAACATTTCTTTGTATTGGGAACTTAAACTTTTAATGTAGATGACAGAACAAGAAAGGACTATATTAAAAACTGGGAGTTCATAATATAGAAATATATACGTAAACTTTAACAAGGTAGTAACAAAGTACTCAAAATATTGTGTCCCTTTCTCCACTTCTTTTGTTTTAGGTATTTCTCCGACCACAATTTTAACATATGACTTCATATTTTAGCTATCCGTGTATATCCTACTCCTCTTTTAGATAGTAATGTCCTCGAGGGCAGGAAATGTATCTTAATTGTTTTTATGTCATTTACAGTGACTGACATATTACTTTGAATGTAGTAAAAGGCTCAAGGAATTAACTGAATAACATCTTTGTATTGCCTGACTTTTACACACATTGGTTTTTTCTTTATGATACAGTGAAAGTTTAAAATTTTTTATTAACACATTAGATCTGCCTCATGAATGTAGTTAAAAAGCAAACATAATATTCTGAGCTTTTAGAATATAGTAGGATGGGGGTTCTCATTCATAGCTGTAATATAGTCTCATGAGTCTATTTGTTAATCTTAGGTAAACATTTTCAAATTCATTACATGCTGGACAATCTCACATGATTTTTTTTTCTCTGAAAACCAGTTCTTAAGATATTTGAATTTAATGAAGAAGAAACTCAGGTTGAGATGACATTATGTATTGATTTTTCAGAATAGTGATTTTGAGGATCTTTGGGTATCCAGATCCTCAGTTATTTTCTAATGCCTATGATACCCTGCTAAAAGGGCCAATAATCCCATTTTTAAAACAAGTTTGATTGATATTTTTTAAAATATCAGAATAATTACTGGGAATATCTCCCTTTCCCATACCTCACCCCTACCCTAATATTGAACTTCCTTGTAATGAAGAGATACAATTAAATAAAACACTAGATATGGTAACCACATGTGGCAATTTGTACAACATTCTGCCCTAGTAATACTTTGCCTCTCTGCTTTGTGGAACGGGAAGATGTTCATCATTTTTCCTTTAGGAGCATTGTTGGTTGTTTAAGTTACTCATTTTGTCTCCTTTTTAGCGATCTTTTCATTTACATGGTTACATATAATTCTTTTTATTTTGTTTGTTTTATTCTGTCTCTTTTTATATAGATCTTGTCATGTTTCTTTCAATTTATAGTAATCTTTTTTATTTCAAAATAATACTATTATGATGGGGCAACTAGGTGCTGCAGTGAATACATAGAGCTTTGGTTCTGGAGTCAGGAAGATCTGAGTTAAAATCTAGCCTCAAATACTTACTAGCCATGTGACCTTGGACAAGTCACTTAACCTTCTTTGCCTCAGTTCCCTCATCTGTAAAATGAACTGGAGAAGGAAATGGCAAACCATTCTCAAAGAGGATCAAAATGTTACTACTATGTTGGGGTCAAAGTACAGTGTGTCCAAATGTCACTGATCAGCCCAATATGAGCTTGGGAGGCTCTACTACAAATCAGTCACAAATAGTTCATATAAGCATGGAGATATCTCTAAATTTATACATCTCAAATTTCTTTTGAGCTACTGTAATTCTGCTTTGCTTATACAGTACAATGCCTTTTTGTAGGCACACCATACTGAATGGGCTTGTGCCAGTGTCTCTCATGTCTCACATTCTGTAGTTCTTCAGAGAGACCTTGAGAAGTGTCCTTGTATTGCTTCTTCTGACCGCTGTGTGAGCACTTGCCTTGTGTGAGTTCTCCTTAAAATAATATTTTAGGCAAAAGTACTTTTGGCATTTGAACAACATTGTTAACTCTTCAGAATTGCACTCTCTGTAGTAGAGTTTGAATGCTTGGCAATTCAGCTCAAGAAAGGATCTGTGTCTGGTACCTTATCTTCCCATGTGATCTTCAGAATCTTCCTAAGACAATTCAAATGGAAGCAATTTGGTTTCCTGGCATGGCGCTGGTAGACTGTCCAGGTTTCACAGTCATACAACAGCTTTGTCTTCTTCCTGTTTCCCTTATGTGGACCGACTAGGACCAAGTCTAATATCTGTTCCGTTATTCTTTGGCTTTCGCATAGAGATTGGATTTAAGTGAGGCACAAAGTTGTTGACCTTACTCTCTCTTCCAGAGTCATTGAAGTCTAGCAGCAAGGCATCTTCAATGATGCCAAGGTCCAAGCATTCCTTCAGCTGCCTTCATGACCATTGGAACAAATTGTTCCCATCTGCCCGTTCCACTGGGGAAGTCTTTACCTGCTTGGGGTAGATGCCATCCTAACTCATCAATGGGTTTGAGACCCTTCAATCACCTGTTTTAGCCTATCTGCCAAAATGGTTTACCAGACCATGGCTGCTGTGAATGGGTGAATCAGGTGGACACCAAAGGTAGAAAGCAGCCATGCAAAGGGCCCAGCAGCCCTCATACCAGAGATACTACTCTTCCTTGAACACCCTATACCCCACACTACTCCAGTATTTTTGCCAAGAAAACTCTAAATGGGGTCATGAAGAGATGGACAAGACTAAAACGACTGAACAGTAATGTCCTATCATATTCATATATCACAGTTTATTCAACTATTTTACAATTTCTGCGCTTAATTTCTAGGTTTTTTGTTACTGTTTTGCTGGTATTTACGATGTTAAATGTTAACTACAGAAGAAAGCAGGTAGGTGATATAGTGGATAGAGTCCTGGGTCTGGAGTCAGAAAGACCTGAGTTCAAATGCAGTGTCAGATACTTAGTAGCTTTGTGAACCTGGGTAAATCATTTAGCCTGTTTCCCTTAGTTTCCTCATCTGTAAAATGAGCATAATAATAGCATCTACACCACAGGGTTGTTGTAAGGATCAAATGAGATTGTATTTGTAAAAGTGCTTAACATAATGCCTGGCCCATAGGAGGTGCTATATAAATGCTAGCTGCTGCTGCTGCTGCTGTTGCTCCTAATGATGATATGCTATAGAAATTTTCCTTCCTTTTCCCTTCCCTTTCCCCTCTCCTCCTTCCACTTTCCATATGTGGAGCAACTAGGACCAAGGAATGAAAATAAGGCATTAGGAGGAAGAGGGGATGAACCTTTGACTAGCAGTAAGACAAGAATCCTAGTTTTTCATCATTTAAAAAAGAAAAGAAACAAAAAAATCCAAATCCACTAGTTCCATCGAGATCCATTGGCGAAATGGACTCTTCCAAGAACTTGTACCTAAGTGGCTAGAAACAGTGTACTTTTGAGACAGTGAAGGATGTACGCCTTTCAGGGTATTATACTCAGAGGTAATAAGGTTCATGGCTCCCTTTGAGCACATTCAGGAAAGGAGAAGGAATATAGCAAAAAAAAAAAAAAATCCAGCTTGCTCAGAATGGGCAGGCAAGAATGGGCTTTTGATTCCAAGGTCAGTTGTCTTTATGGTATATTTAAATAGATTGGCATTAATCTGTGTCTTTGATATGCATGGGAAACGGATGTTTCTTCTGTAGCTTTGTACGTATCTCAATGTACACACAGGCATACGGAATGATATTAGCATTCTGGCAGCACATAAGCAGTTTTGGTTGGACTACTGTAATAGCAGCTTATATCTACTTTTGGTGAGATGGTAAGCTAATGATGTAGCTGTTAATTTGAATTTAGCAGACATTTTAAATATAGGTTTCTCTTTCAGAGACAAAAGTTGCAATTTAAAGCTCTTTGGTGGTCTAAAAACAGCTTAATTCTCTAGTAGTGTGGTAATAAGTACTAATCCAGCTTATACAGTGATTGTAGTATGTCATGTTTGTGAAAGATCACTTAACTGCTTTCTCTGGGTTTTATGTTAATTTAAAAAAATTAAACATAAAACCTTATAACATCTTTATGCTGAGATAAACTGTTCAATTTGACTTGTGCTCAAGCGGCAGCTGTCAGGAATTAGCATATTTCTTGTGGTTTTTGCTATCACCTTGTGCCCTTTTCTCCTAGATAGACTCTGTGGGATGATAAAGCTCACCTTGTTAGGATTTATTATTTAATAATAACTGAAGTAAGATTAATATTGATGTCACAGAGACTACCTGCCAGTATAGTGATGGCATTACTACTATTATAATACGCTGTTCTTCCATCCCCTTACTAATAACTAGTAAGGTGAAATATTATTTATGATATTTTCCCCTGACCTTCCCTAGTTCATTTTCCTTGGAATCACGTGTCTGAAACTAGAGGAATCCTCAGAAACCATCCAGTCATATTCCTTTTTACAGATGAGCAAGGAGACTGAGAAACAAGGAAAGTAAAGACTTTCCCAAGGATACCCAAATAGTACAAATCAGAGGGACTTGATCCCAGATTTGCTGACTCCAAAGCCAGTTTTATTTCCATTGCACAACATGTCTACATTCCCCTTCATGGGTAGATTTACAATGACTCTTCCTGTCAAGTGTTTTTTAACTTAAAATTTACAAGAAATTTGTTATTGCCAGCATTTAACATTTTAGCCATAACGAGATATAAAAGAATGTCTTAGTATGTTTGGGATTCACTCTACACACACACACACACACACACACACACACACACACACACACACAGATAATAAAATGGAAAGCATGTTGAACTTCCTCCCACATCCTCATCAGTGGTAGAGTTGGCTTCTGACCTGCCTCTGACATTAGCTAAATGCATGACTTTGGACAAGACATTTCCCTTCTTTGGCTGCTATTTGTTCATCTGAAAAGTGAGGGCTCTGGACGATATGCTCTTGTAGAACACTTTCAAACTTGAAACTCTGTTGTTTTGTGAAATAATTTTAAAATTTATTGTTTAAATAGGCTGGATGTTTTTTCCTTTTGTAAAGAACTTTTGCATTTTGGCCTTTATATGTAGTTACTTTTCCTTCCATGGACTTTG
Organism: Gymnobelideus leadbeateri; assembly: GCA_011680675.1. NCBI lineage: Eukaryota > Metazoa > Chordata > Mammalia > Diprotodontia > Petauridae > Gymnobelideus > Gymnobelideus leadbeateri. The sequence continues at coordinate 186,156 of WOXC01009031.1, read as the reverse complement.
GAAGTACTTAAAGGATTTGTCATAGTCATCCTCAGTGCTTCAAAATATTCACATTACATTAGACTGAGTATTTCCTTCATCGATAAAGACAGCAACCTTTCCAAGTTTTAATGAAAAGCCCATTGTGGCAAAAAAAAAAAAAAGTTTATCACACAGAGGCCAAAATTCTGGAGATGAGCTTTTCTAGGCCTAGTTGAACTGGCCATTGGACCAGTGGTACATAATACCTATCTAGTCAGTCATTAGTCTATCAACAAGCATTTGTTAAGTATTTACTTTGTGCCAGAACTGTGCTGAGCACCGAGGACACAAAGAAAAGCAAACACATATTCCTTTCCTTCAAGGAACTTACATCAGAATGGGGAAGACAACATTGGAAAGATTGTACATGTAAAATATAGACAGTGTGGGTGGAAGGTGATCTCAGAGAGAAGGCCTTAGCAGTGGGGGTACTAGTAAAGGCCTGTTGCAGGAGGTGATATTTAATCTGGCATGTTCTTGAATCCTTCCCATATTTGTATGAGCTGGCAGAGATTATGCTTTGCAGGCATTGTTGTTAAGAATTCAGTGTCACCTCCATACCACAGGGGGCATGAGAGTAGAGCCATCATGCGATCTGTGTTTGTGATTTTAAGGGAAGACTAAGTCTTGAGTATACAGGTTAATAGAGTAGTCAAAATAGGTGATTTAGTCAAGAATAATCAGGAAAAAATCGCTGTGGAACTTCAGAATTAATTTTTGTTGTTTTAAATAGGTTTATATTCCTAATGAGATTGTTTTTTAGGTGAGTGGTAAAATGAGTTCCTATTCCCTGACTATATATCATATGATACTAGAGGAAGCATTGGTGGAATTATAGAGGGAAGAACAACCAGTTGCAGGTTATCTACAAAGTATATAATCTAAGCCTCCCTAATTAACAGTTGACTGAACTTTTAAAATGTACATTTTATGAGTTAGATGGCTAATGAATTTGACAATGAGTCAGAGGGTTATTCTCAGCCTCCTGATTTTACTGTTTGATGCATTTTTGGTGGACTTATATATAAAATATGGTTGGTGGTTTTGTCCAGGTCTTACAGAATAGGCATTTATATCATCATAAGCACTGACTTGTGCTGCATTATTGAAATCCTAATGAATAAATGGGCATGAAGATTGCAGTCCTTTCACCCTAAAAGGGAGAACTCATTGATCAAGGTGTACTGTTTATTATCCTGTTTCCCAGGTGCCTGTGTTTTATAAGATGAGCAATTGTCTCCACATTTCTTTATCTCTTTCCAACTTTTGGAATATGTATAAAGTAGAGCAAAAAAACCTCTTGTGAAAATCAGTAAAATTTAGTCTGCTATCGTTTTCCTATCTGTTTTTTTCAAAATGGTGAAAAGAACAAATAATAATAAGCAAATTGATCTGCTTGGTGTGATAGGCTTGCTTTGGAGGAAAAAACCATTTTATTAATTACTTATCACACAATTCAGAGTATTGATATTATTATATTTTGATATTGAATACCACTTTGAATCCTCAGAGGTGAAATTTGAATTCCAGATTCGAATGCCTAGAGTTACTATATGATCCATAATCTTATAAATGAGATAATATATGCAAAGTGCTTTATAAACCTTATAGCTCTAGATAAATGTCAGCTATTATTTATTATTATCTGAAAGCTCACTGTTTCATATCTGATAAATACCTGAAGTTAACCATTTGGCTTGTCAGTATTAGAGGATTTATAGTGTTTGTAATGCTGATAATAATGAAGATATTACTGTATTCTTCACATAGTACATAGTGCATTTAAATGTAAGTAGTCTTCTACAAATTTGTAACAGTGGCAGTCCATTGAGATAGTGTTATCTAAATGCCTTTAGCACCATTTTTTAAAAAAAGCTTAATAATTTAATCCTCCCTAGTATCTAACACAACACAGTACTAGGCACATAGTAGGTACTCAGTGCATACTTGCTGAATTGTTAATCTGTCAGTATGTTGATTATAAACACTGATAAGTTAACTTGTGTTCATTGCTGTTCCATGGGCAAGAAATGTCTCGGCATTTCTTGGACTTGTGCTTTTATAGGAGGAATTTTACATACTGTGCATATGGTGCCATTAGCAGTCCAATAATGGAGAAGAAAAGATAAAATAAAACAACCATTGCGGGGTACTTTACAAAAAAAATAGTGAAGAAAATATGCCAAGACAAAAAGACCACACTCGATAAGTCTACTGCATAAATCAAAAGGGTTTATGTCATAACACGAACATGTGCCATTCTTGCTCATATATTGAATTTCAGTAGTTGGTTGCATAAAAAAGTAAAGTATAATGAAACTGGCAAGCAAAGTATTCCCCAGTCAGCCTTATCTTTGTTCCATTTGTCCTTCAGATACCGCTTTTCTTGCCTTTTTCAATAAAATCCATCTAGCTTTTTTTTTTTTTTTTGCATCTTTCTGTAACTGAGCTGAGAAGACCAATGAGATTCAGTGCTTTTCTAGTTGAGTTGTTAGCAGCAGCTTTTTAAGAGATCAAAACTTAGAATGCTGCTACATGGTATTAAGGCTTAACTATTGATGTGTCCCTACAGGGGTGATGTTTTTCTTGTGGGATGGGGGTGGGATGGGGTTGTGGAGAAGGGAAAGGGAAGGGTAAAGAGTGACCCCTTTGAGCATTCTCATATAAAGTAAACACTATTCTCCTTGTTTCTCAGGATCCTCTTTGCAAGCTCGGTGCTTAACCTGACTGAACTGACTGCCCTTCGGCCTGACCTTGGCAAATTGAAAAAAGTTCTTTACTTTCATGAGAACCAATTGGTATATCCTGTCCAGAAATGCCAGGAGAGGGATTTCCAATATGGATATAACCAAATTCTTTCATGGTAGGTGTTGATTACAACACTGTATTTAGCTTAATAATTTTCTTTCTTTCTTTTTTTTTTCTTTTGGTATTATTGCTTCTTTAGGGATAGTTATCACTTAAATAAACATGGAGGAATGCATCAAAATATGAAGATCTGAACATTTTTGCCAACGTAATAAGTAAATTATTTGAGGCAGTGTGGTCTATAAAACAATATCCACTAACACCACACTACTCCTAAAACTTATGTCTATCTCTTCTAAATATATGTTGAATTTGTGATTAGTCTCTATTGTTTCATAACCATCATAATAGAATCAAAGACCTAGAGGAAAGCTTGAGCTCTGTTATTCTGTAAGCCTTGATTTCATACACATTTTTTAACAAAGGACAATTAATCAGCATAGATTTACTTTGCTGTATTCCATTGAAACTGAAAGGAGAAATTTTAGAAAAATAAATAGAAATTAAAGGACAATGTAGCAGTTTTCTTTGGGTTTTAGGACAGAGGAAAAGGTAAAAATGGCAATTGCATTTTTACTTTTTTCCCCCCATCTACTGTTGTGAATTGGTGTGGTACTAAAACACCATGACATTTTAAAGGTGATGGTCCTTTATTGTTACTTTAATAAAATGTATTTCCTGAAGCTAGGTTAATGAAAGAAGTTAATAACATCTTATGAAGCAGCTTTGTTATTAGATTATATACAAATATAACTAGAACTGTAAAGTTCAGTTAATCTGAATTAATTTGCTATCTTTTATTAACCTTCATTAACACTGATTGGCCACTTGAGTTCAAGATTCTCAATATACCAAAAAGAAAAGGTTTACATATATGTCACATAGCTTAGTAGATACAGACTTTTTATGTGGTGATACTTGAGTTCCACACGCTTTGCAGACGCTTTCCTGCCATCATTTTTACAGGCTTCGTCAATATGAAGTTGTAGCACTATCAAAATGGAGTAGAAGTGCTATACTTAAAACGTCTCATAAAAAAGCAGCCATTTTCAAATTTCATTATAAAATAAAAACATTCTCTATTGTACCTATTTAGAGAAGAGGAAGTATTTTGTTTATAAACACAAACACTTTATCAATACTGGAACATTTTTATTTATTTATTTTTACAATGTTATCTGTTCTACTTTGTGTGGATAAGTATGTATTCTGTACACCTGAACGATCAGTGTGAAAAAATCACGGCTATTTTTCCTAGTATACACTCATCTTCATAGGCATGGAATCATCACACAGTCATATTAAAGGAGGAATGTATAAAAATAATCATCTCTCAATGATTTCGAATCTGATTTGGCATAGATTTTTAACTTGTATACCGACATAAAGAGTTGCAGTTATATTTTCTTTGAGAGCAGATACCTAAATATTTTCTGATTTTCATGTCATGAAATACTGTCTTTGTTGATACAGAAAAAGCATAAGAAAGCTGATCTGTGCTTTGCTGCACTGTTTCTTTCTAGAAAGAGGGGAAATTGACAAACATTAAGAAGAGGTGAAGTAAGATCATCAGTTGACTTCTTAATGGAAGAATGGTACAAGATACATGGGGGAAAAATAGGAGTGTCAGAAAGCAGTCCAATTCAGATTCTCCTTAGAAAGTATTGTCCCTGCTTGCTCAAATGTTTCTTTAGTTTTCCTGCTGACTTCTGCTTTTATGGGTAATGTCAGTTTTCTTTCTTGACCGTGCAGCTGTAAGGATTTTAAGGATGACTGACACACAATCTCACCTTAAATATAGGTTTCACTAACCCACTGACTTATGAACACATGTCCTAACTCTATCTTATGACCTGTGGGTCGCTATTACAATATGTGACATATGGTGAAAACAGACTAGCTGTAAAACATCTCTCAACTTTTGTTACAGTGTTATGTTGGAGTCCTTCTTTCAGGGTGTGTCAGCACTTCTAGGGCTTGCTTCTTTGTTCTCCTTGCTTATAATTTATCCAACCAAATTGGGACTTGAATTTTAGGCAGTAACAAAAATTGTTCTGCATAATAATGACAACAACTACTTCCATATGTCTAGCACTTTAAGAGCTTACAAAAATGTTTTCCTTACAACAAACTTACAAGACAGGTAGACCAAAGATTTTTCCCTCCTCATTCTATAGGTGACGGACCTGAGAGTCCTCAGATTTATCAGTTTAAGTAACTTAGCAGTCACATATTAAGTGTCCAATCTAGTATGTGAACCCAGGTTTCCTAATTCCAAATCTAGCTTCTTTTGCTTTGGGGATCAAGTGTTGCAAGCTTTTGATTTCATTTTAGTTGCTTTTGGATATTTCAAATATTTGAATTGCTTTACACTGAAGATTTGACTTGGTGTTCCTGTGTTGTTAAATTTGCATTTTCCACTGGGTATTTGCATTCCATGGATGTATTTTTATATCTTCTTTGATTTATTACCTTTTTGCTGCAGGGGAAGGGATTAGGAAAAAACAAAAGTCACTTAATCCACCTGGGTCTTAAAAAAGGAACTCTTAGGTTCGCTTTTAAAACATGACACTGATTCATTTCTGAAAGGAAGGAGGTCTACTTACAAATATCATAATTAATATTTATTTTACCACTTTTTTTTCCTTAAAGAATGCAACAAAGATGTCTGTACCATTTTGCACTCATTCAGCTCCTCTTTATGACCTCTGTTGAACTTTCCATCTCTAAAGTAAAGGAGTCAGATTATGTGATCTCCACAGTTCCATGTAGCTCAAACTGATTATCGTGCAACTTTTTTCTTTTCTTCCTTTTCTTTTTAAGAATGGGTCAGCCGGGGCAGCTAGGTGGCACAGTGAATAGAGCGCCGGCCCTGGAATCAGAAGGACCTGAGTTCGGAGCCGGCCTCCAACACTTAATACGCACAAACAAAAACCTAGCCGTGTAACCTCGGGCAAGTTACTTAACCCCAATTGCCCTAAAGGGGTGGCTAGGTGGCGCAGCGAGTAAGAGCGCCGGCCTCGGAGTTTGGATGACCCGAGATCAGAGCCGGCCTCAGAAAATGAGCACCCACGCATAAATCAAAATGACTAGCCGTGTAACCTTAAGCAAGTTACTTAACCCCAATTGCTTTAAAAAAAAAAAAAAAAGAATGGGTCAGCCTACTTGATCTAATAGCATGATCTAATTACTGATCAGCTTAGGAGTTTTGACCTGCTCCATTTCCCACTTGGGCCTGTTTTGCCCATCCTTAGTCAACCTGACTCCATGTTTGGATGCTCAGCCTTTTGGTTACAGATTTAGTAAAGGTATCCAGTTGGTTTTGCCTATTGCAGCTCAGAACTTCCTAGCTCAAGAAGCTTGGTCAGCCTCAGTTTCCATGGTAACAAGGATTACAGATGTTAGCACCCATGCCAGGCTAGCATGGGAAATATTTAATGTGCGTGATAATTTTCAACATAACTTTTGGAACAAGTAACACGTGTTTATAGTACATGTCACTTTGACTTTCCATGATTTCAGAAAGAAAAAGGGTGTTCATATATGTGTGTGTGTGTATATCTACATATACATACATGTACACATATATACATATAAACATTCAGACATGTGCATTTGTTTTATATATGCATATGTATTACAGAAGGCATGGATATGAGTTTAAATAGTAGTTTTTCTATTAGTTTGAAATAGAGCTTCAATTTGGCATTTTACTTATATCATTCTGATGGACCACTGTGCCATTACAATTCAGAGGTGGAGTAGTGGATACAGCACCAAGCCTAGAGTCAGGAAGATCTGAGTTCAAATATGGCCTCAGACACTTAATAGCTATATGACCCTGGGCAAGTCATTTAACCCTGTTTGCCCCAGTTTCCTCAACTGTAAAATGAGCTGGAGAAGTAAATTGCAAACCGCACCAGTGTCTTTGCCAAGAAAACCCAAAATGTCATCACAGAGAGTTGGACACAACTGAAATGAATGAACAACATGCTTATTTTAGGGAGACAAGTAACTTAGTGTTTTGATTTTTGAGGGTCATTGACTATTGTACCTTTAACTTAGAATCATTTCTTCATGGACAGAAAAAATGAGTCATTTGCAAAATTGTGATAGTCATTTCTAGGTAGTTACACCATATTTTGGAAAACTGGAGATAGGTTAGATAATGGAGAGAGTAGCATGATCTCATGGAAGAAAACTGACACTAAATAGCCTTTGGCAGAGAATGGAAAGGACCATGCTATCTTTGGCACTATAAACAATGGTGTCATAGGGAATTCTTCAACATCAAAATTATTTAAAATAATGACTTTTCTTTTTGGTAAGTATGAAGCCAAACAAATAATATATTTTCAACATTATGTGTATAGAATTCCATCCAATATATATCACCAGTGAGGAAAACTGCACCGTTTAATAGGGTGAGAAAATAATAGTAATCCTCTCTGCCACATAGAAGCATAATGTGCAAAGTCAAAATGCCTGCCTACTTAGTATTTTTTGAAAACTATTCTTTTGTTTTGAAATATATGGAAATAGTCAATGTTGGTGGTGTTGTGGAAAGACAGGCATTCTACTGTTTTGTTAATGGAGTTGTGAAATGGAATAGTCATGCCGGAAAGCAATCTGAAATTAAAAAAAAATAATGAAACTGTACTAATTCTGTGACCCAGAGATTCCACTGGAAAATAAACAAGGACAAGGTACCATATACTTCCAAATATTTATAGCATCACTTTTTGTAGTAGCAAAGGTCTGAAACAAAGTTTTAGGGGAATTGTTAATCAAATTGTGTTAAGTGATTATATCATAATATTACTGTGCCATAATGAAGAATAAGTGGGAAGAATAACAAGACTCATATGAAGACTTATATAAACTTAATACAGGGTAAGGTAAGTGAAAGAGGATGCAAAATAATTTCAACAATGCAAATGAAAAGAAAAACAAAAAGCTGAAATGCTATGTAATTATAACAGCCAAGAAGCCTGGCTCTATAGATAAGCTGAAAAAATGTACCTCCATCTTTTCTCTGCAGAGGTGGGGGACTTTGGTTATGGAATATTTTTTAAGTCTTTTCCCTTGTGTCTGACTCTTCATGACCCTTTATGGGGTTTTCTTGGCAAAGAGTGTTTTGCCATTTCCTTCTCCAGCTCATTTTACAGATAAAGAAACTGAGGCCTAAGTGACTTTCCCACGGTCACACAACTAGTAGTGTCTGAGGCCAGACTTGAACTCAGGAAGATGAGTCTTCTTGACTCCAAGTCCAACACTCTATCCACTGTGTCTCCTAGCTGCCCCAAGTGGAGTTTTACTGATGCTATCAGGACTCAGTTGACATATTGGTTCATTTTTGCTGGTCTGCTTTTATAAAACTTTTTTTAAACTTCTTTTAAGATCCTTTATTTGGTACGAGGAAGAGACTTTAGAGAGGGGGGAAAAAGGGAAGGTATGTAGGCAGGAAATGCAAAACAAAATGTAATGCCATGTGACCACAGGAATTAGTTTACTTCTGTGTACTTCAAAATAAAATGGAGCTTGCCATATCCCTTTAGATAACAGGAATATTTTGATTAATAATGATGGTAAAAAGTTGCAAAGTAATGTGCAAATTTTAGATTAAAAATTAATAAATGCTCATTGAAATACTCTGGGTTTATAAAAACAATCCTGAATACACTTCCCTCCTTTTGTTTGAGAGTGGAAAATCTATTGGTGAGGATTGTTGTTGCTGAAGTACAGATCTAGCCATGTGACTCCCCTATTTAATCAATTCCATTATCTTTCTAATGATAGATAATAGAACAATAACATAAATTTTTAAGTCATAGACAACCTTGTCCTGACCTATCTTGCCAGCTCCATTGGCAGTGGAGCTCTCCCTCTGGCAATCTGTAGTCTTCCTACCCCTCACAAATAACACTCCATCCCCTGTCCTCATGTCTTTACATTGTCCACTCCTTATGCCTAAAATGTGCTTCTTTAAGATTTAGCTCGGCCAGCCTTGTGCGTGATACCTTTCCTGATTGCCCCCAACTGCTAGAGTTATTCACCCCTCCAGAGAACTTTGTTTAACTATTTTGTATATTTTTTATATGTACTTGTTATCTCCATTCCCCATCCTTACCACCACTACCTGTCCCCAAACACCAGAACGATTGGAAAATCATTGCAAGTATGGATTGCAAATTCATTGCAGGTATAGGTAGTTTCATTCCTCATACCTGTATCTACATTGCATTACAGAGTGACTGATACATAGTTAATTGACAAATATTTCTTGATTGATTGAAGGGAAGGCTCACCAGCTGAGGGTAGAGGCAAGAGGAAAAATGGCTAGTATAACCAGAAATAACTGTGATATAAAAATAAAAAGCATAAGTAAAATTGTATTTTAAAATTCCTGCTGTGAATATGGTCACATCATTTGCATCTATCCTTTTCATTCTTGCAGTTTAGTGGCTGATGTCGTGGTTTTCAATTCTGCCTTTAATATGGAGTCATTTCTTACTTCTATTCAAAAATTTATGAAGCTGATTCCTGACCACAGACCCAAGAATCTGGAAAGCATCATCAGACCCAAGTGCCAAGTTCTATACTTTCCAATCAGGTTTCCTGATGTGAGCAGGTCAGTACCTTTGACTCTTTTCCCAGTGTTGTATCATAAATTACTGTCTCAAATCTATAGAAATTTGTGGTACGTCCTGCCATATTTTAGCAGTTCCTTTTATACACAGTGAAAGAATCTCACCATGCTATGATTTACAAAGATTTTATCTCATCTAAAAACCAATACAGTATAAAGTGAGTAATGCTAGCAGAGATAATTGTACACAGTAGGCACTTAATCCATATTGGTTGAATAAATGTGAGTAGTAAAGAGTTATTTGTCTTCTCCCTTGTATATTTAGAGGCAAGCTTTTAAAATTTCCTGGTATCTCTTTTTTGGTTTTTCATTTATCACTTGGTTTCAGAGAATCATTTTCTAACACTTTTTAGCCCCACTGACCTACTTGTATAATTGTGGGTACCTTTTAGAGTAAGAACTCTGTTCAATTCCAGATTAATAGAGTGGCCAGAAATTCAAATGGATGTTAAAACTGGTTACTGAGATTACCTTACATTCCTCAAGCTGTTTTATTATTATTGTCATTGTTTTTCTTTTATCTTTTTTTCTTCTTACCTAATTTATTATTTACTGGCAAGTGATTAGAACTGAATATCACGTTAATGGAGAGTCAGGTTGTGTAGTTTGAGCTCTACATGTACTTGAAACAGCTATTCTCTCTTTCTCTGTTACTAAGAAGGACATTTTTTATTACCCATGCTGCTGAGCCCATCCTGAAATTAGCAATGGGTTATGTGGCTCCAAGGGAACATTCTGGAGATCCTTTTCACTTTTGATTAAACCTGGCACAATTGTTTTTCCTATCAGAAGGAACACTCCTCCCTTGCGAACAAGAACTTTGCTTCGGTGGGATTTATACTAGCTAGAGATATCACAGTTTTGCAACTGATTATATTCCTAAAAAGAATGCAGAGATGGCTTCATTTTTGCTGAAATGAAGGTGAAACAGTTTAATGATAGCACGTGCCATATTTAGTGTTAATGCAAGCATGTGCTATGTACTTTTTGAATCTATGTGAATTTTGTTTTAACGATACTCTCCCCAACTTATCTACAAAAAACAATACCAGTACATTATTTTATGTTATTCTTAGTGACTGAAACACATTTCATCATAAGTCATATGATATAATTTTTGAGGTGGCTTATGGTTCATCTCACCATATTCTTTCATTTCACAGATGAGAAAACTGAGACACTCAGGATTTAAGTGACTTTCCCAAGGTCACACAGCTAGTTAGTCGAAGATCTGTAACTTTCCATGTGCCTTTGAACATTTCATGGTACCAGTGTAGCCCATGAACTGTCCATTTGTTATACTTCTCTCTATGTGGCATTCCTGCTTCCTCACTGATGTTTTTCACATAGACAAGTTGTCATTGATAATATTTTTGTAGGCTTTTTGTATTTATCTTGTCACTTTTTTTTAAAGCAATTGGGATTAAGTAACTTGCTCAAGGTTACATGGCTAGCCATTATTTATGTGTGGGTGCTCATTTTCTGAGGCCAGTTTCAATCCCGGGTCATCCCAACTCTGAGGCCGGCGCTTTTACTCACTGTGCCACCTAGCCGCCCCAATCTTGTCACTTTCTACTTTCCTTTAGTTCACCTGCAATTTTATTTCTTTGTCATAGTGTTCCATAATTTTGATCCATGTAACATCTTTGGGAGAATACTGATGTTATTAAAAAGATGACGTTTTGTGTTAGGGATCAGCTTAGCTTCATAGAAAAGATTGTGCAGTTTCCCAGATTCAACCCAGGATACTTTTCCTTCCCAATTAGTGCTGTCATTAATCTTCTACTCCTACTTAATATAAATATAACATGGTACTAAATCAGAGTATTCCTTATCTAATCTCATTTCATGTTCTGGATAATGTGTTCTTGATCCTCTGGCTTCCTTTTATGGATTGCTAGCATGTGACATTCTATAAATTACCTTTCCTCTTTGAATCCCCATTTCCAATCTGTAAAATGGGAACATTAATATACATGTCAAGTGCCTTTTGAGATTTTTGAAGGAAATCTATTTATTATAAGCAATATTAAATGAATACTGTTATCAGTATTTCTTTGTTTTTTCAAATTTTCTTCCTATTATCTTCTCTAAGTGCAATGAGAACCTCAGTTTTCTTAAAATTTTTGGTCACTGATTAGCTGACTTGGTTTATAGAGTTGAGTGAGGTTTTTGTTTGCTTTTTTGGTATAACATGAGGACCTCATTTTGTGATACCAGTATCTAAATTTTACATGTATGTTAATTATAGGTGAAATGTAAATATTAACTGAGGAAGCAATAGAGCATTTGATTTATTACTGTAATGGGATTTCTAATAAAGTTTTGAATTTTTGAGATTTATGTGCATCTGATAGCATTTTCCTACAAGATTTTATATTAAATTAATGGTGAAAATACCTGCAGAAATTGAATATAGTTTATTAATTTAGACCATATTACCAGAGATAAATCTAGCTAAAATGAGACCGAGGAGAAAAAGGTTAAGAAATATTGTGGCCAACCTAAGGTTCATAAAACACGGTCTTAGCCCAGAGTGTTTTTTCAGTTATTTTTCAAATGGTAATTTGCTTTATCCAAACCAAACTCATATAGTGTAAGTAAGTGATTATTTGCATGAGTGACAATCATTTGAATGCCTGCAGTATTGGAAAAATGGATTATTTCACTGAGATGTTGGGGAAAATGTTTAGAAATTCTGAAGGCAAAATAACAAAAGTGATTTTTCCTTTCTTTTGACCTGTTTTTTCCTTCCCTATATGCAGATTTTATTTGGCCTTGTGGCAAAGATGAACAGGAAACAAAAAATACTATTATGACTATGACTGTGATTTATATAGTTTTTAAATTTTAAATCACTACTGAATGCATTATTGAGAAGAAAAAAGTATATGTAAATTTATCACTTCCTAATCATTAATTATGGACTTCCATTTGCATACCTGAACATAGAGAACTATAAAAGCTGAATTTGATAAGTAAGGAAGCAGAACTAAACTAATCAATAGTTAAGAGAAATAACTATACCTGAAGAAAAATTTCTGCTTACATGAAAAAAGAACTTAAGTCTTATTGTTAATGGCCCCTGTACAAGGGTGCTAATTTAATACCTCGCTTACTTGGAAGTCACATCTGGCAACCTCAGTTACTCAGAAGAGTCTACAGTTGGGAAATAAGCACACATCCCAGGAAAGCCTCTGAGGAGTCAGAAATAGATTTCATAAAGTGTTTGTGCCAAAGCTGATGTACTTTACTCATAAGAGAGCCCCTCAGTCTCTCAGTCAACATACTTAGTCTTATTGAAGATGTAATTAGAATGAGCTTGGTTGTCTGCTTTCCTGCCTACAACATACAAAAGAGTATGGGATTGCTGCTAGACTCAGTTATGTCTACAACAGTCAGAAGTGACAACTTAGAGCCTGAAGGGAAGGGAAGGGATAGAAAACCCTTTAAAACATACATACACACACACACACACACACACACACACACACACACACACACACGAACCTTAAAGAAACCCCATTATAGAGGCACGTTTGTGGGAAGAACAACTTGATATACTGCTGTACGTCCTGAGTGCTTTTCTGTGTTAGAACATAGTATGTAAGTGCTGTAAAAATTATATTCCATTGAATTATATTCTAAATATGCTGTTTAAGATGTCCAGGTTTTATGCAATCCATTTTTTATAAAGGTTTCCATTTTAATTTTTAATTTTTAGTTTTTTTGCTTTTTGGAGGGCAGTTGGGATTAAGAAACTTGCCCAAGGTCACATGGCGTGTGTGTGTGTGTGTGTGTGTGTGTGTGTGTGTGTGTGTGTTAAGTGTCTGAGGCCAGATCTGAACTCAGGTCCTCCTGACTCCGGGGCCAGTGCTCTTCTCACTGCACCACCTAGCTGCCCCAGGGTTTCCATTTTTGAAGGTTTTTTTTTCCTTTTTTTAAAGAGTGGGCACGTGTGTACATTTCTGTTATCTTGAAATTTTACTTAAGTTAGACTACCTCACTTCTCAATAATTCTGAATAGTAAGTATGATAAATAGCTGTTAAGCATCAGTTATATTATTTAGTTATCTAGAAGCTTGTATATGCCATTTTGACACTCCTTGTGTGACCTTGAACAAGTCACTTACATTCCTTGGGTCTCAGTTTCCTCATCTGTAAAAATGAAGGATTTGACTAGGTGACCTGAGGTGGTTCCACAGGTCCAGGTGCTCTCTGGATCTCTGCATCTATGTGATGTGCTCCATTATGTGCTTACTCCCCCTTCCCATACTTCCACTCCAATGTACTTGACATATTAATGTATAGTTTATATAGTGATTTTTTAATTGATTGTGGAGCAATTTTGTATCACATGGTAGAAGAATTCCAAAATATTATGTGTGCTAAACTACTAATGGAAAATATTTTTCCATTATACAGTTGCAAAACTATTCAGTCAGAAATTTAGTTGATATGAAATATGGTTATGCAAAGTTAACTGTAAATTAATACTATTAAATTGACAAAACAAAATTCCGAGGTAAAACTGACAAACTGGTTTGTGTAAGAATATATTTACTTTGTTTTTTTGACCATGAAATGGTCTGCCATACTTTTTTATAAAGTGATGGAATTAATTAGGGAGAATTTTTGTAATTGTTACTTCTTCTTGGTTCTTAATATTATTGACTTTTTTGCATTTATTCAGACTTTTTTATGCAACATAGGGCACTTGAAAGATAAATTCATTATTGACTGAGAGGCCTCTCCTGTTTTTGTTTTTTTTTTAAATTTCTGTATCTCACCTATCTATACTCATGCAGATGAGGCCTTTGGGGATAATTTGCACCCCCTCTTCTGCTTCCCTTGGCCAGCTGAACTGTAGGTTCTTTTATCTATTTATTATTCTATTATCATATTCTTGGCTTATTCTCAACTTATTTTGTGATCAATAGTTCTTTCTGAGTTGCAGCCACATGGGCTGAAAGCCATCTTACTTCCCCTTAAGAGTCTTCCTTAGTGTTGAAGAGAAGAAAGAGCATATTAGATGGGGACTGAGGAGACTCAGGTTATCATTTTGTCTTCATCACTTACTGGTTGTATAACTTTGGGCAATCACATTTTCTCTCTTGAGTATTGTTCCCCTCATCTGTAAAATGGGGATGATAACCTTTGTACTACCAATCTTATGATGTTGTTGTGAGGCTCAAACAAAAAGAAAGTGCCTGGAAAACCTTTTCAACATATTAAAAATGTTGTAGGACAAATGTAAGACGCAGTCTGAATGTAGCATGGGGTAGCAGAAGCAGTTTGATGGAATGGACAGTGTTCTATACTTAGAACCAGAGGCATGGGTTAGAATCCTGTCTCCAGTGCTTGTTAATTATATGACCTGATGAGCAAATCATTTAGTTTCTTTGAACTACAGCTTCCTAATCATTAGTCTATATTAATACTTATACTACCTATACTAAGAGAAATTATCATTCTCTGGCATATTAATAACTAATTATTAAACTAGGATTATGATTTTTCCTTTCTATTTCCTCATTCAGGGACCAGCCCTTGCAGGTCATTTTCTGTCAGTCAGTCAGACTCTGAAGGACATTGTCGATCCAGGAGATTGTCCAAATCCTCTGGGTTCATGCTCCATGATCTTGGGTGGGACTCCACCCAACTAAAAGACCTTACAAACAAAATCTAATCTGGGTAAATTCTTGCCATTGGGAAATAAGCTCCTGTCCTTGTGACCCTTCATTAGAATTTAGGGTGACCCATCTTATGAAGGAGAACACGAATCAGAGTAGTCTGGGTAGAGATAGATTCCTTTGTCCATATTGCTGGAGGCAGCTGAGTCTCATGATCAAGTCATGTTCTCAACAGGAGGAACTGAAGACTTTTAGCCTACCTTGTCATTAATATGCTCACCCACTCATTAATTGTTTACCAGTCATGGTTGGTTTTCACCTATCCAGGAAACCTTTTCCAAAGGTATTTAAGCATTAGGGATCTCGATGGTTTTATCTTTGATGCTTTGATTAAAAAGAGACCATTGAGCATCAATGTATTGATTTTTTGCTAGCCTAATTAATAAATTGATTATTAATTACCCAGAAATTCTCTCAAACTTTTCATTCATCACAATACACAGACTTGTTACAAGGAAAGTACATTAGACACCTATGCTATGAAAATGTGAGTTACTGATCTTGTTATTATAATCATTCTTAATCTGTATAGGACAGAATTTCTATTAACTCCCCTTTACCCTCTCACTCCTGATTGTTCTTTTGACCTGCCAGTTCCCCTTCCCTTCATGACTATTTCCCGGTCCTTCCTGGAATGGCTTATGTCCTTTTTCCAAATCATCTTCAAATACTGACACACATTCTGATTCCACCATAGTGGAAGGAACAAGAGGATTCCTGCTTGCTGCCTAGTTAAGTGAATCATAATGGATAAAGTGGTAGAATTTTACTCTGGAAGACTGGGGACTCCATTTGCCTGTTGGGATGCTCTGGGAAAGTTAGGTAACCTCGTTTAACCTCTTAGTATCCCTAAGCAACCCATTAGGACTATTACCTAACTAAAAGCCCCTGTGCTGAAGGAATCCCAGATCCTTTAAGTCACATCTTAAAGGGGTCACATCAGGGGGATACTGAAAATTTAAAGAGCTCCATTCCACCCCCAATGAAAGTAGAACAACTATAAGGCTAAGCAACAACTTCAGAAGTCATGCACGTAGAGCTAAAAGTTGAAGCTATCACATTTCAATCACCATATTATTCCTAGAGTAGGAAGAGAAGAGGAAGGTTCATACCAAAAAAGTTCACTGTTTTGTTTCGATTACTTGGAGTCAGGAAAATATTAGTTCAAGTCCCATCTTAGACATTTAATGACTTGTGTAATCCAGGCAACTCATTTAACCTATGAGACCTCAGTTCCTTATCTCTAAGAAGGGGATAATAAATAGCATTTACTTCACAAGGTTGTTGTCAGTGTTAAATGAAATAACATGTAAAGTGCTTTATAAACCTTAAAATATAAATGCTAGCTATGTTCCCTCATTGATCTCTTTCTGTCCTTACATGTATGTCTCTTCCTATGTCTGAGGAACCTCTAATCTCCTAATAGAAGACAAAATCTAATCCTTTTAGCTGAGGAATTCCCTTCTTCCTTAAGCATTTAGACAGAGGCAGGGTTAAAGGAAAAGACTCCCCCGTTTCTTCTCTGCATTCAGTTTATTGCACTCTTTCTTAGTAATGATTCCTAAATAATATATCATATGCTGTCTTCAAGAGGTAGACATCTCACCAGAAGATGACTGTAACCATTTAGCTACACATCTAAGTGAGTGGTTCACAAATAAATAGCAAGTTATCATATTGAAGAACAAGGGATATCAAAGATAAATTTCTGTTCTGTCCTGATCCTAAGTCTCTTACTGAAAAATCTCTGTTCACATTTTCAGTCCTTAAGAGGTTCCATTCTCCCCAGCCTCTGGTTTCCAACATTAGTTACTTAACAATGATTGGTTCTTCACATATATTGATCTTGACAGCTGTTACCAGTCCTTTTTTCCCTTCCCTACTAATGAGATCTAAGCTAGATTCCCTCTAATCCTGCTTAGTTCTCTAGCAGGATTATAATAACTGGGGAATACTTGGGAAGGAGAACATCTCTAATATAGTAGGAGGGGGGAGAGGGCACATGCCTTACCTATCATATCACATTATTGAGGATGCCAAGAAAATGATAAAATCCTTCTAAAAACTGAAAATTGCAGAAGTAGGACCCCTATCACAAGAGCTTCCAGGAAAAGTACTTTTATTTTTGGACAACAGAGAAATTATCTAAATGGGGGAAAGTAACTAGAGTTCATAGTTTTCTATATTAGAATTGTATACATGCTGTAAAAGTCTCAGAATGTTGTTACTTACAGAGAAGGATGGCTTTGCAATTTAAGAGCCCTTTTGCTCCTCTCCCATTGAATTATCTATATTTTTCATTTAGCTAGCTAATAACAGGATCTTATAGGATTTGTTCATAGCCCCAATCCATAAGACTATACAAAGATTATACATTAAGTTAATTACAGAGGTGCGTCTTATGTCCATGAAAAATATCTCCCTCAAAAGTTTCCCAAGAATTGTTGATAAGAATGTCAAGGGAGATTCATCTGAATCAGATGGAATTTAGCTAGATGAAAGATAATAGAAAAAAACCTATGTCTATCCAGACCATAAGTCTATCCAGACTATCTATATGTATATTTTTGTTTTATCACAATCTGAACTCTTCTTCCTTGATCCTTTTATATTAGAAAATCTTCAATTTTAAAAAAATTTTTGATTTTATAAATTTGACATAAAGAGTTAATTCATTGTCAGTCCAATAAAAGCCAATGGAAAAGCCTTAATTTTTAATCTTTTAAAAAATTTCCTCAGGGGAGCTAGGTGGGCACAGTGAATAGAACACCAGCCCTAGAGTCAGGGGGACCTGAGTTCAAATTCAGCCTCAGACACTTGACACACTTACTAACCTTGTGACTTTGGGCAAGTCACTTAAATCCAATTGCCCTCCAAAAAGCAAAAAAAAAAAAAAATTTCTTCAGGAAGCAACTGGAATTTGGACTTAGAACAACAAAAGAAAAAGTATAGTTTAACATTAAGCATATGTAGAATAAAGTTAACTGACAAATATGAAAGTTTCAGTCTGGTCTCAAATGATGACCAGTGAAAGCAACCAGTATCAATTCCTGATATTCTTGTGGCCTTACTGACTAGTTAGTACTTACTCTATATAATTCCAATTTTATTATGTCTTTCCATTTGGTTTTGCAGTTTTATTGCCTATTTCTGCTTTCTAGGACTCCTGGAACAAAAAGGTATCACTGAGAGAATAAGAGCCTATTTTCTGACGAGTTCCTGTATTTCATAATGGAACATGACTTCATAGAGTGAGGATTTTTATAAACTGAGAACTATGACTTACCTCTCCCTGTGTATATGATTGTAGAGGAGGGAGGGAAAAGAGGTAGGTTGTTTGGAACAGCCTTCTTTATTGAGATCTCAAGGATTTCTCTTCACACACTTCCATCCATCTTTTCTATCTATCTAAAATGTGGAGCCAAAATAGATGTTTATGGACTTTGCCTAACTAATTTAGAATCAAAAATGGAAAATTTTAAAAACAGTGTGAAAACTTTAAATGAAAACTCTCAGGCTGTGCAAACAAAGGCGAAGAGCCTCAGGGCTTTCTGAAGAATTCTTATTAAAGAAAACACTATTTTACATTGCAAAACGGAAGTGTCAGAAAACAACAGAAGATCTGTAATTTGAGAATTCATGGATTGATGGGACAGAAGGCAGGCGACTTGCCTCCCCACTGAAACTTTTTGTTTTCTGTTGGAAATTGTTCTGAATTTTTTTTTAAACTTCATCTCTCCATATCACAAGTGGTCACATTTCTTAGATACTGCAAATGACGTATTGACAAAAGATATAGATAAATATTTAGATACATAGAGATCTATGTCTCCATGTAGATCTATAAATCTATATACATACAACTTATTATATTATAAATAGTGAAAATGCTGAGGCCATTCTCATTGCAATGAAGTAAATTGGAAATACCTTATTAAATATTGACTTAAGAGATGGAAAATTGATCTTACAAGAAAATGATTTTGTTTTATAAACTGAGGAGTGTCCCTATCTTCCCAGAAATATTTTGACTATCCAAAACAATATGCAAAAATATTTCTTAGAATATAATTTTCATTGCTTACTGAATTAGAGAAAGTCTCAAGAATTTATCAAGTCCATCTTCTGCCATCTTATCAAGACTAGAAACAAATGATGGTTTGAATTTATCCTTCTAACGTTGCACATACTTTCTGTTAGGAAGGCAAAAATTTGGTAGAATCCCTAGTTCATAAATCCTTTATTCATCTGCAGATTCTTAAAGTAAACTTCTGTTTATTCATAATAGTTGGGCAATAATATTCTATGTTTAGAATTTCATAATATTCAGTTCAATGGAAATTTAGTACCTACAGTGTTCCAGACATTGTGTGAGGGACACAGACAATGGAACTCAAAGTGGTCATATGCTATTTAGGGTAGTATAGGGGAGTGGTGTAGTGGGGACCAACTAGGGAAGGTTTTACAGAGGAAGTATGGAAATAATACTTAAGTGGTCTACTTATCCAACATTTAAACATCCAGAATCATCAACCCTTTAGAGTAGCTGCACACCCTGAAACAAAAAAGGTGGCTGGAGGTCAACTGAAAGAGCTGCTTTTATTGTTGTTTGTCCTTTGTTCTCAAAGACCTTAATGTCTGGGAGGTGATGGGAGGTGATGCCATGATGTGCAAGTGAGTTGGATTCAAGTGAGGGAGAGCCATGCAAAGTCACCAGCTTCCCTCTCTCCTCTGGAGCCATCAGTGTCCAGTGGCAAGATATAGATCAGGCAACTAGCAATGGCCCTCAAAAGAGCTACTAAGGCTGAACTTGTTACTTTGTTCTCTAGGAGAGGAATAGAGCCATGTCACCAGTATTTGAGCTCAGAGCACCAGGTACCTAAGTTTAGATAAAATGCTTTTGTTATCTAATTCCCTCCATTTACCTGCATTTCAGCCCTTAGGCAGTAACTTCTAACTTTAAGATACCGATTGGAGAGGGCCACAGGAGGAGTCTACAGGAGAAATACAAATGAGGATAGCACCATAATGTTTAAGTGGAAGAAGTCATGTGTGTTCATGTATAAAATACAAACATGTATATATGCTTGTGTGAACGCTCCATTGTGGTTGGTATATAGAGTGTAAGGCAAAAAAGTCTTATATTTGCATCTTTTCTACCCTCTCCCTACTTCTCTTCCTCCTTCGCTCCATCTCTCTCTCTCTCTCTCTCTCTCTCTCTCTCTCTCTCTCTCTCTCTCTCTCTCTCTCCCTCTCTCCCTCTCTCCCTCTCTCCCTCCCTCCCTCCCTCTCTCTCTCTCTCTCTGGATATTTTATTAACTATTTGGATATAACTGTTTTCCTTAATAATCCTATTTATTTTATTTCATGCATTTAAAAACACTAACCTTAGGAGGGAGGGTATAATCCACCTGAGTGGGAGTCCTATCTACACTAAGGAAAGTTCGTATTTGTATAGTGCTTTAAAGTGTACATGATGCTTTATCACAACCACCTTCTGAGGGAGTGGTTAATAATAATTGTTATCTCCATTTTAAAGATGGCAAAATTAAAGTTTTGGGAGTTGGAGTGATCTGCTTGCCCCAAAAGGCCCAACTTGTGAGTATCTTGGTAAGATTTAAAGCCAGTCCTTCCCACACAAAATCCATTGCTCTTTCCAATATGTTTTACTGACTCTGTGAAAGCATGAATCCCTAAATTGCTAAAAAGTAAAGAGTGGTGATGTTGTTGTTCTGTCATTTTAATTGTGTCCAACTCTTTGTAATCCCATTTGGGGTTTTCTTGGCAAAGATAATGGGGTGGTTTGCTATTTTGTTCTCCAGCTCATTTTATAGATGAAAAAAACTGAGGCAAACAGGGTGAAATGACTTGCCCAAGGTCACACAGCTGGTAAGTGTCTGAGACCAGATTTGAACTCAGGAAGATGACTGAATCTTGCTGAGCTCTATCCACTGTGCCATCTGGTCGACCTAGCTATATCACACATAGATGGTACATGTAAATAAGAACAATAGGAGGGACTTCATTGATTGTTATAGCACATAAAGAAGATATGACCTTGATTATTTTATTAATCTCTATTATTGATTTCCCACAAAATATTTCTTTTTAATATCATGTGATCAGAAGTTAAAATCTTTGCTTGTCCCTGATTCATTCTCATATTATAAAACTAATATCAGTTTGTGAACTGTTACCCTCAAATCAGTTAAATGAAGAGGAGCAGGCAGTGTATGACAGTGTGTAGAACACTGGCTTTGCATTCAGAGGTCCTGGGGTTTTGTGTCCTGGCTCTGTCATTTACCATCAGTGTGACCGTTGGGCAACTCACTTCTGCTCACTTCAATTTCCTCATTTCTAAAATTAAGGGATGAAATGGACTAGGTAGCTTCTGAGGTCCCTCTCAGCCCTAGATCTGTAATCCTATGAATCTATAATTATAGGAATCATCCTTTGTAGTAACTAGTCTGAGGTTAAAGTATTTTTCTTTTTTTTCCCCTCCATGTTCAGTTCAACAACCATGTATGAGGGTCTTTGCTAGGTAGGAGAGATCCAAAGATAAAAATAAAATCATCCTTGCTCTGCAGAGGTAATGTTCTACTGGGGATATATAATATTTATACAAGTATGTATATACAAAGTGTAACAGAATGTAATGTGCCTAGGTGGTAATTAGCCTATTTGATGAAGAAAAGTTTTCAGCTATTGCTTAAAATATCTCAACTTATAATCATTTCCTACCAGGTAATTATGTATATGGGACATTTCTAATTCAGCTCACTTGTTATCATCAACATTCCTCATACCTGAATATTAGTTATTATTATTTAATATTTCCCTTTATAATTTTATTCATATAAAGTGAGGGCTTTATAGTGAAAATCTAGTTATGATTTTCTTTTTGTGAAGTTAAATATTGAGTATCATTCTTAGGGAACTTAGATGAAAAGTTTTTACCATGTTAAATGATTAAATTTATATCACTTTAATATTTTTCTGATAACTACAATAGAATTTACTTTTTACGTGTGCTCTAAAGTTACATAAATGCATATGTATGAGATAAGAAACATAATTTGTATGAAAGGTTTTGTAATTTTCTCTTAATACTTTTTTTGAGGAAATTTCAGATGTATATGCAGGACTAAATGTGTGTGTGTATGTATCTATATACATATATATGTATGTATGTGTATATATGTGTATACACATTTTTATTTATTGTATTATTTCCCAATTGCATGTAAAAAATGTAACATTCATTTTTGAAAAGTTTGAGTTCCAAAGTCTCTTCCTCCTTCCTGCCCCTCATCCATCCACAGAGAAGGCAAGCAACATAATATTGATTATACATATGAAATATGCAAGATGTGTTTCCATATTGCCATGTTGCAAAAGAAAACTCTCTCTCTCATACACACACACACACACACACACACACACACACACACACACACAGACATACACACAACCTCCCCCCCAAATAAAGTTTTTTTAAAAGTATGCTTCTGTCTGTACTCAGAGTTTATCACTTCTCTCTTTCTGGACATAGATAGCATTTTTCATAAAGGGTTCTTTAAAATTGCAGAACTAAATTTCCTTAAGGAAGTCGCATACCCACTTTTGAGACTGCACAGGCTAAAACTGTGATCCTTCTAAAACTAAGAGGTTTAGGAAAATCTTACTTCCTATGCAAATAAAGCAGATTGCATGCTTATTAATGGACTATAGGAACATACTCAATGAGATCTCAAACTACTAATAGCATTGACTTGGTTGCAAAGGTCACTGGGAGCTCCTGTAATATCACTCTGCTTAAAATGGCTACATCTTGTGAATTACTGAATAATTACAATAAGTAAATGTGTAAGATAACTGAAGTTTGTATCCTAGTTTTTTTTTTCCTTTGATACCTCACCATCCCCACTTGCCAAGTGCTCTGTGTGACGTTTGGAAGACAGAGAGGTTAGTTCAAATGTTTAAGGAGACGGAATTTTAGCAACATTCTAAAATGTGGATAGAATTTTAAAGGATAGGTGAAAGCTTGTACCAAAATAGGGAAGCAAGTTTGTGGGAAAGTAAGTAAACTAGTAAGTCAAGAGTTGTCTATTTTTGGAGGGAAGTGATGAAAAAACTCCTCCATAGTTATGTATGTGCAGAGTCAGATTACAGATGCCCTTGAATGTCAAGCTCTAAGTAGTCTCAGCTTTTTTTTTTTTTTAGCCCTGGGGAGCTATTGCTGGTTGTTGAGCAAAAAGGTGCCATTAAAACTGTTTTTTAAAGAATGATTTAGTACTTTCCTTAATGGGTCAGAAGAGGGAAAGACTATGGATAAGGAAAATAAGGTGTTATGACAATATTCTCTGTGTATGGTGATTAGAACCTGAAGCAGGATTTTGGATGTGTGGAAATATGGTGTCTTTGGCCAGTTGTTTAGACCTTTTGTCTGGAATGAGGTTCCACAGAATGTTCTCTATTTTCTGATCATAATTACTAGTCTTTATTCTTTTAAGAGGCAGCATGATTTTGTGGCTAGAGAGTAGATTTTGAGTGAGAGGACCCAGTTGGGATTTTAGCTTTCCTACTTAAAACCTGTGTACTCTTAAAAAATCACTTAAACTCCATGAACCTTAGGTTCCCCATCTGTAAAATGAGGGACTTAGGACAAAGGCACCTAACAGCTCTCTCTGAGTCCTTTGGACTTTTATTGGTAACCATGAAGAACTACTGACCAGTTTTGTCACCCTCACCCTGATGCAGGGTTGAAATACAGATATTAACTAACTTTTCCCTCTACTATGATTTATATAAAATATATACATAGCCATTTGAACTTTACTATTTACAGCTATCAAAACAAGGAAATAAGATGTCAAATTAAAGAGAAATTGTAAAATCTTATCAAGTTTGAAAAGTATTAACAATATTGTTAATGCTTATGATAGACTCCAAGCAAATATTTTTTTAATCTGCTTTTATAAGCTAGTGTTTAACTGTGGGCATATTCTAGCACTGTTCTTTGTCCTCCTCTCTGTTTTTCTGTCTCTGTCTCTGTGTCTCTGTTTCTTTCTCTGTCTTTCTCTGTCACCCTGTCTCTGTCTCAGTCTCTCTCCACCCCGTTGTCCTTTGCTGGTATTCTGAGTCAAGTGAACTTTAAGTCCAGTGAAAGGAAATATACTCTCTTGTCTTCCAAACCTCTTCCAATGTTTTGGGAAAGAAGAGTCACTCAACCTGAGTGTGGTGCTGTAATTTTAAAGTGACTATACAGACCAAGGGAAAATGGGTATCACCAGAGTCATGGTTTGCTTGAGTCCTTATAAACCCCAAGTTGTTTTTTTTTTCCACTCCTTTAAAGGGATCTCTGGGTTACAGTAGAAGTATAATTCTGGAGTGGCTGTACAGGTGTTTGAAGAACATTGATCCCACCACAGGAAAAAATTTTCTTGCCTATGGTCTTTCATACCACTTTCTCCATCATTGTGTGTGTGTGTGTGTGTGTGTGTGTGTGTGTGTGTGTTTATTCCATGTGTATTCCATGCCAGATTAGCCCTACTTGTTTATTATTAGGAAGCTAAGTGTACCTAGATAAGAGTCAGAAATGAACCAAATTCTGTTTTTCCAAGCCAGAGGTATTACTGAGAACCTTCTAAGATGTGGACTTAGTTCTATATGTGTATAGTGCCCACTTTAGTAGTGGTCAGTGAGTTACTGTAGAAAGTATATGCTTCCCTTTTCCTGGTGTCTCCCATATTACTGTGCAATGCTTTAGCTATCCTTCTGTCTCTGTCCTTGTGAAAACCTCTATTCTCTATCATCACTTCTTATTGCATCAGTAATCATGATTCTTACTCTCTCTGTTTCCACTTGTAATTTCTAGCATCTTTTCAGCTGTCTGCTTTCTTTACTGTCATTTCTGTTTTTGCTCTTCTTTCTGTTCATTTTTATTATATCTTCTTCCTCCTTTCTCTTTTGCTTTTTCTATTTTCCTCGACTTTTGATTAGCCTTCCTATTTTAGCTTTTAATAAACATTGTTATGCATTGTACTTCTTTTCTTCTCATTGGTGAACCAAACACTCAAAACTTCATTGTGTAATCTTTGAACCTTTGGCTCTTAACAACGATTTTCATTTTTTACTCTTCAGGGCAAGATTTTTCATTTTCTTGTGGATTTTGGATTTCTGAGGGTATTGAACATCTGATAGCCAGCTAAGAAGGGGCATTAATGTGTTAACTTGACTCCTGATAAACCCTGAGGGTTTTGTTTTTTTTTTTTTCACTCACTGGAAAGGACCTCAGCACTAGGTGGAAGTATAATTCTAGAGTAGCTGTACAGGTGTTTCTGTCTTTTGTATTCCATGAATTTTAAAGTAAATTCAAAAAACATTTTAAAATATCCATTATATGCCAGACACGGTGGACTAGTAGCTGCACAAAGAAAAAAATTGAAAAATCCTTTGTCCTCAAGGAGTTTACATTATATTGGAGACAGTAAAAAAGGAGTTTATAGTAGCATCCAAGGTGACATGAATGATGAATAACAGGATTACTCAGTTTGCCATTTAACCTACCAAACATTTCACACATGTGGCTAATTAGGAGTTAACTATAATTTTAAAAAAGTCTCCATACACAAACATCTGCCCTTCCTACTTCCTTGAAATGATATATCGGATGGTAGTAAGAGTTAGAAAATTAAAGATGGGGGGTGGCTAGGTGGCACAGTGAGTAAAGCACCGGCCCTGGAGTCAGGAGGACCTGAGTTTGGATCGGGTCTCAGACACTTAACACAATAAAAACTAGCTGTGTAACCTTGGGCAAGTTACTTAACCCCAATTGCCCTCCAAAAGGCAAAAAAAAAAAAAAAAAGAAAATTAAAGATGTCTAGTGCCAGGTATATGAAGTGTACTTGTTGCTCCCCGGATTTGCTAATAATTTTATTTCCAAAAAATATGACTTCTTTTGGGGTCTGGCCCTGTAGCCATTGCTAAAGAGTATGGTGTTATAAGTGACAGAGTACTAGACCTGCAGTTCGAAAGACCAGAGTTCAAAACCTGCCTCAGACATTTACTAACTAATCCTATGCACATCTCATAACCTCTCTCAGCCTCAGTTTTCCCATGTGTAGAATGGTGGTAATAATATCAGGATAGGATATATGTAAAGCACTTTGCAAACTTTCAAAACCACCATTAATGTTAGCATCATTATTAAATGGTGCTAATGAATGTAGGTGCTAACCCTACTGAAATACTTAATGAGGAAGCATTCAGATACCTGTCTCTGATGATATCATGGAAACCATACGACAGTGGACCTTCCCAAAGTGAATAAAAATACATATTCCTATCTGGTTGTGTTGAAGGATGTTTACAAGATTTAGGCCTGGTTTTGTTGTAGGAAATGCATATTTTGTTAATTATGGGAAAGTACATTATCCCATGATAGTGCCTCTGTACATATTATCTGGCTGGTCATGATTACCGAGATGAGAAATGCTTTTAAAGGGTATTTATACTTGATTTTTTTTTCACCATGATAGTTGGCATTCTTCCATTTCCCATCTATTGAACTTTCAGTTTTTCTCTGCTGTTTTTCTGGGGTGACATTGAGAATTTTTACCATCTGATGAATGCAGATGTATTTTCAAATAAAAAAATGTCTTAAACATTTGTTCTTCCTTGCTACTCCTTTATTTGTCAGAATATTCATGTAGCTGATAGTTTGCTCTCTTTAAATACCTTTTCATACAGTGTCTGTAGCACGTTTTAGGACTATCTTTTATAGTTCTTCATGAAATAAAGTCTTTTCTAACTGTGAAATTTAGCCGAAATAAGAAGCAGTAGCACTGAGTGTCTTTAAAATTATGATAATATCTTGTATTTTAGGTAACACCTTTCATGTTGAAAGATTCCAAAGCACATTGCAAATGGTTACAAATTATACAGTGAAGCACAGTCACCATTGTGTAGTGAAACATGGCAGCTGTTTAACAGCTTATAGCAACACCACACAGCAGGTTAGGGTAGGAAGTGAAGAATACAGATTCACTTGAAAAATTGCTAGGGGGAGTGAGGTAAGCAGAATGTAATTACCTAAGTTGGATTTTGGCCAGGACATAAGGGCTAACACCTCCAGTTTTACAAGAGAGAGCTTTGATTCTTCAATAATTATTTCTACCACCTAACCTAAAAGAAGGCTCTTTATACCCACTCTAAAGATGATCAACTGAAGTTGTAGCAATATTTCCACACCAACTCAAGAGGAAAAATTTGTACTTTTGTAAAGTCAATGTGAAGGTGCTAAGACCTAGATATATCCAGATAGGTAAGTATCCATTTTTTCTTGAATTGTTTAGCAAGAGGCCAACTTGAAACTATCCAACTAGTTTTCTTTCATTCTTCCACTTTTGCAATCATCAATTGTTTATTGGAAGTCTAAATAAACCACAAAATTTGCAGTTAAGAGAACTTGGTTTACATTCCTAGCTCAGCTTTACCTTGGACACATCATTTAAATTTTCTGGCCTTTCCTTTCCCCATCTGTAGATTAAGTTAATTAGACCAGGTGATCTCTACATTTTCTTCTAGCTAATGATTGATTCTATGACTATGACTTGACTCAAACATACTGGGCTTTTGAAACATGATATAGTCACTTATGTAAATTATTATAATTTATAATTATATTGTAAGTATAAAATATATCACCCTGTGAGTGAGAATACAGTCACAATCAAAACACCATGAAATGGTCAAATAAAGGGAGTTATTAATATAGAGATGTTTATCAGGCCAACGGAGAAAACAGAAATGGGGATCTGGGAGAAATAAACCCAGTGACATGGAAGTAAGATCAAGCACATAGCCCATTCCAGGGTCAAGAACAATGGAGGAAAATAAGATTTGACAAATCAGGATTGGAAATAGGATAAAAAAGCCTAAAATACGTAGGCTCTTAACAGTTTTTCTGGTTTTCATTCCCTTTGGTTAATAAATATTTTTTAAACAAATTTATCTGAAAACATCTTAGGTATATATAGGATTTTGCTTCATTTAAAAGGATAAGTGTTTTCTATGTCAGAGAGAAATTATACATCTCCTGTCCCTATTGCCTTATTTCAAGTAGTCATGCCAGTTAAATATAGATGTATTCTGTTCAACACAGGCAGTGGCAATTTAGGTCAGCAGGTGATTTGAGCGTAGACAGGCAAATTGAGATTGGGGTGGTCTTTCACCCAGGTTAGGTTTAGCCTAAAGAGGCAGAATGAGGCTGGGATAGGATAATGCTTCTGTTAGGAATAAGCCTCAAGACTTGGTTAATGGTTAGAGAGTCCCAGAAAGAGTAGTGGACATGATAGATCAAAGGCTTACTTCCTGGTTTCCCCTGCCTTCCTTCAAATCTTAGAAAAATCTCACCTACCTTTCTCAGTCCCTCTTAATTATAGAAGCCTTCCCTCTCTTTCCCCCCACAGCTATTCCTTATTTATACTGTACAAAGTTGTACATATTTGATTGTATATTGTCTCTCTTATTAGATTGTGAACTCCTTGAGGGCAGGGACTGGTTTTTTGCCTTTCTTTGTATCCCTAATGCCTGGCATATAGTAAGTGCTTAATAAATGTTTATTAACTAACTACTCATAGGGATCAAAGGTAGAATTAGAGCAGCCTTATATATCTACTATGGTAATGTTTTGCATAGCTAGACATGTACAATACATACTGAATTACTTATCTTCCCAGAGGGAATGGGTGACAAGGGAGGAAGGGAATGGATCTGAAATTCGAGGTCTTAAAATTAAATGTTTCAAATATATAAAAATACTATTATTAATACTGTTTTGCATGTAATTGGGAAATAAGACGTGCAGGCATTGGGGCACAGAGATTCACCTTGCTCTAATGGAAAAGTTGAAGGGGGTATGGGAGAAGATAAGGGAGAGAGCAGATTGGATGAGGGGATATCTTGTGGGACTGCTATTCTAGGGTGGTGGGTAGGGGAAAAATGGGGAAAAAATTGTAACTCAAAATCTGGCGGAAATGAATGATGTAAACCAGAAGTTAATAAAGCATTTATTTAAAAAAAAAGGTAGAAGTAGTATGTAGGTAGGCTAGAGGTTTGGTCATCAGGCAGAAATGAAGAATGGAATAGCCATTAGTAAGGCTGAGAGGGTAGCTCTGGGGGTAGCTTGCAGTAAGCCTTCTGCTCTGACAGAAACTTCAATCTCCCGTTTTAGGTAACTTAGGTCTTCTTTTGCCATTTGAGGTAGCCTTTCCTAGGCTTAAAGAGATTAGGCCTGTCAAGGCAGGGATTCCTGGCAAGAACTTAAAGCAACTGCTGCCTTTTCCTCTTAGGCAATTGAGGTCATTCTCCATTACTGACCTTTAAGTGCCTGTTAAGGGAGAAATGTTGGGACTAGATGATGTCTAAGTTTCCTTCAAGGTTCTAAAATTATGATTCTTGGTCCTCAGGTCTGTGCCACTATCCTGATCTTGGTGAGGCCCTCCTCCCCAACCCTCCCCACCATCAACTTTCATTGGTAATAAAGGCTAGAAAGGGCCTCCTCCTACTGTAACATTCCACTTGATGTAGAGTATTAAATTTTCAAATGTCTTTGAGTTATCATGCTAAATGTAAGAAAATACTAAGTCATAAACTTCTGTTATCTTTGAGATGACTCTTATTTCTGCCATCCTGCTTGTTGCAGCTTCCAAATAGGACTCTTGTTATCATGGATTTCTGTGAGAGAAGTTTAAAGAAATTCCTCGACCTATTTTGATCAGTTCTCTTAATTGATTGAAATAGGATTGATATAAGTAATCTATAGAGCTTCTAAATAGAATGTTAAATCAGTCTTTAATTTGGAAGGCTTTTCAAAAGTGTGTGTGTGTGTGTGTGTGTGTGTGTGTGTGTGTGTGTGTGTGTAATCTATTTTATCTGGTCATGAGCATTTTAAAATATATTTTGATATTTTTACATAGCAGAAAAAAAAGCTCAACAATTTTGCATCTGAGGACTTGTAAGTTAAGTTTATGCCTGAAGCAAATTCAAATGTTCAGGTTATAAAATTCCTAAAAACAGCATATAATGGAAGCACTGACAGACCTTTAATCATAGTGATGCTATTATTTCACCATAAAAGGCTATGCTAGTTGATATATATTATAGTACTTCGGTGATAGAGAAAATAATGTTCTATCACTCTAAGAACAATATGATAATCTGATTGAGAAAGCTAGGGAGGAGGTAAAGCTAATAGCTTTGCACTATTTTCCAGAAATGTATTTTTTTCATTGCTTTTAGTTATGTTCAAATAATATGTCTAAGCTTACTGATCTGGTTTTACAATCTTTGTAAATATGAGATTTAGGGATTTAAAAAGTAATTGATAAACAAGTCAGGATAAACTGATTTATGTCATATATATATAAATGAATATCTGACACAGTTATACAATTCATATTTTTCTTCATTAAGAAGATGTTTAGAAATTAGGGAGGGCAAGTGTGTGTGTGTGTGTGTATGTGTGTGTGCATCTGTGCCTCTTTGATAGGTAGAAATTATAAGGTAATCTTCCTATTATATTTAGTATTGCCCAAATTAATATTCCTATGAATGCTTAAAGAGACAATATATTATGTCATATATAGGTAGTAATAATGATAATTAGCATTAAATTATCTCATTTGATGCTCACAACAGCCCTGGGAAATTAGTGCTACTATCACCCCCATTTTACAGATTGGGAAAGTAAGGTTGAGGGGGATTAAGTGATTTGCATGGGGTCACACCACTAAGAAGTATCTGAGGAAAGATTGCTCATGCTACATAGTTAGATATGTTTTCCTGACTCCAAGATCAGAACTCAATCCACTGTACCACCTGACCATCTCAGAAAACTAATAGCCTCATCTCTTGATAAATAGTGTAGGGGGAAAAGGTGTCAAAGTAGAGTTTTGTTTGGGGAGTGACTGAAACATGCTATGAAGTTGCAGAGAGAACAAATGGGGGACATATAATTTCTTTATCTTTTACATTGTGTCCTTTTCATTAGTAGTACCCTAAGCAAAGAATTGGGAAGTTATGAAACACCCACAATTCACTTTAATACTCATATAATGTTTTCCTGACTCCTACTCAGAGCCCAAATCTTGGTGATTAATAGCTCCTACAATATTTTCTTAGCAAGTGTAGCTTCAAATGCAGAAGTACTTTTTCTTACAACATCTAACCCTTATAAAATAGCATCGAACTATTTTTCTCAATAAATTCTACTGGTACATAGTTTCACAGAGTAATTATAAATTGCATAGACGTGCTGCCCATTGTCAGTTTTAAATGTGTTGCTTTATCTTTTCTTTCTCCTTGTCTTTCCAACTAAATGGAACTAGGGAATTAAATCAGTCCTGTAAGGAATCCACTCTTATTCCCTTTCTCTTAGTTTAAACAATTCTTCTATTAATTTCCATTACAAACTTTTGGATTCTTTTTATGGTTATTAAAATAGGAATCCTATCTATTTTTAAAAACTCATTTCTTTTATAGTACTCACCAAGCATCCATATAGGGAATTAGTTTCTTTTCTGAAGGTTTATTTTATTTACCTGGCAGGCCCTTTCTATTTATGGAATCAAAAGTATTAAAAATATGCATTATAACAAACTGGAAAGTCTTAGAAATGTATTTTTTGGCACATTTTCATGAGAAACTTAAAAGCATGAATCAATCAACAAGCATTTGTTAAGCCCTGTGGTATATAAAGACAAAAATGAAACAGTTTCTGCCCTTAATGAGTTTACATTCTAATGGTTGAACAACCATGTGTATTACGTAAATATATACACAATATATACAAAATGAATACAACATGGTTGTGAGAGAGAGGGTACTAATAGCCAGCTAGGGCATCAGGAAAGGCCTCATATAGAAGTTGACACTTGACCTGAATCTTGAAGGACTGCAGGGGTTGCAAGAGGCAGAGGTAAGTTCCTTCAGGTATGGAATACAGCCAGTATCCAAGCACAGAGATGAAATATGATGTGCCCCATGTGGAACAGTCAGCAGTGTGGATTGCAGAGCACAAGGAGGATAGTAATGGATAGTAATACTTAAGTAGACAGGAAAAGTAGGAAGGTGCCAGATTGTGGAATAAATAGGTTTTTTAATATTTGTTAAATAGGCATCGGGAATTCACAGGAGTTTGTTGAGCAGGGGCATGATCAGATTTTTACCTAAGGATAATTACTTTGACCAACTTTGTAAAAAATAAACTGGAGTTGGGAGAAGCTTCAGGTAGGGAAACCAGCTAAATGGATGCAATTAATGGGGAAAGAAAGTATGTATTAAACAGACATTGTGCTACAAATACAGGGCTTTTGTAATAGGCCAGATGAAAGGTCTGGACCAGAACTAGTGGTGACTATGTGAGTGGAAAGGATAAATAGATTTTGAGGAGGTTGAAATAGCAAGATTTGACAACTGATTTAAAGTATGGGGAGAGTAAGATTGAGTAGTCAAGACTGAGGTTGCAAACCTGGGTGATTGACAGGATGGTGATACCCTTAGTAATAGGGAAGTTCAGAGGAAGAATGGGTTTGGGGTTAGAGATTATGAGTTTTGTTGTGTTTGAGATTTCTATGGGAAATCTAGATGAAAATGTGTAGTAAGTGGTTTACAATGTAGAATCAAGATGGGTCCATGAACATAGGGGTGAGGTCTTTTTTCATGTTTAGAACATCTTTTATGGTTGTTCCAGTACTGGTTCATGCTGTACATATTATTCTATGGTATTTCAAGGTTAAAACTTAGACATGTCAGTGGATGAACCAATGTGGCTCCACAGAATGTTAGCCCCCCACAATACCTTATCCTGCAGGATTCTTACCTATGTCTTTCTATAAATTCCTGGTACAGTCTTTACCATGATCCTTTTAATATTTTGTCAATACCTGTATGGTCTTTGATCTGTTATTCTTCGTGCAATTTTTAGACTGTTCCAGAGCTCTGGAGTAATGTCTTTTGCTAAATTGACTTGGGACTTCTTACGATTACAACACAGATGTCTGACTAGGAATTAGGAGAAAAAAAAAGCCCTGATTTTGGCCTGCCCAACAAAAGTCATTCAGAGGAAAGGAAATCAAATGCTTAAATAGATTGGATTTATTCTGAGAAAACTGAAGGGTGACTTAATAATAGTGTTTAAATGTAGAAGGTGTCATTATTACTAGGACACTGATCTACTAACTGGAAAGAGAGGAAATTGTAGTAAATGAAAATTCAGAGAGATGTAAGAAAGATCTTCTTGACTGGAAGGGTGATTAGACATTGGAACAGACTATTAGATGAAACAATTCCCTACAGGGTGTGATTTAAGGGGTACCCAGGAAGATTCTCCCTCCTTTACTCAAAAATCAGTGCCAGAAATTCAGTTAAGGTTTCTGTTGAGGTTGGGCTACCTTTTTAAAAAAATACAAATATAAATGGTAAGATTAAGATAAGATCAGTCCTTCACATACTAGTGTGAAAAACTTTATACAGCTGTTTTTTTTTTTTTTTGTTTTTTTTTTTTTTGTTTTTTTAAGCAATTGGGGTTAAGTAACTTGCTCAAGGTTACACGGCTAGTCATTTGATTTATGCGTGGGTGCTCATTTTCTGAGGCCGGATCTGATCTCGGGTCATCCAAACTCCGAGGCCGGCGCTCTTACTCACTGCGCCACCTAGCCGCCCCTTTAGGGCAATTGGGGTTAAGTAACTTGCCCAAGGTTACACGGCTAGGTTTTTGTTTGTGCGGATTAAGTGTCTGAGCCCAGCTCCGAACTCAGGTCCTTCTGATTCCAGGGCCGGCGCTGTATTCACTGCGCCACCTAGCCGCCCATACAGCTGTTTTTTACTTGTTAACTGAGACCAAACAGCCTGAGGAAATGCAAGAGAATTTTTTTTTTCTTTTTGGAGGAAGAGGTTAATTTTGTCAAATAGAACACTGTAGTTAGGTACTACAGTGTGTATGTGTGTGGATGGGTGGGTGTAGCTAAAGGGCACCTTATGGGTACTTCTGGGCAGGGGAAAGGTGTATATAAAAATGTTTTCAGAGTATCTCAAAAACAAGTTTTTCTAGGGTCTGCCATGAATGGGAAGGCTAGAAATTAAAACCCCCCAAAGACTTCTAAAATAGGATAAGCAGCAGTCTATATTAGATGACAGTTAGGTGGCAGAGTAGATAGATAGAGTGCTGACCTTGGAGTCAGGAGGACCTGAGTTCAAATTTGTCCTCAGATACTTACTTGCTGTATAACCCTATGCAAGTCACTTTACCCTATTTACCTCAATTTCCTCATCTGTAAAATAAACTAGAGAAGGAAATGGCAAAGTACTTCATTATCTTTGCCAAGAAAACCCCAGATGGAATCAAGAGGTGTCAGACATGACTTAAAATGACTGAACAAAAATAATATTCGAATATATGGATGAAAGAAAACCTGTAGTCAGGAGATTCATAATGCAATTTATTAGGACCATGGTTCTATCTTTTCACTATGTACCCATGAGCTCTTCCATAGGTTTTATTATTTTGTTAATTTCTTACTTCTAGATTTGAGATGCTATACATGAGTACCAAGATCTTTTAAGCTCCTTCCCTCCCCCTGAATATATATATATATATATATAAAATAACTGCAGAATTGATAATGCTACTTATGACTTGTGTGGCATTTTTAGGAATCATCCAAAGAATTTTCACATTTTGTTCTTGAAGCAGTTTTCTGATGTAAGGATATTTTGTGTTCCTATTTTAGAGATTAGGAAACTGAGACCTGAAGGAATTCAATGACTTGCCTAAAATTAACACAGGAATTGATACTAGAGCCAGCATTAGAATTAGTCTTCTAAATCCCTTCTAGTGGGTCCCTTTTATCTATCGGTTTTTGCAAAATATGTAAAACAACACTGGGAATTTCACTCCTGAATATTATTCACTTCCTGTCTATATGCATTTCTAATGTTTATCATATGTCCCATTCTACCTCTCTGCTATATATTCTATCCTGTGCTTTAGTCTTCAATGTTTTCATTGATGTCATTCCAAGTAGCTACCACCGTTTTAGCCTCCCATGTCTTCTGATCATATTCAAATAAGAAAAAAAGTGGGAAAAAAATCTTAACATTGATTTTAAGTTCTTTGAGGTCAGCGGTTCATGTCTTAATTATATTTGCATCTGCTGTATTCTTACTCTAGTGTTTGCCCAGAGAAGAGACTTCATACATTAATCAATCAACAATCATTTTAAAAATACCTGTTAAAGTGCCTATCACTAAGGTCAGCTGCTCGGGATATAAATACATAGCAATATATGGCTGAATTTTCAGTCAGTAGTTGATGCTTGCTTGTGAAGTGGTCAAAACCTAATTTATGCACTTCTCCACTAGTATTTAAACATTGCTAATTGTATTTTTCTTCATCTTACTAACTACCAATTGGGAAAACAATTAATTTTCTTGGACACAGATAAAGCTTTCTATTCAGCTTCCTCATTTTGGTATAGTATATTCAACTTGGACTTGGTACCTTTACTACATTTTACACGAATTCCAATTTTTTTGACTGGCTGAAAAATTTGAAGACAGATGAAAATGTATTTGATGCAGCATTGAGCTTATAGAATTATTTAAAAAGCAATAATGCCTTTTGAGTGTTATGCAACTAGGTTATTACAAGAAACATTTCTCAAAAACATATATGGTCATAGACTTGAATGTTTATTTTTGATAACTTTTAGTTATATATTTACATGGATTTTATGCCATTAGCAGATATAGCATTTGAAAACTTAAATTCACCTATTGGTGTATGATCATTGAGGGTCATTATCTATATTTGCATATAAAAAGTACTTAATATCTTCTGAAAAGAAATTTATCTCAGAAATTAATTGAAAAGACATTTATCATTTTTTCATTGTGCAAAATTCCAGCTAACCTGGTATTAAAAGTTTTCCTCTCATGCAGCTTTCTTTGATACTTCTGTCTGTCTTTATCTCTTCCCAATTTAACCACATTTATTTTTAGTAGTTACTTAGAAATGTACATTTGCTTCTTCCACCCACTCCCCCCCAGAAAAAAAAAAAAAGGGAAAAGTAATTTACTTCTGTTGCAAAGAATTCATTGAGATTGATTTTTTCTTTTTATGCAGGTGTGGGTAGCAAATGTTTTAGACAGCCTCCCACTCAAAACATTTAACTTTTTCCCCCTGCTGCTACATTTTAAATACAATTATACTGGTAACAAGCTCCCACAAAGTGAGTTAGAAAACAAAACAACAACAGATGTATTTCCCCCCTGTCCCTGAAGAAGCAGCCAGGCTTCCCAACTCTGGCTCTGAAGGTTTAATGAAGGTGCCAGAGGTTTTGAACTGCAAAGGAAATCCTTACAACACCTTGTCAAATCCAGACGGATTGCAGATAGAGTGTGTCACCTTATACTAGCCATTGATTGAATAATGACTTGCCAGAATACAACAAGTTGGGCTTTAATTAACACCAGTAAGGAGGAAAGAGGCACGTTAGCACTTCCGAGGCGACATAGGTCATACCAAATATTCCCCGATGTACTTTGAACCTGTCGTCATGAAATTAAAAGTTAAAAGTAGAAGTCAAGGAAGAAGATTTTAGGTACATTTAGAGGGTAACATTTGAGGTAAAGAACCAATTTAATTTTTACTTTTTTTTTTTAATAATAATTGATGTAGGAAAGTAAGATAGTAAACATACACCTGACCAAGATGTGTAGACTGAGATCAGGATATTCAAGGGTGGCCAAAGAAGAAACAATCAGGAAACAGCAAAGGAATAAAATTATTGAAGCCCCTGGGTGTGCATCTAAGAAAGGTTAAAACAAACTTGTTTATGCAGAGTAGAGATGTGAAACATGCTGCTGGCAACTGGCAATCACAGAATAGATATCCAACAAAGTGAGAGTCAGTGAGGCATGGTGGATAGACATATGGCCTCTTAGCCAGGAATACCTGGGTCCACATCCTGGCTCTGATACAGATTGGCTTTATGACTCAGGGCAAGGTGCTTGTAATTTCTCAGTGCTCTGGGTCAGTGGTGCTAAACCCAAATTGAAATGTGGACTTCTAAACCATACATAACCCTCTGCTTCACCTATGGACTTAGAAAACCACATATTAACATTATCTGTGTTTGATTGCTTTTGTCTTTATTTTGTTTAATATTTAGCAATTTCATTTTAATTTGGTTTCAGTAACCCTGTATTTTACCTGTGGCCTTATACCTTTGTAAGTTGCAGAGAGAAGGTATTGACCTCCATTGATAGAAAAAGTTCCACACTGGGAACCATGCCAATGAAATCCCGGGTCCAGTCCTTATCCCTGTCCAATAAATCATAATCTAGAGCTAAATTATTATTATCATCAGTGTGGTGATTGCTACAGGTCTTCTCATAGTGATTGTAGGACCAGTTACACTTGCTAAGGAGTTTGGGGTAGGAAAGGAATGGTTCTTCTCTTGAACATGTAATGATCCCTAACATACACTGAGGAGGAACCAGTCCACCACTAATATTAACTTAGCCTATTCTGCTACCGTTGTTGGACAGCCATGATGAATTACCATGAACATTAGATGCCTTGAAAATTTCACTGGTACAGAGAATATGGTAAGAATGAGAATATGAATGAATCTAATGAAGTAGGAATGTATGGCATTAAGAAATAAGAATTAGGTTTCCCTGAGGGGTGGGGGACATTTGCTTATTTGAGGTAATACACAGGTGGGGCATGGTAGAAGGAGCAGATTTTGAGCCTCACTTTGGCCCAATCCCTAATGGCATATAGGGTTTCATTAGTCCCTAGCCACTAGACCAATAATTTCTAGATGCTCTGAGTAGAGGTTTGGCATTCTGGCAACTTTCCTAACCAGATAGACAGAGGTCATCTAGGGATGCTTAAGGGAAAAAAAATCCAAACTTATTCCTAATTCCTATTTTTTTCTTTGTCAATTGTAATTAAATTGGATAAAATGAAAAGGAAAAAAGGCATAACTTAAAGGAAAGAGTCATGGAAGATTTTAGAGTAATAGATCATAGGTTTACAGCTGGATAGGATCTTATAGTTCATTGAGGCAAACTGCTTTATTTTTTGAATGAAGAAACTGAGACCCAGAAATATTAAGGGACTTAACCCCAGAGTCACACAGGTAGTAGTAAGAGATAGAACCAGTATTTGAATCCAGTTCCTTTAATTCCAATTTCATTACTTTTTCCAAGTTCCCTGCATTTAAAAAATGATTTTTTGAATGTTCCAGTTCCTTATGGTGATACAATAAAGTTAGGTTTCTCTTCTGGTGTGTCCTGCTTAAGGTAAGTCTCAACCCATACACTCTTTTCCCAAAATTTCTACTATCAGTTCCTCTAAAGAGAGTAATGTTGTCTACTAGGTATGGTAGAGGTTTGTTTCCAACAGCTGTGTGGAATCATCCCAGCTCCAGTTCTTTGGCCCCTTCCTTTCAGCATTTTCACTGTGTGCCCACTGAAACACCCTGTTGCTATGGCTTTTATTGCTGTAATTTATTATTAAATTTTATCCAGCATTGGTAGTGTCTATTCAATACCACACAAATCATAAGTAAAGACATGGTGCCCACTCTGTTGCAATCTTTGTAAGACACAGAAGACAAATAAGGCATAAAAATGCCATAGAAAAGAATCTTACAGGTGAAGAATTGTTGGTCCTATGTTTCATTTTTCTTCATCTTTGCTTTCAGTGACACTGCCTACCAGGCATTTTGAATGGATGGGACAGGAGATTGTTTAGAGATAAAGGAAGTACAACAGTAGGCAACCAAAACGTAGATGGATATCTTAATGGAGAAAACAAAAAAACC
Organism: Gymnobelideus leadbeateri; assembly: GCA_011680675.1. Lineage (NCBI taxonomy): Eukaryota > Metazoa > Chordata > Mammalia > Diprotodontia > Petauridae > Gymnobelideus > Gymnobelideus leadbeateri. The sequence continues at coordinate 147,085 of WOXC01009031.1, read as the reverse complement.
GGAGAGATGAAGACCTGATCTCCCATACCTGAAGAAGCAAGCTTTAGTTGTATGTAATAGGAAGAGAAACAGAAGGTGGTGGGCGGAGCTATGAGAGGGATCACAGTGGAGATAGGTGTTTGGAAGACAGCTGGGTGGACAATACAGATTTCAAATGGTGTTATCCAGAGTCCAGACTGCCTGACTGCCCTTTAGTTTTTTTATGGCAAAATGAGCATACAGGGCATTATCTGAATTTAGCCATTGTGTTTCTACATCGACTCACTAAAAGTCAAGGAAGTCATACAGGATTTTCACTATGTTCATATTGTTTAGGATTTCATAGTTTGACTCTCCTGTTGTGCATTTTGATAATGAAATCTCAGCTTCGTGATTACTATTTCTCTTTACCTATCACCTAGTTGCTCAACTAAAGTTTTATGCTAGTAAGATGCAATATCTCAGCAGGATATTTAAGCTGAAATCTCAGTGCAACCTAGCTTTTTATGATGTTGGGCACTACTCATGTTGCATACAACACATTCCCATAAAACTTGCATTTTGTATTTACAGAGAAATTTCTCCTGAGAGTTAAGGTCTTGTAAAACATTCTTGTTCTACAGCATGAACGAATTATTATACTCAGGGGCATTAAAAGTGAAGTGTACTGAAGAAAAGAATTTTTCAATTAAAATGCAGTTTATATTGATAAAACAGATTACTAGCATTTGATGAAATGTGAAACTTGGATCTACCCATATCACTAAATCGCCAGTAGGTTTATTTTGGCAAGTGGACTAGTATGTAATGTATATCGGGACCAGTCATTATACCTGTTAGTTTTGTATTAGATTAAATTGTCTTTCAGTAAAGCACTTGAACAAAAAATATGTACTGTATCTGCGTCTTAAAGTAGCCGGCTGTGGTGACCAGGAATATTAGAAAATAAAAGCTGTTGTGTTATCGGTTTTGGCACAGTCATTTATCAATCAGTATTTTGAACATTGACAAGTGGTAATTTAATAGGGAATGACCCAGTTGGCAGGAAGTTCTAATGACAGATGATGCAAACTCATTTATCACTAAGGGGCTCTGCTGGGCTTCTTACCTTTCTCTCTATCTCAGCTCATATTTTCCAAGTCCGGGATGTGAGAAGCCACAAAGGGCAAACCCTGTGGCACCAAGCCTGAAGCCCCTCCCATCTAGAGGAGTTAACTCTTTGGTGTCATGTGGCTTATGAAATGCAAACCATACAAAGACAAGAAAAATGCCTCAATTTATGACATCAAGAGGTTGATCTGTAGTTATGAGTAAAAATGTATTCTGCTTAGATTTTTATGTATTTATGGAGTAGATGAATTTAGGGGCCAGGTGTGAGATAACATCAGACAGGAACTATTTATCAAATAACAAGATTTTATATACAGTATTAGGATTCTATAAGCCAATGAGGACTCAAGAATTCATCAGCAAGAAATAGGTTCATCTGCTAAATATGTGTCTGTTTTTCTTATGCTGGTACTCTAAAGACATTATCATATAATTGTAAAGGATTATTTATCATTTCTGGTGATAGACTATTTCTTTCCAAGATGAAGAAACAAGTTTGAAAAAAAGTCTTCTTCTTGGAACAGATTTTTAGAATCTTACATAATTACTAGAATTGCTAATCCTGAATAAAGATCTATGTATAAATTATTGTTGAAGGATTGTTTAAAGATCCAGGGTTATTTGTTTGTATTGGCGGGGGGGAGGTGTTGTGGAGTGAAAAGATTATTAAGAATTCTCAGATCCAAGGTTGACAACTGGAATGGCAGGTATTATTTCATCATTCTGACATAAATATAACTATCATTCATCCAAGACTTTTAAAATCTTTTCAAAATACTGTATAATTATTCATGTTAATGCTTTACTTGCCATCATGTTGTAGAGTTAAAAGTCTTTCACCTCTAGAGGTCATCACTCAGGCCAGTGTTAATGTGTATTGACAGAGTGTTGTGGAGAACCTGATGTTAGCTACTTTTCTGTTTATATTTCTGCTTTTTCCTAACACTTCCTGGAGCCAGAACATGAAGGACTTACTGGTTTATTTAGGGTGGGAAATGATTTCCCTGGGCCTGGAAGTTCAGACTTGTTGTCCTTGGCTCTCACTAATTCTCTTTTCATAGTGGAATGAGCCTAGCAATGGAATGTCTTACTGGTTCTAGATCTTAAGCCTGGCATTGTACGAGTTTTTGTCTTAGCTTCTTCACCTACAAAATTGGGGCAATACTATGTTTTCTATTGTGTTGGTCATAACTGTTGCCAGACTAAGACAGTAGACGTGAAATTAAAAGGTTAAATTTAGTAATCGGTTGTGAAATAGAATGCCAATGATGGTGATATTGCCATTGAGCAGTCTTGCCTGTAGTAATGAGAACTGACCAGGACACAACCTTAATCTGGTTAGTTCATCAATGACAAAGCACTATAGCTAGAGAGATCGACTTTTTCACCTTCAGGGCATAACTGAATCCATCAGTCAATAAACATTTATATAGCACCTACTATGTGCTAGGTACTGTACTAATAAGCTGATAAGGGATACAAAGAAAGACAATAGAAAATACTAGACCCCAAGGTGTTCATAGTTTAATGGGGGAACAACAGCACATAAAATGAGGCTGCAGCCAAGTACTAAGTGATGGGCTTTCTTCCCTTGGATCCCTCCTTAAGTGGAGGATGTTGGAGTTCTCCAGTGTCTACCCTCTGACCTTCCCCATCAAAGGGTTAGAGTTTCAAAGTTGATCTTGCAAGATTATGAGATTCCAAGAACATTAATAAATCCCAGAGGAGTGTGGCTTTGTGGAAAATTAATGAGAATATAAACTCATGCAATTATGAACTGTTTCTTTTGTTATATCCTAGCACATAGTAGGAGGTTCTTAATTAAGAGTTATTGATGGATTGGTGACAATTTTCTGCTTTTGCTGGGATGAGGACAAGGAGAGGCAGTTAGGTGGTGCAGTGGAAGACTCATCCTCCTAAGTTCAAATCTAGACTCAGGCACTTACTGTGTGACCCTGGGCAAGTCACTTAACCCTGTTTGCCTCAGTTTCTCAACAGTAAAATGAGCTGGAGAAAGAAATGGCAAACCACTCCAGTATCTTTGCCAAGAAAAACCCAAATGGTGTCACAGAGATTCAGACACAACTAAAATGACTGAACAACAAGGACAAGAGATATCTATTAAGAGAGAAAAGTATAAAATACATCTTAAATGTGAAAAATAAAAGGGATTGCTTCACTTTCCATCTGTAGTTCTCCTTGGTCTGAACACCATGGAACAAGATGCCTTCCCAGGATAAGCAGATTACTGGGAAATATCCTTTTCATGCTATTTAACTCAGTCTTGTATACTCAGTACTTTCTAACTCTTTCAGCCTCCTCTCCCCTCTGATTGGAGGGCTGGAGGGTGGAGAACTAAACTAAAGCTTTTGATTATCCTAGGTAAGACCTTGATTTTCCATTGACTTCACTTTCCATCTGCTGCTCTGCTTGGTTTGAATTCTCCCTTTCTAGGTATCCCCTGGTGTCCTTCCTCATCCCCTATCTTTCCAGCTTCCTTTTGTATATTGTCTTCCCTTATTAGATTGTAAGCTCCTTGAGGGCAAAAACTTTTCCTGTTTTCTAATTTGTATTCCTAGTGCTTAACACAGTGCCTGGTACATAGTAAATACTTAATAAATGTTTTTTGAATTATTGAGTTGAATCTCGCGAAACCAACTCAGGTTACTTTATTAATATGTTCTATTTTGAAATAAATTTATTGATATCTTTTCTTCCCAATGCTTTATTAAATTCTGTTTTACATCATTCATTTCTGCCGGATTTTGAGTTACAATTTTTTCCCCATTTTCCCCCTACCCACCATCCCAGAATAGCAGTCCCACAAGATATCCCCTCATCTAATCTGCTCTCTCCCATATCTTCTCCCATACCCCCTCCGACTTTTCCAGTAGGGCAAGGTGAATATCTGTGCCCCAATGCCTGCACATCTTATCTCCCAATTATATGCAAAATAGTATTAATAATAGTATTTATATATTTTTAAAACATTTGATTTTAAAACTTCAAATTCCAGATTCATTCCCTTCCTCCCTTATCACCCACTCTTGCTGGGAAGATAAGCAATTCAGTATATGTTGTACATGTATAGCTATGCAAAACATTATCATAGTAGATATATTGTAAAAGACTGACGATATTTCTCTCCCTCTATCCCACCTCCCACTTGGTCTATTCTCTACTTTAATCCTGTACCTTTTCAAAAGTGGGTGCTTCCAACATCCCTCCCCCTAGCCTGGCCTCCCTTCCATCATCCCTCCTCTCATCCCCTTCCCCCCTACTCTCCTATAGGGTGAGATATCCTATTTAGTATGTATGTCATTCTCTCCCTGAGCCAAATTCAATGAGAATAAGGTTTTGCCTTTTTTCCTTCCTGTTCATCCCCTCCCTTATAACCATTTTCCCTTACTTCTTCTATATGAGATAATTTACCCCATTCTGTCTCTCCCCATCTCTTCTCGTTATATTCCTTTCTCACCTCTTAATTTCACATTTTAAATATCATCCCCTCCTATTAAATTCGACCTGTACAATTCACATATGTATTCATATGCCCATATACCCTTCTTCAACTATTTTCATACTGAGAAAAGTGTCATCAGTTACAGGTATCATTTTTTCCATGTAGGAATGTAAATAGTTCAACTTTGATAAGTTCCTTATGATTTCTTTTCCCTGTTTACCTTCTCAAGCATCTCTTGCTTCTTGTGTCTGAATGTCAGATTTTCTATTCGACTCTGGTTTTTTCCTCAAGAATGCTTGAAAGTGCTCCATTCCACTGAATGACCATATTTTCCCCTGAAATATGATACTCAGTTTTGCTGGGTAGCTGATTCTTGGTTTTAATCCCAGCTCCTTTGCCCTCTGGAATCATATTCCATGCCCTTTGATCTCACAGTGTAGAAGCTGACAGATCCTGTGCTATCCTGATTGTGTTTCCACAATAATGAAATTGTTTCTTCCTAGCTGCTTGTAATATTTTCTCCTTGATCTGGTAATTCTGGAGCCTGGCTATAATATTCCTAGGATTTTTCTTTTTGGGATCTTTTTCAGGAGGTGATTGGTGGATTCTTTCAACCTCTATTTTGCCCTCTGGTTCTAAAACATCAGGGCAGTTTTCCTTGAGAATTTCTTGAAGGTTGATTTCTAGATTCTTTCTTTGATCATGGTTTTCAGGTAGTCCAATAATTTTTAGATTATCTCTCCTGGATTTATTTTCAGGTCGGTGGTTTTTCCCATGAGATATTTCATATTGCCTTCTGTTCTTTCATTTGTTTGGATCTGCTTAACAGCATCTTGATTTCTCATAAAGTCACTAGCTTCCATTTGCTCCAGTCTAATTCTGAAGGAATGATTCTCCTCAGTGAGCTTTTGAGATTCTTTTTCCATCTGGCAAATTGGCTTTTTCAGGCATTCTTCTCCTCGTTGCCTTTTTGAGCCTCTTTTGCCATTTGAGTTAGTCTATTTTTTAAGGTGTTATTTTCTTCAGTCAGGCTGTTGACTCTCATTTCATACTTTTCTTGTGTCTTTCTCATTTCTCTTCCCAACCCCCCCCCCACTTCTCTTATCTGCTTCTAAAGGTCCTCTATGACCTTTAACCAGCTTGTATTTTCATTTGGGGCTTTTGGTGCAGGATTTCTGACCTCCCAGTCCTCCTTCTGTTCCATGCTTTGATCCTCTTTGCCTCCAAAATAGGAGTCTAATGTTGAATTTTTCTGTTTATTCTGTTTCCTTTACCTAGGCATGTTGCCATTCAATTACTGGACTTTTGGGCTTGTTGCCACAGTAGGACTCTGCCACCAGATAGTGGAGCTTCCATCCCAAATGCTGGGGTTTTCTCAGCTGCCAGAGGTATTAGTTGGGTGCCCTCTCTGAAGCTTCCACACGCTCTGGCAAGCTGGACACAAACCCCAAGACCTCCACCCCAGACTGTAATCCAGATCCAAGAAGGTTAAGGCAAGAGCGATTACCCCCCACCCCCAGACTGTTCGTAGGTCTCTCTACAGTCCTCAGGGCAGGAACTGAAGCTGCAACATGGCGGTGGCTGCTCTGCGGCTCCTCTATGGCTTCTTGCCCTCAGGGAAAGTGCCAACATGCTCTTTACACTAGCCCCAAAGTCCACAGTACACTGACCTCTCACTTTGTCCTTGGCATCTATATGTTGATAATTCTGGAAATAGTCACAGGTGCTGGTGTTCTGGAGTCCCTCCAGTCGGCTGCTGATCAGGCCCACCCTGGGGCTAAAACCTCCAACTCATGCAAGCCTGGGCTCAGCTCCCAAAGCACTGTGCTGGCCAGGTTGCCGGGCTGTCCTCAGTGGGAGGTTAGCTTCTATGTGTCATTTTGTGGGTTCCATAGCTCCAGAGTTTGTTCAGATTCTCCTTTTATATAAATTGGAAGTGGTGGGAGCCTGAGCTGTGTGGAAATGCTGTTTCTACTCCACCATCTTGACTCTGCCCCCAATATCTTTTTTTTTTTTTTACATCACCTTCATTTCCAGATATATCTCTTCTTCTCCCTTCCCTACCCAGATAGCTAGCCCCTCAAGAAAAAAGAAAAGAAAGATGAGGGGAGGGGGAGCAATTCAGCAAAATCAATACACATAGCAGTTGAATTTGACAGTAGCTACAGTGGTCCACAACCATAGTGCTCCACCTTTCCAAAGAAGGAAAGGAAGGACAGTTCCTCATTTTTTTCTTTGGAACCCAGCTTGGTCATTACAATTCCATAAAATTTAGGTTTTTGGAGGTTCTTTTTCTTTACATTATGGAAATAATTGTGTATATTGTTTTCTTGGTCCTGTTATTTCATATTGTATCTGTTCATATAAGTCTTCTCATGCTTCTCTGTATTATTTATAATCATTATTCCTAATAGAGAATCAATATTCTACTATAGCCATGTACCACAGTTTCGTTAGCCATTTCTGAAGTAATTGGCATCTATTTTGTTTCCAGTTCTTTGCTAAGTACTGCTGTAAACATTTTGGTACATATAGAAATTTTATTTCTAATCTTATTCTTCCTTGGGTTTATGCCTAACAGTGAAAATTTAGGTCAAAGCATAGGGACATATTTGTCATTTTCTTTGTATAATTACACATTGTATTCCAGATTGGTCAGACCAATTCACAGTTCCATCCACAGTGCATTATGGTGCCCGTCTCTCCATAGACCTTCTAATATGACAAATTTTGTCCTCTTTGACAATTTGCTGGGTCTGAGGTGAAGCCTCAGAGTTTATTGAGCACCTACTACCTGCTTTTTTATTTGCATTTTTTTTAAGCAATTGGGGTTAAGTAACTTGCTCAAGGTTACACGGCTAGTCATTATTTATGTGTGGGTGCTTATTTTCTGAGGCCAGATTTGATCTCAGGTCATCCCAACTCCAAGGCCAGCACTCTTACTCACTGCGCCACCTAGCCGCCCCTTTAGGGCAATTGGGGTTAAGTAACTTGCCCAAGGTTACATGGCTAGGTTTTTGTTTGTGTGGATTAAGTGTCTGAGGCCGGCTCTGAACTCAGGTCCTTCTGACTCCAGGGCCGGCGCTCTATTCACTGCGCCACCTAGCCGCCCCTTGCATTTTTGTTAATATAAGAAGATTGGCTCATTCTTTCACATGGTTATTAATAGTTTGCAGTTCTTTTGCAAACTGTTATATACTCTGCCCATTGAGGAATAGCTCTTAGTTGCAACATCTAGTATAATTCTCTGTGCAGAAAGCATTCAATAAATGTTGTTGCTTGACTCTGCCTTACCATGAGAGACATTTGATTTGTATTCTAGTCCAGCTATATTCCTGACCTTGGATAAGTACCTTCACTTGCCTGTGTCCTTTAGTGATGAACAAGTATTATCCACTTGGCAGGCTTAATGTAAGTATTATTTAAGTAAAAGGCCTAGTTATATTTCTGAGAAAGTCAATGTTGTCTTTGACTCTTTCAGGACTTTATTGACCCTTTTTAGGAAATTGGTCTTAGCTGTTCTTTCATAATGGCTAGAAAGAGTAAGTGCTACTAATTTATCAATGTACTGTATTCTAACATCACAGGATCATAGATTTAGGGAACTTAGAAGTATCTAGGATGACCCTCTCAATTCACTGATGAGTCTTAGTGAGGTTAAGTGACTTGCCCTAAGACCACACAAACACAGAGCTGAGATTCACGCTGAAGTGTCCTCTGCTTCCAGATCTAAAACTCTCTCAACTACTGTGCAGCATCCCACCAGGATGTGACTGTGTTTCTACAATCTATCTTATCCATCCTGAAAAATGACAAGGAATACTAGCTACTTTCAGTGTAATTTTTATCACATCTTTTCAAAACCAAGCCCTTCCATTGACAGAAAAAGTGACTTTTTAAAGATTGTGAACCTCTTAGGGAATCCCAAGAAGTGCCTTCAGAACCACAGCAGATGAGCATAGAAACTCATTGGCAATACAGCGTGGAGAAGCTTACATAGTACTTCCCCACCCAAAGTCTGGCTTAAGTTAGTGTTACCAGTGATTCACTTTCATGAATGCTAAACCCACTCATCAAATGAGAAGATGGAAACTAAGGTGCAGACAGAACGAATATACAGATGACATGTCAGTCCTTTCAAACAGTGCTGAGGACTTAGAGATGCTAGAGAGAAAACTAGATGAGTCTTGAAATACGAGCTTCAGTATAAACATCCCTGAAGACCAAGTAGAAATTGAAGGAAAAGAGGAAAAACTTGGAAGATGCAGGCACAAACAAATTTGAAACAAGTGTTTCTGGGACTCTGCAGGGCAGATATATCAGAATAAGAATTGTTTGACAAAGGATTTTATTGAGAGTTTTATATTTTTAAAGCTTAGTTTGAGAAGGGGAAAGATGTACTCATCACCAAATTGACAATATTCAGCACCCAGATTATGAAACTGGCAAGATATGGATATGAGATACTTCCATTGATATGCCTAAAAAGTAACAGACTGAACTAACTTAGAAAACAAATGTCTGACTGAAAATCTGATGCCCAGAGTGAATGTAAATTCTTAGAGATGATGGTGAAGTGGGGGTGGGGGTGGTTGAGTGGATAACCTCCATAAAATAAGCAGTAACTGAAACTGTCAATTTGACTAAGATTATAGGAATGCAGATTTAGAGCTGGATGGAACCTCAAAGGTCATCTAGTTACCTCCCCCCCCAAATTTTATGTAGAAGGAAATTGGGGACTGAGAAGTTGAATAACTTGCCCAAGGTCACACAGGTAATAAGTAACTGAACTGGGATTTGAACCTCGGTCTTCTTTCTCCTTTCTCCATTCTCCTTTCCATTAAACTGCTGCCAAATGTTTTTATGGTTCAAGAACACCAGAGGGCAAATGAGGAGAAATGGAAGCAGGATATATGACCAGGAAGATGAACATAAATCTCTTTTAATCCTTGCCTATAAATAACCAGTAATAGGATATGGGGCTTCAAAGCAAAGGTATCAGATCAGATACAACATCTTCCTAACAAATGAAATGAAATAATTATAAGCACAGAATCAGCAATCAACCTATTAGGATACTTCACAACTGCAAGAGTCCTTTAGCCATTCACTGATGGATAAGTCCTAGTGATGGGAGGTAGGGAGGGTGTTTTCTTTACCACAGGCCTTTTGTAGACGCTGTCAAAATTCCCAAGAGAAAATGATAAAATTTCATATGTTGATGGTCACAGAAATATATATGTATACACACACACATATATATATGCATATATATGCATACAATCATATATACTTAACAAAAATCCAGGTTCTAAAGGAATTTGACCCTGTGCAAGAAACTCATTATTCTGTGTACATCCCTTCATTTTGGTTAGCAATAAGTCTGACTCAGTCAGTGTGCGGCGGCGGAGGAATGTTTTAAGCTGAAATGTGCATTGGAATCTGTTTGTTTGCAGCAGATGATTTGACTAAGCTTTGATGCGCAGTCACTTTCTGACATTTGTGTATTTCAGCAGTGAACAATGTAAACTCATTTTCTGAGCTCTTTGATTACTTGCACATAGCAGTGCCCATGGCATGTGACAGAGAAGAGCACTCTATCCACTAATCAGATAGATATGCTTCAAGCGTATTTACACAAAATAATGAAAACAGCTGTTAGATACCTTTAAACTTGAGTGTGTTTTGTTATTAATCTACTAGCCTGTACACATGACACTATAATTCTTCGCTCACTCAAGTTGCCTTTAATGACACAGTAATAAAACTGAGAGGGATGAAAGTAATGGAATTGTAGAATGTAATGCCTCAATTGTTCTACAGTGTCTTCCTTTTTGCCAAAATAAACCACAATTAGGTCCATATGGTGTTTTGAAGTTTTCAAGCAATGACCCTAATAAAAAGTAATGAATTTCTGACAAAAGAAAGCATGGTGCTCTTTTAAGCAGATATCTTCGCTATTGATCTAGATATGATTGCAGACTGATATGCTAATAGAAGAAGAAAGATTCAATGTGCATGATACACAAGTACTTTCATTTGTGGTTTATTTTACTCATAAGAGAGTCAGATTTAAAAGGTAGAAAATGCTGTAATCCATTAGTTATGATTCCTTTGTTTTTAAAGACCTGTTATTCAAAGCAAATAAATAGATTTTCTATCAGAATGCAATATTTCTCTAGCACCTATTAGTTTGAAGGTTGTCAGTATAGCAAAACTACAAGAGTTCATACTGGGGAATATCCCATTGATACTTGTTTCAAACTTGATTGCTTTTGTGGGTTGGGTTTTTTTCCTCCCTGGTTTTTGTCCTTCCAGTGTTCCTAGCTGCTTGGAATTAGGATAGCATTAGCCGCTGCTTACTGAATCTGGAAACCCAGATCACCTTAGTATGACTATACATATATCATTTCCTAAAGAAGATGAATTAAAAGTGATTATGGTGATCAGTAAAATGACTGAAATAATCAAATGCACTTGATGTTTAAATGAAACAATAATTAGGTAATTCCCTGTCATCTGGGAAAAAGTGAAAAAAGGAAAACTCAAGACTAGAACAGGAAGTAAATTTTAAGAAGTATTGATTGTGGGTGAGAGAGATTCCCATGATGGACAGAGAATTGGGCAGAGAAAGGTAAGGAAGAGTTTGACCTACTAAAACATGGTCATCATGATGGCTTTTATTGTTCTCTTTTAAAATCGCTCTTATCTGGAGCTTCATGAGAGACTGTTAATGAGAGGACAGTATAGACAAGTAGAAAGAACCCTAGACTTCTATGAAATAAGGAAACTGAATTTAGCTATATGACCTCAGATAAGACATTCAGCCTCTATGAGGCTTAATTTTCTCAGTTGTAAAGGTCTGAGCTACCTTTCCTTACAAGGCTGCGTGTGAAAAACACTTGTTAAACCTTAAGAATTATAGAAATGTAAACTATTATTATTGTTCCCTTTGCTAGAACACACTGAAATGCACTTAGGGAAAAAATGTGCTGGATTTTAAATTGCTATTTGCTCCCTTTATGACTTTGAAGAAGTCATTTTGCTGTCTGAGGGCTCAATTTTATTCTTTAAAAAATTGTGATGAGATTGGATTAGGTAATCTTTAAGGTTGCTTCCAGTGTTGAATTCCATGAAGACACAATGTGATGGAGTGGATAGAGCATTGCTGGAGTTGGGAGTCTGGAGGATCTGGATTTGAATCCCACTTGATGTGGGATAGATGTGATAACCTTCTCTGGCACTCAGTTCCCAGGTCAAGGAGAAAATATGCAAGCAGTCAGGAAGAAACAATTCAAGTATTGTGGAAACACAATCAGGATAACACAAGATCTAGCAGCTTCTACACTAAGAGATTGAAGGGCTTGGAATATGATATTCCAGAGGTCAAAGGATCTAGGATTAAAACCTAGAATCACTTACCCAGCAAAACTGAGTATAATACTTCAGTCATTCAATGAAATAGAGAACTGAGTATAACTGAGTATAATACTTCAGTCATTCAATGAAATAGAGAACTTTCAAGCATTCTTGATGAAAAGACCAGAACTGAACAGAAAATTTGACTTTCATATATAAGAATCAAGAGAAGCATGAAAAGGTAAATAGGAAAGAGAAATCATAAGGAACTTATTAAAGTTAAACTGTTTACATTCCTATATGGAAAGACATTATTTGTTACTCATGAGACTTTTTTCAATATTAGGATAGTTGAACAGAATATGTGTGTATATAAATGTATGTATGTATGTATGCATGTATGTATACATACATATACATAGACAGAGGGCCCAGAGTGAGTTGACTATGGAGGGATAATATATAAAAAGTAAAATTAAGAGGTGATAGAGGAATATATTAGAAGGAGGAGAAAGGGAAAGATAGAATAGGGTAAATTATCTCACATAAAAGAGGTGAGAGAAAGCTGTTACAATAGAGGGGAAGAGCAGGGAGGTGAAAGGGAATGAGTCAACCTTCCTCTGGTGGGATTTGGCTTAGGGAGGGAATAACATACACAATCAATTGGGTATCTTATGCTATAGGAAAGTATGGGGGGAAAGGTATGAGGGGAGAATTATAGAATTGGAATATGATATAATTGGAGAGAGGACAGATTGGGGGAGGGGGTAGTCAGAAGCAAACACTTTTGAAAAGGGACAAAGTCAAAGGAGAATATAGAATAAATGGGGGTGTGGAATAGGATAGAGGGAAATATAGTTAGCATTTCACAACATGACTACTATGGAAATGTTTTGTATAACTACACATGTATAACCTGTATTGAATTGCTTGTCTTCTCAATGGGGGTGGGTGAAGAGGGAAGAAAGGAGAGAACCTGGAACTCAAAGTTTTAAAAACCAATGTTAAAAAAAATTGTTTCTACATGCAACTGAGAAATAAAGTATACAGGCAATGGGGTTTAGAAATCCATCTTGCCCTACAAGAAAGTAAGGGGAAAAGTGGTAAGGGGAGAGGGGTGGGGTGGGGATAAAAGAGAGGAAAGATTAGAAGAAAGGGTAATAAGTATGATTACCATCTTGGGGTGGGAGGTAGGGGAGAGACAGGGAGAAAATTTGGAACTCAAAATCTTGTGGAAATGAAAGGTGAAAACTAAAATAAATAAATAATTTTTTTAAAGCTCTTTTCTAGGCTATAGGTAGCTAAGGTAACACCAGTGGATAAAGCAGTGGATCTGGAGTCAGAAAAAAAACTGAGTTCAAATCCAGCTTCAAACATTTACTAGCTGTGTGATGCTGGACAAGTCATTTAACCTCTGCCTTGGTTTCATCTTCTTATATATAAAATGAGGAGAATGATAACATCTACCTCTGAGTTATCCTGATGATAAAAAAGGGATCATATTTGAAAAGTGCTTTGAAAACATCAGAACTCTATATAAATGTTAGCTACATACCCGGCAATAACCTCAAAGGGATCAGAAATCAGAAATTGCTCACAGTTGTCAGGATATGTGTAGACCTCTCATAGTCCAAATGTTAGCTTTGGCTGCTTACACCATCAAAGCTAAATCCGTACTTTTGTACCTCAGTAGTTTGCCTCTATGAATGTTGTGCTGAGAAATTAATCACTCCGTGGTCAAACCATTGTTGACCTCTACACTGAGTTAAACTGGTTCTGGAACAGTAGACCACCTAATCCACCATTTTCACCTTTACTGGTGGGAAGAACCTGCGAGAGTTTTTTCTCCATTGACAGAGCCTAGAACATAGGGTTATCCACATCAAGAGGAGACACTTTAGAGGGAAAAACCCTTTTTAATCCTGAAAAATTGAACATTTTTTTTCAAAGTTTCTCAGTGTTCATCTATTCTAATTTTAAAGAAATGTTTTATTATTTCCAGAACATAAAGTAACTGGAACTAGTTTGCTTTATTGAAGACCTGCTTTAATGAAAAGATAAGAATTATGTGTAATTAGCATATCAAAGACCAGCCTAAACTTTATAGTTCCCATTTATTTTGAAATTACATTGTTTATATGTAAATGGTACTCTTTAAGTGCCTGTTCTTTTAAGTAGGTAAACAATCCCCTCAAAATCTTATTTTCTGATCATTTGTTTAGCATTCCCTTTGTTTCATGGACAATAAAAAGGTAACTTTAACCTGGCTCCAATTCCATATAATCTGAATCTAAAATCCATCAAGTTCTTATTAATAAGATTTACTTTTTTTTTATTAGAAAGGGTTTCTTTATTATAGAGGTGGGGAATAGGGAAAGCTGATATAAATGTCAATATATTTTTTTTTTTTTAAGCAATTGGGGTTAAGTAACTTGCTCAAGGTTACACGGCTAGTCATTTGATTTATGCGTGGGTGCTCATTTTCTGAGGCCGGATCTGATCTCGGGTCATCCAAACTCCGAGGCCGGCGCTCTTACTCACTGCGCCACCTAGCCGCCCCTTTAGGGCAATTGGGGTTAAGTAACTTGCCCAAGGTTACACGGCTAGGTTTTTGTTTGTGCGGATTAAGTGTCGGAGGCCGGCTCCGAACTCAGGTCCTTCTGATTCCAGGGCCGGCGCTCTATTCACTGCGCCACCTAGCCGCCCCAAATGTCAATATTTTTAAAGCTATGTAATATATTTTTAAAGGATCTGGAAGATGGTGGATGCCTCAATGAACATTGCATAGAAAAATTGTCAGTTTGGGGAGATTTGTTCAGAAATACCACACTTGTACTTTTGCTTTTGGATATGAAGTGGAACCTAGATCTTGTCCATTTCTAGCTACCAAGTATTTTGGAATGTTTTGCCAGATGGCAAAAGAATATCTGAAACAACAGTTGGCAGAGACCTTATAGATTTAGTTCATCATTTTTAAGATGAGGAAACAAGGTCTCTGGAAGTTACTTTATTTGTCTGTAATGTTATTGGTTAGTATGTAACAGAGCAGACACTGGAGGCAAGGTTTTCTAATCTGGTATCTAACTGTCTTTCTACTTTCTCTTGATGGCCCTACAATAGAAAGCGTTGTGCTAGGCACTTAGGGTCCTTATAAAACCAAACCAAGCCTGGAATTAGGCAATTACTTATGTGATATGATTTACAGATTATCACCCAAAACTCTGTCCTCCTTGCTTAGGCTATCTGAATGACATTATTCCTTGCTTTAGGTTTAGCCAATGGTTGTGTTGGTAGGAACTTCCTATCATAATGGAAATACCCATGTGAGGGATAACCATCATCAGTTATACACAAACACTTTAGCATAAATTAGTTTTTTTAAGAACAAAGCACTAATGGAATCGAGTGCAAGTTGAGTAAATTTTCATATAAGAGAAGGTATATCTAGAACAGGGAGTACAGTCTGGTTGTGGGCAAAGGAAAACCCCTCTTTGGGGTGCTCTGTTGCTACTAAGGATGATGATAGCTAGCATTTAGAGAGTATTTTAAAGGTTTGCTACATGTTTTCCAAATGCTTCATTTTAGCTTCACAACAATCCTGGGAAAGTCATGTTACTGTTGTTCCCACTTTTACAGATGAGGGAACTGAGGCAGGCAGATTAAATGATTCTCCTAGTGTTACAATACCTGAGGCTGGATTTAACTCATGCCCTCCTGATCCTGGTTCTGGCACTATATCGACTGTATCACCTAGCTGTTAAATTAAGAGAACATAGGAATCAGGTGACAGATAGCATGAAGGAATGGGTGTTTGGGTTAGGGATAGAATGTATAAAGAAGAGGCAGATGGGAGTACAGGAAAAAAATTTTGCTGCCACACAGTTTTGCCTAAAGCAAATTATTATGTTTGTTAATACCTATGACCATATAGACATTTAAGTATATTATGGTTCTAACACTTTTTCCCAAACATGAATCTGGGCAGACTAATTATTTTTTCATGATGTATTCAGGGACACCTCTCAAGAACCAAAACTCTTCCATGAATCTGTAAAGCCACCTTCTCTACCAGTCTCGCTCCCTTCCCCTCAATTATATTTAGCTCAGTTGACTAATTTAAACTTAACTCTGCTTTACCTCTTCATTATAGGCCTCTAGAGGAGATGTTAATATGAGCAAAATGCCCTAAATTCGTACTAGAGGAAGAAGGGAAAGGAAAAGGAAGTCAGAACCTTAGATTTTCATTCCCGGTTCTTTTACTTTACCTTGTGCAAGTATACTTTACTTTGTGCATCCTAACTTCCTGGGTATGACCTTAGACCATTTAGAGGCCCACGAGGGCTTTTGTTATTGGTGTGCATCTCAGTCAGGAAAGACTATATGAATACCTTCAAAAACCTAATGCAGGATTCTTCTTCTTCTTCTTTTTTTTTAGTCCCTTTAATGTGATTTTATAGTGTTTAGGAGAAAGCAGAAGTATATGCTCTGAGTGTTTGTCATTATGTAAATAAAACACCTTGCCTCAAAGAAACTGCCTTCGAGGACCTTAGCACAGTACAGGGCTTACTCCTTGTGCTGTGTGAACTCCACAAATCTGAAAATTTGGGGAAGAGTAACAGCATCAGGTCAAATTCAGACTTTATTTCCATAGAGCATGTTCCTCCCTTAAATGTGAGAAAAATATCACTAATTCTTATCCCTGAACTAATTATAGTAATTATGTCAATAAGTGTGGGAACTCCTTCCTAAACAGATCTGTCACATCATAGATAAATCTTAAGAGAGTTGCCTGAGGCTCATAGAGAGTTAGAAATTTGCTTTGGTTCAAGTAGCTAGGAAGGGTATGTGGAAAGTAAGGAGTTAGAGGTCACACTTGAACTCAGGTTTTCCACCTCCAAGTCCCCCATTCTATTTACTACCCAAGTTGTGACTCTAATTACAGCAATTAATGGCATAGAGACTGTTTGAAATGTTTAAGTTTTTCAAATCCAGGATTCTTTCTGCTGAAGGACTTTTGTCGTCATTGAGTTATGTCTGACACTTCATGACCCTGTGGAACATAGCACACTACTGCTTTCTGTGGGGTTTTCTTGGTAAAGATATTGAAGTGGTGTGCCATTTCCTGCTCCAGGGGATTAAGGCAAACAAACAGAGGTTATATGATTTTCCTAGAGTCACACAGCTAGTAAGTGTCTGAGGCCAGATTTGAATTTAGGTCTTCCTGACCCCAGGCCTAGTTCTCTATCTACTGAGTGATCTAGCTGCCTCTGAAGGGTTTTCACTCCAGCCCAAATTTGGGGAATGTGTGTAGCTGGGAATGCTATAGTTGATTAAGTATAGTCAGTGGTTGTCACTTTCTCTTTCCTACCACTTTGTCTCTAGAGTATTTAATTACCCATACCTTGTTACAATAGTCCTCTCGGTTTTGTTTTGTTTTGTTTTGCTTAGGGATAGCATGATAGTCTCTAAGGTTCACATCTTCCCTTCCTCTGCTTTATAGAATTTATATTTAAAGAGAAAAAAAAGCCTGTTTTTGTTTGGTTTTGTTTTTTTGCTTAGAAGTAAAATTACAGCCCCTCAGGGCTACCAGTGAGGAAAATTCCTAATATTTAGTAAGAAGCTTTTCATCTCCATTCTCATCCCTGCCCCCTGGCCTTCCTGGCTTCCATCAAGTCCTAAGTAAAATCCTACCTTCAACCAAAAGCCTGTCCCACCCCACTTAGTGCAAGTGCATTCTCTCTATTGATTATCCCCAATTTAACCTATATCTTGCTTGTATATGGTTGTTTGCATGCTGTCTCCCCATTAGTCTTTGAGCCCCTTGAAAGGACTGCCTTTTGCCTTTCTTTATATGCTTAACACTTAGCATAGTGCCCAGCATGTAGTGCCCACTTAGTAAATGCTTGTTGACTTGACTTGATACTGCAGTGTCTTTATGGACAAGCCTGGGAAAGAGAAACTAGGGAAAGAGCACATCTCTCTTGAGAAGTTTCCTTAGTCTTTGAATATATAGAATGGGAATAGGAACTAGAGACTTCAGCATGTGTCTTCTGCTTCAAGATTCTTGTAGGGGCCAGTGGCTCTCCTTGATTTCTTCCTTCTCTGCACAGCTTAGCCCTTCTTTCTGTTTCTTCTTTCTGCTGTTTTCCCCTATGTCACTGTTGATTCTTTCTGGGTGACTCAATTAGCTTAATAAATCATGGCTGTGCCTGGGGAGGATGATCCCATGACTGCTGCTGTCAGCTATTAAGGGTCTGTCCCCACTGCTTCTTCCCCAAGTCTCTCAATTTTTAACTCTTTTTCTTTCTTTGACTCTCTTCTCTGAAGTCCTCTCTATAGAGATTTTAAAAGCTCCTGCTGCCTCAGAAAAACTCCTTGCCCTTTTATTTCCAATCCTGTGATAGCTTCTTTAAGAGCAGGGAAGACATATAACTCTCAGAGACTTAGGTCCGTCTCCCTCGCCCCAAAGCAGCCAGCTCAAGCCTTGTTAGAATGAGTCTGCGCTTTGGTTCCAAGCTTTAGATGCTTGGAGCACCTTTTGTCCATAAATTGAAAAATAAGCACTTGTTTTGATGGTCTTACTTGATAGATATTGTGGCAGTTGGTCACTTGGTTAAATGACATCATAGATTTACAGCACAGTATTGACACATTCAAGCTTTGGGTTATTTTTCTGGTTCCGTCATTGCTGCTCATATTATGGGACAGTAGAGTGGGGGATCAAGCCCCCTGGCTTACTATTGCTCTTGTTCCCTGGCAAAGCTATTAAATCTTCAGAAATCCAAATTTCATGCAGAGTTGCTGATTTAAAACAACAACAACTACATCGACTTAAATAAATCTAGGATCTTACTAGTTATAGCCTGCTCAGCTCTGTAAAGTGAGAAATTTAGACGATCTGATCTCAAAGTTCTCTTCCAGCTATAAAATTGTTTTATATAAATGGAATATCGTCATACTCTTAAACTACAATATCCAATCCTTTACCATCTTTTTTTCTCTTTTATTTTTTCTCTTCTCATTCTCTTTACTAATTTCTAACATCCAAGATAATATTTCCATGGATCTCATATGCCCTCCATTAGGTTGCACAACCCATCCATACTTCATCCTGGGCTACTCTTGTCCATGTATTCCCATAGATTCTCCATAGAGAAATCACCCAAAGAGCAGGAGGCCTTCTTCCAGTCACGGATTCTCAACATAGTGTCCTTGACCCCTACTGGACAGATTTGAGGGAGTCTGTAAGTTTGGATAGAAGTATTAAAAAAAAAAAATTCACTAACCTGCAACTGAAAAAGCATTTCCTTCAATTATTGAAAAATATTTTTCTGATTAAAGGTTCAGAGGCTTCATCTGACTGATGCCAAACGAGCCCATGCACCCTTGCTGTAGGTCTTCATACAATTTTGGGGTACCCTGTATCATTCAAGCTTCTTGTCTCTTACTGTCTACATGGCCATTAGTCTCCAATTCATGATCACAGATCACCTTTATACCATTATTTGTGCATTGGTCATTGGTGGAAACATGCCGTAGCTACTTGTGCCCACTATCTCTCTGTTGATTTTTTGAGTCAGCCACCACTTTAGAATACTTCATAGAAACAATTATTTTTCATATTCGCCTAACTCCTTTCCTCCATGTAGTATGTTGTGCCTAGTGGGGTGGAGGTGGAGGGGTTAAAATAGTTTTTTATTGTACTACCCTGCTTTTTAATATTTATCCTTCAAAAATTATGTGAGAAGCATGCTCTGGTTTCCTTAATATTGTATTTTCCTTACCTTTCATCTACTTTGTATGTATCTTATGTGTACCTAGTTTTTTACATGTTGTATCTCCCTTTTAGAATATAAATTCCTTGAGGTCAAGCACTGTTTTTGGTTTGGGTTTTGTTTAGCACAGTACCTAACACATAGTAAGCACCTCATTGATGCTTATTGATTAGATGATTATTCTTAATATGTGCAGCTTGGGTGTTTTACTTCCCCCAAGACCCCTTACAGACAGACAGAGAGACACACACACACGTACACGCACGCATATACAAATATTCACACTCACCTCCTCTGTCTTTTCTTCCCTCAATTTTTAAAATGTTTTTGTCTCAACTTGGTAATTCTTGTATTCCTAATTAAGTCCCAAATGCAAACAAACAAAATAAAAATAGGTTGTTTGAAAGGTGTCATGGATAATCTACCTGTTGATGTTTCTCTTTTTCAATACTTTAATCTACATTCTTTTTTTAAAAAATAGTTAATTTTTTAAATTTATGGAATAAAACAAGCATTTCCATAATATAATTCAATAAGAAAGATGATTGTACTTGAAATCGCAAATCCACTTTGTATGACTTGCTCTTCCTTTTAAATATACAACAAAGTTATCATAAATTATTGTAAATTTCCTATTTTTCTTCCTCCCTCCTTCTCCCCTGCTGGCCAGAGATGGCTACTATTACATACAAATAGGTATATACATATATATATATATATATGTAAAATTATTCTATACATACTCTTATCAGTTTTTTCTCTAGATGCAGATAGTGTCTTTCTTCATATGTCCTTTATAGTTAATTTGGGTATTTATAATAGTCAAAATTACTTATTCGCTCCAAGTCATTTTTTTTTTTTGCTTTTTGGAGGGCAACTGGGGTTAAGTAACTTGCCCAAGGTCACACGTCTAGGTTTTTGTTTGTGTGTGCGTTAAGTGTCTGAGGCCAGATCCGAACTCAGGTCCTTCTGACTCCAGGGCCAGCGCTCTACTCACTGTGCCACCTAGCCGTCCCCTTCCAAGTAATTTTTTAAAATATTATTTTATTTTTAATTTGTGGAATAAAACAAACATTTCCATAACATAGTATAATAAAAAGATGATTACACATGAAACTGCACATCTACTTTGTATAATTTGCTGTTCCTTTTAAATACACAGCAATTTAAATTTCTTTTTTTCTTCTCCCCCCCCCACCCCATCCTAGAGATGGTAACTATTAGACACAAATAGGTATATATATGTACACACACCTCTCTATCTCTCTCTCTTTCAATCTGTCTCTCTTTGACTCTCTGTCTCTGTGAATCTCTCTCCATCTCTCTCTCTCTCTCTCTCTCTCTCTCTCTCTCTATATATATATATATATATATATATAATATACATACACACCTATATCAAATCAAAATCATTCTTAAAACAGTATTGCTGTTACCATATACAATGTTCTATCGGTTCTGCTCATTTTACTCTGCATTATTTCATGTACGTAATTCTTAAGTTTCAAAATATTTCTTGGATGTACATGAGCATGAGCAACTTTAGCTGGCTCAAGTCCTTCCTTCTGGCCTTGGGGGCACAATAGTGCCCCCTACAGAACATGGAAAGGGAGGACACACCACATCCAGTGTTCCATAGTGGGAGTGAGCAGAAAGTGAAACTCACTGAAACTTCTCTTGGTAGGTTTATAAAAGCTCAGAAAATCAAGCTAAACAAGTGTTAAGAAGTAATGGTTATATTAACCATTTCACTATCAAATCGTATCACTTCATTCTTCCAGTGACCTTAGAGTACAAAATTTAGTAACACCGTGCTCAGTCACTCAATAAATGTGAAGTCTTACTAAGTTTAGAATAAATGTGTTTATGACTGGGACAAAATGATTTTCTGCCCTAACAGGAAATTATTTCTGAGAAAGAGGTGGTACTGCTTAATGTTTTATACAACATGACAATTTTCCTTTCAAATCCTTGTGAGAGTTTCTTTAGTGCCAGAATTTCACACATAAATATTCAGAGATAAATGTTTCTTTAAAAATGAAAGACTCCGAGTGTGCCTTTTTTTCTTAACAGAATGATGTCAGTTAACCCAAATTAAGTACTGATGATATGCGAAGAATTGTTTTTCAATGCTTCTTCCTCTCCACTCCTGAATTCTGAGCTCACACACAAAAAAATCTCATCTGAAAGCAGTAACTTTTTTTCACATTTATATCACTCAAATATGGCTAAATGGATTCTCTTCAAATTTGCAGGAAGCTAAATTTTAGTCTGTGGGAGGTTTTGATGGTCCAATTATAAAATCTTATAGAGGCTTATAATAAAAATGCTGATAGATTTTTACACAGTGATCTGAATGGCATTATTCTATAGTGTTACTATAGTACTGTCTCTTTTTTTCCCCCCAAAAAATATATTTGGCATTGAACACTTCGGCTCAAATCGACAAGGAATTTTAAAGCTCTACTAGATTTCCAGGTTCTTAGAAAGCAAAATTAATGAATCAACTAAATTTGGCTTTTGAGTTGTACCTCATGTGAGACTTTGTTTTGCATGTGAATTTATTTATAGCAACAGTATGTTCTAACCATAATCTTAGCAATAATTTCATTCTTCAGAGAAATATAGATTTGAGTGGCATGCTCTAATTCAATAATGTAGGACTCTTGAAAAATATTATGGGGAGAATTTCTGAAATATGTGTAGTATGCATACTGATTAGAAATTATTATTAAGTTGCGAACAATTTGGAAACTGACCATTTATTGAATGGAGATTTGGGCATGTAAACTAGTTGTAGAGGTTACATTCACAATAGCATGTACCAGGCTAGCAGCAGTTTACTAAATTGGTATATAAACAAGCATCTGTTAGAGGAATGTAAGAATGACATCATAAAGAATGTATGGAAAATTTTAATTGAGAAAGAATGATGCACAATTGTAGCATGACTTTAAGTCTAAATTGATTTTGCCAACTGGGTAAAAGTGGGATTCTTGCAAACCCTTCCAATACCATAAAGTATTTAAAATGTAATGTCCTGTTAATGTACCTAAAAATTAGACTCTGGGTCATCCAATAAGAGTACTACTTACAGTAATACAGTCTATGTAATATGCAATTATGTTGACAATAGTTTTATTTTTCAACAATTTTGTCATAAAACAGCAGTAAGATACATTGAATTTGATTCATTTTTTGTGTGTGAATCATTTAATAGGCCATTACATCTACTATATTAGACTCTATTCTCCTTTCGGAGCTTTTCATTATAAGACTGTCTTTAATGGAAAGAAGTTTAACCTTCCCTCCCAGATAGATTGAACCCCATAACAGTGTAAACATTCTCATTATAAAATAAAATCCCCTTCCCCAAGGGCAGTGCTATAATTATGTTGCAGAGCATTATATGAATGTTTCTCTTCAAAAATGCTGTCTCATTCTTACTCTCAAGTTTTTATCATTTTCAGACCATCAGTAATAGTTTAAAATTATCATTTAATAAAAATAAATCTGATCTGATTATTTTTTAATTTTTGAAGTTATTTTAATCAAGTTTAAGAATAAGTCATCAGTAAAATTGCTGTTGATTTATAAATAGGATAATTAGAGGCTTTCCTCCTAAGTACTGTTCACTGGCATTGTGGCTGTTTTTATTGCCTAGTCAAACCTCTTCATTCAATTTTAAAATTGCCTTTTGAATGAACTGCACTATGAGCTTGCCAAATAGTGTCACCGTTAATACTTTACCTCCTCTATTTCATTGTCCAGTCTGTAAATGCACAATAAATTGTTTGATAAGGAGGTCAATGAGGTTGTACTAGTTTTTAAGTGAATTACAACCAAACAGTTCAGATTATGTCACACGCTCATTGTTATTGTAGTGCTGTGTTTAAAAGATAGCAGTGCAGCACTTAGTTTATTTTGTACAGTTACATCAAGAATACAGTATGTACAATCAAGAGACTGCCGTTCTGCAGCAAATTGCCAATCTTTTCATAAAGAGAAAGGAGGAGAAAAATTACTCTTTCATATTCATAGAACTAAATTCACCCTTCTGTAAGGCTTTACTGAAAGTGACAAACCAACTGCGTTCCCAGTGCCTAGATAGACAGCCTATCTTCTGTTCCATGTGAATGGGTTAGAACAAAGATTTCTAAAGCCAGAAGATTATTTCAAGACATACTACTTTTATAAAGATGCCAAAGGAAGTATTCGTGGGGCGGCCCTAGGCCCATGTGTTATTAATATAAAACTATTTGGCTGGTCATTGTTCTCTTCTACATACTAAATAGCAATTATAGTCCATAGGTGTATAAACTCATTGAGCTTGTAGTATGCATGGAGGATTCCAATACCAAATTCTACGTGAGTTTGGAGCAATCATTATTATGCCTTTCTACTCGAAAAAACACATAACTCTACCCTGTCTCTAGCTTACTTTGTGAAAGAATTTGAGGTTTACATAGATACATATATGTAAAGGCATATATGTGTATATTTGTAGACATATATGTATGGAAGTATGTATTCTTTTCCCCTTATGCAGCACTGATGACTGTTTTTGGGTTTTTGTTTTTGTTTTTTTTTCTGAGAAATGTAAAAGTAAGAAACTTTGTGCTTGTTGAGTCTAAAGGAAAGTCTGTGTGTGTGTGTGTGTGTGTGTGTGTGTGTGTGTGTGTGTCCCTTTGTAACAGAAGGAATGTTTCTTATGTTTCTGTCTTCAGACAGTTGGCACACATTTCATCTCAGCAGCTGCTTTCTCTTAAAGTGCAGTAGAGTGTAGGACTGTAGTGACACCAGCATTAATACTTCACATTCTGCTATCATATGCTGTCACTGTGAAATATGGATCTAGGTTACATGTGTTTGCAGACTTTGTACTGCTGAATTATGAAAGCTGACTCTGTTGGAGGATTGTGTTGTATTCAGAGACTGTGAACTGAACAATAAATGAATGCAGTAGGATACTTGTAGTGATACACAGTGAACTCCCCTTTTGGCCTAATTGAGCCCATAGCTTTAAAATTGGGAATTGCCAAATCAAACTTACTGCCCTGGAAAATAGCTTCTAATAGACAACTAAATAATTCTGTCAAAAAGGCACCTTTTACTTATTATCTCTAGCTCAAATATTATTTTTAGATCCCATTTGTGGATCTGTAGAAGTCACTGTACTCCAGATGCATAAAACAATAAAGCCTATTAAAAGGGAATCAAAGAAATCTTTGTCCTATTTAGTTAAAAAGATCAGGTAAAATAACATTAGAATAAGTTAATTTCATTGAAAAATTCAAAATCATATGGCTAGAAATATCTCATTTTAGGCTTTAAAAATCAGTATACTTTGAGAGTGCCTTCATAAGCACTTTTTTGTGTCTGTGATTTTGAATGCTTACATCTTAACTTTTCCATTTTAGGTTGCTGAATGTATCGATTTGTGTTTAGACTTAGCTCTCTTGAGCTAAGATGCACTGTGGCTCACTTTTGTGACTATGGTACAAAAGGCAGGCATTTGGAATTTCTTATTACAGTTCACTTCACTTCTCTTTTCCTCTATACAGTTATATATAAAATTGTGACCTGGGTTAGTTACCATTTTGGAGACCATTCTAGTACAATAAACTTTAGGTTATTTGGGCTGTAGTGAGTTTTGTTGTAGTGAATATTGTTTAACATTAAAGTCTGGTGCTTGGAATTCGTTATTGTTATAATAGAGATTTTCATTGTACTGGTATCTATTATAGTGTGATTTGTCCCATATTAGTTTGCTTAGGATTGCTTAATTGAAGTATCATCACTTTGCATTTCTTTTCATTTTATACAGAGTAGCCCAATTTTTGCCTCATTGTGTTATATCTTTGGAAGGTCTTCTAGAAGAACGCATTTTCCCGGGGAAGGTTAAAATCCAAAACTAGAAACATTCAGTCATGTCAACAAAATGATTCTTAAACCAGGATATCATTTGAAAACAATGTGTTAATGCAATGTTGCTGTAACCCAGGAGGGAATATTAACTTTCTTTGGTGACAATACACAGTATAATGATACTGATGGGGAACATCTACACCTTGCACGAACTTGAGGGAATTCCTTTTCTTTTATCCCCATTTCTCCCACCTTAAAAATAAAACCCTGGGGCAGCTAGGTGGCATAGTGAATAGAGTACCAGCCCTGGAGTCAGGAGGACCTGAATTCAAATCTGGCTTCAGACATTTAACACTTACTAGCTGTGTAACCTTGGGCAAGTCACTTAACCCCAACTGCCCTGCCTTCCCCCCCTCCAAAAAGAAAAAATAAAAATAAAAAAAAAAATAAAGACCCCATACCCTTTCCTTTTCTTCAGATAACTGTAAGAATGAGACTTAAGAAGTAAATACCAGATTTCTACCACTTGGAAGGGAAATGCTTCTCTGACTTGGTGCCTATATTGTTTAAGTAGAATGTAAGTTTCTTGAAGATAGAGATTGTTGCTGTTTGGGGTTTTTGTATTCCCAAAGCCTAGTACAGATCTTGATACATAGTAAAACTTAAAAATTGTTTGTTGATTGATTTGTTAAATGGAGAACATTGGATTCATTCAAACACATCTTGCTATTTGACATTTAGGACAGTATATGAAGAAATAATAAATAGCTAGTATTTATCTGTCACTTTTAGCATTTGCAAAATGTTTTGTTATATACTATATCATTTAATTTGCATAACAACCCTATGAGGTAGGTACTGTTTATCCCTGTTTTACAGATAAAGAATCTGAGGCTGAGAGAGAAGTTCTTGGAAAGGACACCATTTTCAGGTGTTTTGCTTATTCGTTTTTTTTGTTTTTGTTTTTGGAAGGGGGAAGGGAGGGCAAATGGGGTTAAGTGACTTGCCTGTGGTCACATGGCTAGTTTTGTGTTAAGTGTGTGAATTCAAATTTGAACTCAGGTCCTCCTGACTCCAGGGCTTGTGCTCTATTCACTGTTTTGCTTATTCTTTCCTAAGTGTGGTAGAGTTCTCTTCTTCTGTTGACATATATTCTGATCACAAACCAGAGAGCAAGATTTGTTTGTATCTCTCTACCGCTTTTCATTTGAAATTCACATAGTCTTATACCTCATGTTAGATGCTCCTCCCAGGAGCTATGCACTCCCCTCCCTTCCAATAATAATTTTCTGCCACAGGAAGTTAGTGTATGAGTTCATCTTTAGGTATAGTTGTGACTTGGGGTGTGTTTCTGTGTAGTGTTAATTTGTACCTTTTCTTTGAGAGGAATGACATTGGATAGACTATCTGTATAAGCAGAGGGTATATTGGGCTTTAAGGAGCAAGGCACAACAGGACATTTTCTTTCACACTTTAATACTCGACCACTGGCTTTGAGTTAGCTATGTGAAGTTTGAATGTTTGTTGAGAAGGACTCTTTACTGAGATTGGTCCTCTGAAATGGACTCTAAAAATGCTACTGTTAGCCAATTCCAAAAACATAAAACACATCACCAGTTTTGGCAGTGGAATCAAAAGTGCGAATGAAACCAATGAAAGGTGAAAGCAGCATATTTCTTCCTTAGACACAGCTCTATGCAAGTCAGGGCAATTAAATACAGTTTACCCTGCTGTTTTTTCTTTGTGTAGGACTTTGGGGATTTCAGTTTCTTTTGTGATTTTTCCCTCTTTACTAGAGCCATTCTTTTTAAGAAGGGAGAATCAGTGTTTAAAAGATTTTGAAACTGGATCCCAAGCTGTCAAAAAAAAAAGTCTGAAAGGAATTGGTATTTTTAACCTTTAAAAGAAACTAAATTTCATTTTGCTTCCATGATTGATTAAGGATTGTGCAGATTTTACATGACTGCTTATATCTCTGAGAATTGCTCAAAATGACTGCTGAGAATTGCTCAGAATGACTGCTCACCTTTCCTTTTCACCAACTTATCTGACACTTCCTCCCCAATCCCTCCCCACAAATATATTCTGCTGCCTCTGACCGACCAGCTTCTAATCTGTGTGTGTGTGTGTGTGTATTTTTTTAGCTGATAATTGTCCAACCTTAGAGTCATTATCTCTTCACTCTCTCTTTATGCCCCATATCCACTCAGTTGGCAAGATCGGTAGTTTCTACCTCCACAATATCTCTTCTATTCTCTTCTCTCCACTCTCATTGCTTCCCTCTGTCTTACTTCAGGCCATTAATACTTTTCTTCTGAACAACTGTAATAGCTTCCTAATTAATCCACCTGACTCAAATTTCTCCCCTCTCTAGTCCCTCCTTCATCCAGTGCCAAAGAGATGTCACTAAAGTATAGGTCTAACCATACCACTCCCCTTCCCCAAAAGCTCCAGTATTTGCCTGTTGTCTCTGAGATAAAATACTAGTTCCTTTGTTTGCCATTGAGGGAGAAAGCAAGTATATATTAAGTACCTACTATATACCAAGCACTATGCTAAGCACCTTACAGATTTCATTTCATTTGAGCCTCACAAAAACCCTGGGAGGTGGTTGCTCTTATTATCCCCATTTTATAGTTGAGAAAACTGAGGCAAACAGAGATTAAGTGACTTACCCAGGGTCACACAGCTAGCAAGTATATGAGGTTGAATTTGAACTTGGGCTTTCTGACTGCAGGCCCAGTACTCTTGTCCACTGTGCCACCCCTGGCTGCCTTTACAGTCTCACACCAGCCTATCTTTCCAGGCTTGTATTACTCTGTACCAGCCTGACTGAACTCCTTGTAATCCTTATACAAAATCTTGAATCCATCCCTTTGTGTGGGATGTCACTCATGACCAGACTATACTTCTTTCCTATCTCCTCCTTCAAAACCATAGCTCTCTTTGAAGTTTGATTTATTTGCTACTCCTGACATGAGGCCCTTTCTGAACTCCCCTAGTAGTGTATCCCCAATACTTTGTGCTTACTTGGTATATACAGTGTATCAAAATATCTGTTGCAGTTTGTGTTGGGGCAGGTAGGTGGCTCATTGGGTAGCCAGGCCTGACATCAGGAAGTCTCATCTTCCTAAATCAAATCTGTCCTCAGACATATAGAAGTTGTGTGACCCTGGGCAAGTCACTAAGCCCTCTTTGCCTCAGCTTTCTCTACTTTAAAATGAACTGGAGAAGGAAAAAGCAAACCACTCCAGTATCTTTGCCAAGAAAACCCAGATGAGGCCATGAACAGTTGCACATGACTGCCACAACTGAACAACAAGGAGACCTTTGGAACATTGTATTTTGTGTTTATTTGCATGTTTATACCTTCTTTCCCCTAAAAAATGTAAGCACCTTAAGGGCAAAAAATACTTTGTTTTTGTATTTGTATCCTCAGTAGCTAACACAGTACCTGGCACTTAGGTTAATTGGTTAGATTGAATGCATGTGATCTTTAGTCTGGTTTTTGACTAATAGCAATTTAAACTTCTTTATTTTTCAAAATGTATCCACAAAATCCTATATGGTTAGAGTTGGGTAAGGTAAAATCAATGCAAAATCTCCAAGTACATAATTATATCAATGAATAATTCAATGGTTTTTGCATCCTTTATCCTGTTTCATAATGTATCATTCCCCAGATTTTGATACACTCTAGCTTCTTACTCTACTATATGCAAGAAATAACTAGCTATATTTCATGGGCTGAAATGAAAGAATACGAATTTGACTAATTTGGTCATGTATCAGCTGAACTTTGCTTCTCCTCCAGTTTGTATCACTGGTCCTGATCTAAAGACATAGCTGTAGCTTCCTGACACAGTTTTGAAGAGCGGCTCTTCAAGAGCATGGATGTCATATAAGCAGTTAACACTAATTTGAAACTTAGTTCTGCCTGGGTTTCTGTCTTTCCCAATAAGTAATACCTATGGTTTTGAACTATCAGCATTCTTAATTATCATAAGCTAATAGCACTTACAAATTCTCAGTATTAAAAAAAATTCAATATTAGAAAAACGGCATTGGAAGCTGCTATTGCATGGCTCTTCTCACATTGCTATAATAAAGAGAATCCATACTGTTGATTTCATAAAATCAGTACTGAGTTCATATGAATTACAGATGTGAATTTGCTCTTAAATCTTCAAGTGAATTATAAATTTCACTGCATTTATCTTCAAAATCTTCATTTCTGTTTTTGTTAGATAAGTCAGTTTACGTTCTCTTAAGACAAGAAGTATTGGATCCTCCTAACTCTTCTCTCTGCTTCTAGCCTCTTCCCCATCAAGACCATCCTTCACAAAGATGCTAAAGTGATGTGCTTAGAGTAAAACATGGAAGAGATTATGTTACTCCCTCCTCTGCTCAGAAATCTTCTGTGGTTCCTAGTTGCCTCTACTACAGGGTTTCTTAACCCACAATCTGTAAACTTAAAAAAAAAGATAGCTCTATTTCAGTATAATTGGCTTACTGTGTCATCCCATGTATTTTATTTTATGCATTTGAAAACATTATTGTAAGAAGGTATCTGTAACTTTGCCAGACTGTCAAAGGGTTTCATGACATACAAGCTGTTAAGAATCCCAACTCAGGTATAAAATTAAAAAAAAAAAAGAATCCTTAGGCTGTCAAACCCATCTACAAAGCAAGCTCCCACTTGCATTTACCATCTTTTTTTTTTAAGTATTATTTCCCTTCCTATCCTTTCCATTCTAGTATATTGTCCTAACAGCTGGTCCCTGTATACCGCATTCCCTGTCTGACATCTTTGTCTTTGCACAGACATTCCACACTTTTCAGATCTCCTTCTGAGTTAGTTTCTTTCAAAGAGCAGTTTAGACATCACCTCCCATAGGAGGTCTTTTTTTGATCCTTCAGTCACTTCTAGTTAGTATTTTCCTCAGGAAATTCCTTTGTATACACTTTGTGTTTATTTACCTGTGTAAATGCTCTATCTGCTTAATAGAATGGAAGCTTCCTGGGGGCGGCTAGGTGGCAGCAGTGAGTAGAGTGTTGGCCCTGGAGTCAGAAGGACCTGAGTTCGGATCCTGCCTCAGACACTTAACACACACAAACAAAAACCTAGCCGTGTGACCTTGGGCAAGTTACTTAACCCCAATTGCCCTCCAAAAAATAAAGAATGGAAGCTTCTTGAGGTCAGGGAATATTTCACAGTTGTCTTCCAATCCCAGGTACCAGCACATTGTAGGTGCTGAATGAATGTTTATAGAATTGAATGAACAAAAGTATCCTTTTAGAATTATCAGAAATGAGTACACACATACGCTTTTTATACACACTAGTTTGTGAGTGTTTTTGAATCTTCAAATGTGTTAACTTCCTCTCTTGAAAGTATATTTTCCTTCAGCATAATCTATGCCCTTTCCTACCTGCTATGTACATTGTCAAGGGAAGAATCACTTATTTGGGAAGGTATATTTCTCAGGTATGAGAGAGGTGTAATGCCTGAATTTTCTTAGTTCAGGGTGTATTTCAGGATGAAACAAGGTACTTGTAAGTCATTGAAGAGTTAACAAAAAAGTTTATGTTGTCCAAACATGGCAAGAATAAGCAACAGGGCTGCAATCTCATTCATCTTTAGCTTTGGTAGAAACAGTTTCCTTTACCTCCTTAGGAAATCCTCTCTGGTCAGAGATCATCAGGGCAAAAAGCATGGTGACTTTTGAGGTCTCAGGCATCCCCCTCCTCTGAAAGATTCAGACTCCTCCTGCCTGGGACTTTTTTTTGCCCTTGGGTGACCAGGAAGCTCCACCTAGCAGTTTTGTCTACTTGTAGGGAAAGTTAATCCCTCTCTGAGGAAGAAAGGAGGAGTGGCCTGGTGTTGCCCCATGTTGGGAAAATGTATACAAAGTAAGAAGTCAAGGAAATAATCTTGTTCTGGGGGCACTTTGTCTCTTTGTGGGAAAAATAAACCCTGTTACAGGAGTGAAGAAGGTGGAGTGGGCCTAATGAAAGTACATTAGTCCTATCACATCAGGCTATAATAGTTTTAAAAACTCCTGTTTACATTTTACTTCAGTTTAGGGTGCATTCTTTCTTACAGTGGAAAAAAAATCAAACAAACCTCTCATTCTGCAGTTCTAAAATGTTGTCCTATTAGAGAGCATAGTTAAGTGAAGATAGTATTGGACCCAGAGTCAAAAAGACCCAGGTTCAAGTCCTCGCTCTGACACTTTTGATTGGGACCATGGGCAAATCAATTAATCCCACTGCTGCAGGCAGGTATCTGTCTACTGAGTTACAGATAGGTTAAAGGATTTTCTAGATAACATCACACATAGTTGACCTATTCTGCATATAATCTTCCATGATATTAGCAACTTAATATCTTCACTGCCAACTTTCAGTGACAAAGTAACTTAAATAGAGTCTGTATAGCAGTAAAATGTACCATTTAAAAAAAACTAGTTAGATGATTTTTAAATAGATAAGAATCTAATGAGAACAGAAAGGGAAGGGTAGGGTCAAATGTGGCTCTGTAGACAAATTTTGGATGCTGTTTAGAATAAAACTCAGTGATTCCTTGTCCTTCATTCTCATACATACATGCTAATTCCCCAGCTAGATTTTTAAAGTCTCAGGAAAGGGTCCCAAGTCTTCTGTTCTCTAACAGAATGTCAAACAGAAGTTAGATCCAAGATGGCAGAGTAGAGGCAGCAACCCAGTGGAATTCTCTTAACAATCCCCTTCAAATAACTTTAAAACAACTCTTCAAATCAAATTTTGGAGTAGCAATGCCAATAAAAGGTCAAAGTAAGACATTTTTCAGAGGTTGGAAAGAGAGGTCGGGGTCTGATCCAGAGTGCATACTATGGCAGTACCAGCTCCTTACTTTGGAGGCAGTTGCAACAGCAGTGGCAGCAGCAGCAGCTTTAGGAAGTCTCAGCCCATTTCTAGTGAGGGGGTCCGACAATTGATCAGAAAGTTTGCAGGGGACCCTTTGCTGGCACTGGGAGCAGCTGACATTGATTGGCAACTCTATTGCCAATAAACAGTTTTGGGTGGTAGTTCCAGGGAGGAGAAGAGTGCTTGTGGTTGCAGGAGAGCAGGGGACCTGGTCATATTTCCAAGACCAAGAGGAGTGATAGTACTTCTAGCTGCAGAAGAGCAGAAGCCCTTCCTGGGTAAAGACCAGAGCTCAAACCAGGGGAACAGTGATCACACCTGTCTTCAGATCACATCCCCTCAAAAATGCCAAAAACTTGTAGACCTCACCAGAACAAGCTCTAAATACAGCAGCATGAAAAAACCTGGAGCTTGGAATAGTACCTCCCCACCCCAAGGGGAGCAAATCCCAACTTCAAAATATAGTTCAAAGTCAAGAAAGGCTGGAAAAATGAGCAAACAACAACAAAAGAATATGACCATATAAATTACTACAGTGTCAGGAAAGACCAAAGTAGACACTTAGAAGAAGACAACAGTGTGAAAACAGCTGAAAGCAAAACCTCAAAGAAAAAATACCACTTGGACCCAAGGCCAGCAAGAATTCATGAAAGACATAAAGAAAGAGATTACAAGTGGTGGAGGAAAAATTGGGAAAAGAAATAAGAGTGATACAAGAAAATTATGAGAAGAGAATTTAACAGCTTGGTAAAAGAAGGACAAAAAATACTGAAGAAAATAACACCTTAAAAAACAGAATTGGTTTAATGGTAAAAGAGGCATAAAAATTCACTAAAGAGAACAACTACTTAAAATTGAATTGACGAAATGGTTAAAGAGGTATACCAGCTCATTGGAGAAAATAATTCCTTAAAAATCTTTGACCAAGAAAATAGATCAAAGAGATAATTTGAGAATTATTGGAATATCTGAAACGTATGTTAAAAATAAAAAGGACCTAGACATCATATTTCAAGAAATTATAAAGGAAAACTGCCGCAAAATCTTAGATCAGGAGCAAAATAGAAAGGGAAAGAATCAGCTGATCACCTCCTGAAAGAGATCCCAAAATAAAAACTCCCAGTAATATTATAGTCAAATTCTAGAGCTCCCAGGTCAGGGAGAAAACACTTCAAGCAGTCAGAAAGAAATAATTTACATATGGTGGAGCCACAGACAATATCACATGAGATTTAATAGCATCCAAGTTAATGGAGCAGAGGCCTTGGAATAGCATATTCAAGAGGACAAAGGATCTAAGATTAAAATTGAAATAGAGGATATTGAAGCCTTCCTGAGGAATAGACCAGAGCTGAATAGGAAATCTGACATTCAAACACAAGACCCAAGAGAAGCTCAAAAAGGCAAACAAGATAGAGTAATCATAAGGGATTCAATAAACTGTTTACCTTTCTATGTGGGAAAATGATGTATGTTAACTCCTAAGAACTTTAACATTAATAGCACAGTTAGAAAGAGGCTACATAGACAAACGGCACAGATGTGAGTTGATTATGTTGGGATGATCATTTTTAAATAAAAGATGGGATGAGAAGAAGGGTGTACTGGGAGAATAAGGAAGGGAGTAGTAGAATGAGGGAAATTGTCTCACATAAAAGAGTTATGCAAGGAAGAACGTTTATAGTGGAGGGGGGAATGGGGAGTGGTGGCAGACAACACTTGATTTTTACTCCCATTAGAATTTGTTTGAAGAGGGAAGAATATACAGTCAGTTGGGTATAGAAATCTATCTTATCCAATAGGGAAGTAGGAGGGGAAAGGGATAAGAAATTTTCTTTTTGGCGTGGGAGGATGATAAAAGTGAATGGATTGGGGGCAGCTAGGTGGTGCAGTGAATAGAGTACTGGCTCTGGAGTCAGCAGGACCTGAGATCAAATTCAGCCTCAGACACTTAACACTTAATAGCTGTGTGATCTTGGGCAAGTCACTTGACCCCAATTGCCTTGCCTTGTCCCCTCCAAAAAAAAAAAAAGTGAATGGATTCAGGATAGCAGTTATCAGAAGCAAAACAGACTTTTGAGGAGGGACAAGATAGAAAGAAAAGGATAAAGAGAACAAAATAATATGGAAGGAAATATACAGTTGGTAGTCATAACTGTGTATGTGATTGTGAATGGGATGAGTTCATCCATAAAATGGAAGTGGATAGCAGAATGAATTAGGAACCAGAATCCAACAATATCTTGTCTACAAGAGAGACACTTGAAAACAGACAGACACACAGAGTTAAAACAACTAGAACAAAATCTGTTATACTACAGCTGAAGCAAAAAAGACAGGGATGGCAATCATGATCTCAGACAAAGACCTAATTTTAAAAGATAATCAAGGAAACTATTTTGCTAAAAGGTACTGTGGACAATGAAGTAATATCAAAAAAATTTAAGGGCCAACATCTCTGATAAAGGCCTCTTTTCTAAAATATATTGGAAACTGAGTCAAATGTATAAAAACAAGGTTTTTAGAAGAAGAAATCAAAGCTCTCTACAGTCATATGAAAAAATGCTCTACCACTATTGATTAGAAAAATGCAAGTTAAAACAACTCTGAAGTACCATTTCACATCTATCAGAAATGACAAATCCTGGAGGGGATGAGGGAAAATAGGTACACTAGTAAACTTTAAAAAAGGTATTGTGAACTGGTCTGATCATTTTGGAGGACAATTTGGAACTGTGCCCAAACAGTTAAAAAATTGTGCGTACGCTTTTACCCAGCAATACCACTACTGGGCCCGTATCTCAAGGAGATCGAAGAAAAAGCAAAAGGACTTATATGTACAAAATATTTGTAGCAGCTGTTTTTTGTACTGGCAAAGAATTAGAAATTAAGGGGATGATCATCAATTGGGAAATGACTGAATAAGTTGTGGCATATAAATGTCAGGGAATACTATTGTGCTATGGGAGATGGTGAGTAGGTGGTTTCAGGAAACATGGCAAGACCTATATGAACTGCTGAAAATTGAAGTGAGAAGAACCAGGAGATCATTGTGTACAGTAATAGCAATGTTGTAATGATGATCAACTGTGAAATACTTGGTACAGTGATCCAAGACAATTCCAAAGGAGTCATGATGAAAAAAATCCTGTCTACTTCCAGAAAGAGAACTGATGAACTCTGAATGCAAATCGAAGTATATTTTTTTCTTATTTTCTTTATTTTTCCATGGTTTTTTGTGTGATATAGCTATCATGGAAATATTTTCCACAGGGGAAAAAAAGAATGCCAAGCATAGAACTGATACTTATTTACTAACTCAATAAACCACTTAAAAAGAAAATCTTAACATAATGGAAAACTGAATCAAGGTGTGAGTTTTGCAGCTTTTCCATATCCATCTCAGATAACTTGCAGTTTTATGGTTAGGGAAATCAGACTTTGGTGCTAAGCCAGCTTAACTAAGATCTCTGATGGAAGACTGAAGTGATGACAATCACTTTTAATATGTACCAACCTGGGAGGGTAGGGGCAACTTCTTGAACCATGCCAGACCTCCAGCAGCCTGAACCAAAACATACTTACCTACCATTGCTTCAATGCCTATGTTGAGACTCTTCATAACCCTGACATTGTCAAGTTACTGTTCCAAGCATGTTTTCTAATTTACTAAAGAGTATTGCCTGGCATGGTGATGCAGGTAGTCAGGGGACAGAAGAATAAATGCATGAGCAAAAATTAGATTTATTTGAGGCTATGGAAATAAACAAAAACATGAATGATGTTTTATTAGAAAAGCAAGTATCCCAGAATCAAGTTTTGGTGTTCACCATATACATTCCAGGGAGGTCCTGTTATGTGCTCGAGAATAGTCATGTTTGGCTTTAGAGTGTAAAGCTTCATTCCAGCCAGTTAGGGGGAGGGAGAGAGCAAAAAAGGGAGGGGGATGTGGGGAGATAGGTAGTAATAGATAAAATATGCATAATAAAATTTGTAAGATTATTATCTATACATTTTGAATAAAGGAAACATAAGCCCAGTCAGATAGAAGGATGTCTTTCTGGGTGAGATGGCCATAGGAAAAGATGTAAAGTTTTTCTTCCACATTTCATCCTCCCCCTGAACATCAGAATCTATTTTCTCCCCACAAAAAGCTGAACATGAAGTGTAATGCCATGTACATGCTAAGTCTGATTAAAATTTTCTTCATTCTTTGATCATCTGCAGATTAAACTTGGAGTGGAGTTATTTGTTCTCTGACCCAACATTTTTGGATACGTGGCATTTCATGTGAGCAAGGAAATAAACATGCTTAAAAACAAAGTCAGAGAAAATTGTAGATTCAGTCAAATCCTTGAGATGATTACTTAGGGTTTTGGTTTGAGAATAGCAAGCAGATGCAAACACTACTTCTATCCACCTTTAGTTTCAGAGTTGGCTTTCCATCATTCTTGTAAAGAGAGCTAGATCTTGGTGAGTTCCTAGAATATGATCTTTTTAAAAACGATTTGCATAAAAAAGGAATTTGACTAAAAGAAAACGCTCCTGGAAAATGATCCTGTAATATCTCATCTTCATTGCCATCTTATTATATCAACTTTTAGACTGTCCCAGGACAGCAGGACAGAGAGCAGAATTTGTCCCAGCCAACATTCAACCTCCCAGAAATTTGGAGAAAATTTGGGGCCTTTCATCCCCCCAGATGGCCATTAGGATGAAGGCTTTTCTGGGAGAAGATCCAAAATCATCTCAGATGTGTAGGTTTTGGACTTTATTCAAAAGGGCTGCTTCATGGAATCTGAGCCAGTCCCAAGGTCAAATCAGTTTATTTAGGCAGGTTTATCAGCAAACAGAATCCATTTTTGTGATCTATGTGTAGCTCAGCCTAATGGCACATACTTCTATCTCAAAAGGCAAGATAATTTAGCTTTAAAAAAATAAACTAAATTTTATTAATTTGAGAGTATTAACATTTTGGTTTAATTTTAGTAAATAAAACAGAATAATTCAGTATGAAATTTTGCCAATAAAATACTCTAGTCTACATTTAAAAAAAATCTATTCTTTTTACTCCTCATGAGGATGTACATGTGATGAAAGACACTTAGGTATTTATAACCAAAAAGAAAAAAGGAAGGAAGACAAAAAGTCACAGTGTTTATTTTAATGAGCCCACTCTTGGGCAGAATTTTATGTCATTTTTTCTTTTACTCTGTTGTATTTTGGATTTTCTTCCTGTTCTCTCATACCTGCTGTTAGATCAAATGGTATGGCTTTAAGCTAAGGACTTCTACAAAGTACTGTAAATCACATCCCTATCTTCTCATTTAAAGCCAGCAGGACATCCCATCATGCCTACCTTTTAATTAGGTGATATTTTGATCAGTATTCTCCTTCATTAATGATCAGTTTCCTTAAGTCAATGTACCATTTAACTACCAAATATTAAGTTCCTTATCATATCACAAAGAGAGTGGAAAGAAATGGTGGTAATATGGGTAGGCTGGGGGTGAGGAAGAGATGTGTGTGTGACTCAGCAAAAGCCTTCCTTGTTTTTGTTGGAGTTACTACAAATTTAAACTATTGGTGAAATGGTTTACTACGGGCAGAATTCTGATTTAGATTTTTGTCTTTTTATCCCCAGCACCTGGCTCAGTACCAGGCCTGTTAGTCAGTACTTAATAAATACTTCATGAGTGATTTTTAAAAATTAATTAATTGATTGATTAGATGACTCTTTGCCCTAGCAGTCCCTTATTTTTTTTTTTTGAAGGTCTGAGTCTTTATAAATTTGTTTTTTAAACTAAAAATAGATGAAGACTTCCTCATTGGGCTTCTCTGAGCAATAATGACTGGGCTGCTTTTTGTTCACATCTCTGTTCACATTCAGATTTGAGATAGCCCATTATTATCTTAATGTCTTTCTCACATTCTGCTACTGCTTCTGCCCCAGTCTTGATTGTGCTGTTTTGTGTTCTAATATTTAATGCAGCACATTTTATGTTACTCTTTTTTATTTCATTTTATGTGCTGCATTATAGTATGTATTTCACTGTTGGATCTAAATTGGGGAAGGGAATCCTGCTTTGTCCTTGTACTATAATGAAGATAGAGTTTGTTAATATAAATGT
Organism: Gymnobelideus leadbeateri; assembly: GCA_011680675.1. Taxonomy (NCBI): domain Eukaryota; kingdom Metazoa; phylum Chordata; class Mammalia; order Diprotodontia; family Petauridae; genus Gymnobelideus; species Gymnobelideus leadbeateri. Next base: position 108,491 of record WOXC01009031.1, on the reverse strand, counting down.
AAACTGCTGTCTTAGGTGCATCATCACATGAAGACTGCTTCATAATTGAATATGTTGGTACTGGATACATTTAGAAAATTACAGTCCCTAAACACCTACTCAGAGAGAGAGATGAACTTAATGGTTTATTGTATACAGTTTCATTTAAAAATATTTTAGAGGAGTGACTTATTTGTGAAAATGTGTACAGTGGAAAGTAATGATGGGAACAGCGGAACAGTTAAAGAAAATATATATGCAGCAATTACATTCAACATTTATTAGGATCCTTGTCTTGAAAGTTGGATATTTTTAAGGGTTTCAAAATATGGGTATTAAAATTAGATTAGTCTGAGAGAAGAAATAAGTTTCCAGAAACACTTTAAGGACACATTGCATTCTTTAATAAGTAGAACTATAAAGCACGTTACTTTTTATTAAATTATCTGCCTTACCAGAGCAATATTCTGTTTAAATGTATATAAAATGTTAAAAATGACAGGGTAATTTCTATTTCAAACCTTTCTTCATTTTCTTAGTGATGTAGAGAAATCATTCATATAGCTATATCTATACTTATATACAGTATATATATATATATAGAGAGAGAAATATAAATGTTTAAAAATAAATATTGAAAATATTGAAACATAAATACTACATATGTGTGTATGCACACATACTGTAAAATGTTTGTAAGTGTACCAACCATTAATGCTGAATTATGACAATTCTTATTTGTCAACAACTAAATGTTTTGTGTTGAAAAGAGTAACATGAGAAACATGAAGGATTTGGAACAAAAAGGTGCCATGCTTAAATTTTTTTTTACAATTACATTAAAAAATATTAAGTGTTTCTCAGGCTTATTCAAGCCTTTAAAAAGTAAATTAATCACATTCATTTTAACATCAGTGTGATTGAACTGGTTATTCATGATGTTTTCTAATATAGATTCCTTAACATGATAGTTGATGGATATTTAGTCATGCACAAAACTTCATGGATATTTTTATTTTGTGAGATCTGACTTCATAATATGAATATTGGGTTTTATTTAGTTAAAAGACATTTTCAAACAGAGTGCCCCACCTTTTTTTTTTCATCTGCTGTGCTAAATTCTGGTTTAAATAATTACCAGTAGGTTTAAAGTCTTAAATGAAATTGTGGGAGATTAGAAATCTGAGCCCGTCATTCATGTTCACTCTAGACTTCGCAAACTGAGTCCCAATAAGGTTGAGCTTTGTACTCTATTTAAAACAGTCTCCATCAGAGCAGTTTTGCCCAGGAAAATAAAGATGATATCTGTATCATCTATACCCAATAGTATCAAAAGAGAACTGAGGAAATGGTTGTAAGAATGCCTTTATCCCTGTAGTTAAACTGGAAGGAGGATGTGGATTTTAACTGCTTTCCATATTTAAAACTGTCAACTTGTGAAAAACAGGGGTTAAAAAGGATGAATATCTTTGTACCTTAATGGGAGAACTATTTCTGTAATAGTATCAAAGATAAACCAGTATATTAGGAACACTAAATGATAAAGGGTGATAATATGCCATTCTTGAGACTTCTTGGCTCTTACCTAACACATCAGAAAGTGATTGTTGAATTTTAAATAGCCATACAAATGGATGACATAGAAATTTAACTTTGCTTTGACCTTATTCTAATTCACAAGATGACTGCAAAATGACTTTGTTGCATCTGAATGTATGCTGGATGCTAAATCACTCCAGAGTATAAAATCTTTGTTTTGGCATAATGTTGATGCATAAACATTTGTACCCCATACTAACCCTATAAACATCACAATCCATCAGTACAATTACAAAAAAGATTGTTTGTTTTCACACTTAAAGCAGACATGAAATAGAGTGTCCTTAACTTAATCACCACCTTGATTTACCACATTTGCATATATTTGCATATTAATTGGACTACAGATTAAAATTGGTTTTGTAATTTTAATTAAGTGTCCACAAAGGTAAATGATTAGAACTGTTTAAAATACATTCTGACATAAATAGCAGTAAAAGCTTTTGTGATGATGTTTTTGTGGAATTACATTCAGAAAGTGGCCTTTTTATGATAGTAATTTTAATCTTAAATAGAATTATACAGTCAAACAGAACTGTGGATTCATAATCATTTTTTTCAAGATTCATTTAATATTTTGCTGATTTGCAGCACTTGATGAAAATGTACTGTAGGTTTAGCTGATTACAAAATTAGGCCTCCAGAGCTGATAAACTGAGGGTTTAAACCCATAGTCTTTAGATGACTGTCTTGAATACTTGAAATGTATATCTCAGTATCTGTATCTATGAGTGTCCCTGTGTTGTTTTCTCTTTCATGTGATCTTTTCAGAATCCTCTTTTAATGATTTATCCTTTTAAAATCACCTTTAAATCACCTTAAGGGCCCCTTTCATTTCCATTTGGAATTAGGGAGGATATAAAGTATTTCAAGTTCATGATAGCATATTTTTGGTATTTAGAAGAACCACCCTGGCATCATCAAGGAAAACGGAATACCATAGTTAAGAATAAGCTCCCTGGCATAGTAACAGGTCATACATTCTGGTGAACTCCCCTTAAGATGGGCACTGTTCTAATTGGGAAGCAAACCATTTTTTCAATCCTAGTATGTTTAAAGTGTGGCATTTGCTTTCTCTTATACCAGACAGAAAATTGGTTTTACCAGACGGTTACTGGATGCCTAGCACCCCTTTCTTCCAGCTGGCATTTTCCTGTTTGGATCATTTTAAATCTTGGATGCTGAAACCCTCCCCACTCCCAGCTGCCACTTTCTTCACTGGCGGTACCCTAGTCTCAGCTCCCTGATGCTTCCTTGCACCCAGCTGCTACTTCTCTGCCTGGGCTCCTGGCTGTTTAGAGTACGCATTGGAGATGATGGGCTAAATAAGCCTTTCCCTATGAACAACTCTAAATTTACCCTCTATTATAAGCTATAATGTTTTTAATTTGTGAATGAATGATGTACAGCAGGTTTCTAAGTAATAAGATAATAATAGGTAGATAGTTTCATTGTAAAGTTCATGAAGATCATACCATTTACAAATTTTAGTGAACTTCCTAATATGAGAGGAAAGAGAGAAGGCATCATTGTTAGTAGTAAATCGATACATGCTTAAGAACCAGGTTTGAAATCCTAATATGCTATCAGAATTTGTTTGGGGATTCAAAATTCTATTGCACGTTCTGTCATATCTGACCGACCATATTATGTGAGGTAATTCTAAAAGTATGGAGAGCTGGGGGTTGGGGTCAGGAGAGGCTCCATTTTTTCTGTCTTTCTGTTCAGACCTTTAATTTTGTTGATACAGGAAACTCATAGTGAGGAAACCCTTTACCGTTACAAATCAGAAACTGTTCTACAGTTTTAGAGAGTTTCTTGGGTGCATGTAATAGTTAAGTGACTTGCCCCAGAGTCAGTCAAAGCTGGTTAAGGTCAGGAAGTGTTAGATCCAGGTCTTTCACACTCAGACATTGAACTTCTATCTACTACACCACACCAAGGAGGTCATTGTTTTTGAAATGCTTCAAAAATTCATTGAGCTTTTTCCTTTTGTTGTTATCATAAAAGAGTCTCTAGAATTGAAATATGTTGAGAATTTTTATCTCTGGGAAACAGTCTTAATTCTGCTTTCACTTTTATTCCAGTAGCATGTTTTATGTATAAACTTTTTATTTTGTGGCATGCTATTCTGATATATGACACAGAAATGTATGATGAAGCAAGAAATATGAGTTCATCCTTTTTAGCCCAGCTTCACTGGATTGAAGAGCTCGTAATTGTTCCTGCTTCTCTTTACTAGTAATCATAAGATCTTCCCTGAACAGAATTGTGTAGAGTTAAGTCTCTCTTCTGTGCTTTCCTATGGCTCATTTGGTACCTTCTTCTTACCTTTTGGCATCTCTTACATTCACTTATTCCCCATTTCCCTCATACTAAGACATACTAATACTCTTCAGGTTCCATGTTCTATCTTACCATCAATTACCTGAACAAAACTCTGAAAGATCTTACCAACATGGAAAGGCTGTGTTTTTTGCAGGTCCTCGAAATGGATTTTGAGAGAGCAAGTGTTCTTTGTTCTATTTTCTCATTGTCCTTTTTTCTGCTAAAGAAGCAAGCAATCCGTTCCCGATGTGGAAAAGAGTGTTTAATGTACTTAGATAACACTGAGGTGAAAACACACTAGGTTTATCATTGCATTTTAAAAGAGAATTTTAGAGTGCCCTAACCCAAAGGATTCCTGTGTTGGTGAAAATTTAAAGGACTATGACAGGCCATGTAAAGGGGAGATATTTCTGAATAGATGAACTCATCAAATCACAAGAAAGTAAGTAGCTGCCTACATGTATGGCTGACCCTGATCTAGCCCTATTTAACCATCTTCCATTTACTTCTACTATATATCCTAAGTCACTAGTTTATGAGAATCAATCCATGCATCTTTTTACAGTAAAATACTTTTGGTGTTTCTTTAAAACACAGATTCCTAAAAAAAAAAAAAAACCTAACAAGAGTAGATTAGAAATGACAAGCAGAATACGCAGGTCAAATCCCATTACAGTAAACTTAGGGAGATGTCCAAATTCTCGTGGAATTTCATTGTAATGAATGATTTTCAAAATAAGTTCAAGATATACTGATACACAAGGAAATTCTCTTTTTATTTAGATTAACTAAAATAAATGGTGCTTTCTGATGTACAGACCACAAACAGTAATTTTCTAAAATGTGGGTAATATAGAAGAATTCAAGCCCAATTCTTTTGCCATATCTCCTTTTTCTTCTGCCAGAATCGACTGTTTGCACTGCTGTCATTCTTTCTCATGAAGAAAACTCTTTCCTATTTCCCTGATTAATTAAGACTCTGGAAGAAAAGGTTATTTCTTGACTAGACAGTTCTCTTATATCTGGTGCACATATACTGAATCAGGTGGTTGATTTTTCCCCCCTTTTATCTTTTGGACAGTGATTGAAAAACAGGCTATTTTTTACTTAATAGTCAGTTCATAGTACAGTATCAAACTTTGGTGTAATGAGGTCAACAGATCATTTTTACCATAGGTCAAATCTTGGAAACATCATAATTAGAATTTGCTTTATTATAGTGTTTATTGAAATGGCATTTGACCTAGTCAATTTCCTGTTAGACTTTTTAAACCTGATTTTCTTTGGGCCTATCCTGATTTCTTTCAGACTCTGAATGCTGATTTTCATGGTATTATGCTGTTTGTTTAGTTGTCCAGGAAATGCTGTACTATTTGATGTGGTATTATTAACATCAAGCAGACAATTCAATGACTAGCCCATAGTGCCCATAGGTATGGGTGCTAAATGATGGATGAAGTATTCCTTGTGGGTAGACAAAATGAAATCAGTTTTGTTGTGTTTAGGTCATCTCAAAAGATTCAAAATAATGACATTTTGTTCTCCTACACCTCAGTTTTTATTGGCCCTTCTTTTTCTCTATCTAGACCATACTTCAGACTTTAAAAGACTGGTGATTTCATCCACGTGGGTACTAATTCCTTCCACCTTTGCAGAGCTCAGTCCTTTCAGAAGTCAAGCCAAGTCAAGTCATTTATTAAGCACTTACTTTGTTCCAGCCTTTGTGCTAAATTTTAGAGAGATAAAAAAAGTAAAAGTTCAAGGAACTCATAGTCCCATGGGAAATAATTTGTAAACAACTGTATATGTGCAGGATATATATAGAACAGAAGCCTGGAGACTGAGGCAAGGAGAGTAGAGCCAACGTAAATCTTGGCACAGGCAAGAGACAGAGTGTCTAATGTGAGGAACAGTGAGAAGGTCAATTTTACTGTATTGTGGAGGTTCATGAGTCGATAGGAACCTCATTCTCCCCCAGTCCCGCACAAAATCTGTTTCTACTACCTGAAAAACTCAAAGCCATTCTACTTTAGGAGGAACTTCCAGAGTTTACATTTTACTGATATAGCCTTCAAGAACCAGATCAAGGACTCACACAGCGAAATTAGGAATACAAGTCAAACTTTAATGTAGGTAGGACAAAAAATTATATAAAATAAGTTCAGATTCATTGGCTTCCAGAAACAAGGTGCAAAAGACACGGGAGATTTTCTTATACCAAACCTTTGTCTTGTCCTCCTTTCTGTTCTTCATATCTGAGGTAACTAGGGTATCCTCGTTGCCATTTTCTACCCTAAAATTCTGATTACAAAGATGTGGAATTATGGCTATCCCAGATTTTTTGTATAAATTTATTTTACCATCTGAAATAAAGATGTAACTGAATAGCAAAATGATGTAAATCAAATTATATTTTTCCAGTAATGTGATCTGAGGTCAGAGTGTTATATGTCCATAATGTAGGAGAAATGGTTCTAATTTAGGAAGAAAGAGGCATGCTATTCTTTTTAACTGTCTCTTTAAAAAGCATATTGCCCCCCATTACAAAAAAAAAACAGAAAAGGATATAAATTTAAAAAAAAAAATCTGAGACACAAGCTTCTACCTTTTGTTCCACTGGGACTATAAATAATGTTATGTTAGCTCATACCTGCCACATTTGTTGACTAATTTTTTTTAAAAAGTATGGCAGAATATTTTATAATAAAATTTCTTAAATTCAGGGACACCTATATTTAGTTAATACTTGTTGAAGGCCTCTATATTTTAACTTTGGTACTAATTGAGATATAAGATGATAATTTTAAAGCACTTAGCATGGTGCCTGGCACATCGTGAACACTACATAAATGTTGGCTATTATTGTTAATATAATATTAATTAGCTATTAGTTATAATATAATATTGATTGTTATAATATGATATTATTAATATTACTAATTAATATATTAATAATATAATCAGTAATTAGTTATAATATTAATTATCTATTAATAGCCAACTTTTATATAGTGTTCATGATTTGCCATGGTGAATTCAAAGTAATACTAATAAGGCATTTTGTTATCTAAGTTTGGGAAACGCTATGGTTATTGCCAAATCCATTTTGAAAATGCACTTATGTGGGCTGTACTTTAACTAATTGATTTTTTTCAGCATTACCTTCTTACCCCGTTGAAATCTCTACCTATCCTCAAGACAACACATTCTCTGTAATTTCTTCTGCACTGTCCTCAGCTAAAAGTGATTATTCTGTCTTAATCTAGAGACTTTTCTTAGGATTTTATCTCGGCCATTCCTTTGCCCTCATCAAAATGTAGCTCTTTTGTAAATGTCATAATCTCCCTCTAGATCAAAAGCTTCTTGAGGGAAGGGTCTATGTTTTATTTGATCTATATATCTCCAGCATTGTTGTATTCCACAGTGTTGTATTCTGCTCATAGTCAATATGTAATAAATATTTGCTTTATTAAATTATTGAACTTATACTATCATTATACTACTTAAACCTTCATTCCAACTGGAGTTACTTTGGAATATTTGAAGAATCATTATCAAAAATAGAAAATGAGGGGGTGGCTAGGTGGCACAGTGAAGAGAGCACCAGCTATGGAGTCAGGAGAACCTGAGTTCAAATCCAGCCTCAGACACTTAACACTTACTAGCCATGTGACCTTAGGTAAGTCACTTAACCCTAATTCCCCTGCCTTCCCCCCTCCAAAAAGCAAAAAAAAAAAAATAGAAAATGAGTCTTTATATTTTTGAACACTCACTTATCCCTGATTGACAGTTTGATTTTGCATTTTCAGTTTAGGTAGACAGAATTATATATATTGAGTACACTAAATATGGTTACTCCCTATATGTGAGCATTTGCTAAGAAGTATAATTATTTTAAGGCCTTGAATTTAATTCACTCATTTGAAGCAATATAAGTTAGTTTAAATATATTGAATTTTACATATCTATAGAATAAGGAAGATATAGCTGTGTTATTACTCCCAGGCATACATAAAATTTTGTGAGTTGAATTACAGAAATGTTGTATGACCAACCATTCTGTTCACATGATGAAAGATTATTTTGAGTCTAAGTGTCTAAATGCATGGACATCACAACACAAAGAAACTAGTTCAACTGTAAATCACAGGTAATACACAGGCATTTACACTCCTAAGCATACTATTAGTTTTTTGGTGATTAGCAGTAAAATATTAGCCTATGAAACGAAATTGAGGAAATAATTTTAGAGTACTAGGGGAAACTTCAGTTTTAGCTAATGTTAAAAAAATTGCAAATGAATGAGTAGTGGTTATGTTGAAGTTGATTACTATTGTCCACTAAAATAGGATCATAAATGTAATATAATAGTATACTTTATCTTGTGTCATTCATAAAAACTATTCAAAAACATATGAATTTTTTACATCCTGAATTATTTCATAGCCCCTGAAAAAGTAGACCTTTGATGTCTCGGTGATAGTTTAAACATTTTCCATATGTGATATAGGTACAACAGAGCTTTGATCAAATGAGATAATAAATATTACATATAATATACCAAAAAAGTTAAATATTAAGTTCTTAACATAATTTTGTGTGTGTCTGTATAATATTAGAAGAGTTAAGATGTTTCAAAATGCCATCAATAAAAATAGGGAAGTTATGGAGAGTGGAAGGTTTTGAATTCAGGGTGTAATGGAGGGTCTGAACTAAAGTGGTGGCTGAGTGGAGAGGAAGGAACATAAGGGTATATGTTAGGGATGTAAAATAAGATTTGATGAAATAAATGCGATGAGTAAGAGTAAGGGGTAAAGGAATGTCAATTGCTGTCTCCACAGTTAACAGTGATGTCTTCATTGTCAAATCTAGTGGTGATTTCCCAATCCTTTCCTTCTTGACCTCTGTACAGTCTTTGACACTGTCAGTAATCCTCCTCTTAATTACATTACGTTCTTATTAATTAATGTAATTAATTCTTATTTACATTTCCATCTCTCTACATTGCTCTCTTTTGGTTCTCCACCTACCTATCTGACTCTGCTTCTCAGGTTCTTTTGTTGGACGGTCATCCAGGCCATACCTGCTAGTTAGAGTGTCCCCTAGTATTCTTTCCTAGATCCTCTTTTTCTTCTCCCTCTATAGTGTTTTGCTTGATGATCTCATAACCTTCCATAGATTTAATTAATGTCTCTGTGCTGATGATTATGAAATATATTTGTCCAGCACTAACCTCTCTTCTGATTTCCAATTTCACATTTCTGACTGTTTATTGGACACCTCAGATTAAAAATCCTTTAGACACCTTAAACTCACCATGGCCAAAATTGAATTCATTATATTTTCCACCTCCCTCCCTAAACTCTCCCCTCTTCCAAAATAGATCTCTCATATACTCTCCGTTTCTTTCCTTGGGCACTGCCAGCACCTTGGTGCATGCCCTCATCACCTAATGCCTGGACAGTGGTAATAATCTTCTGGTTCTTGTCCCATCTCTCCCCATTCCAGTACATCCTCTACCAATGTAGATCATAAGAAAGTGATCTTACTAATGCTCTGACCATGTCACCAAAGTCTATAGCGGCCCTGTTACCTCTTGGACCAAGTATAAAATCCTCTGTTTGGCTTTTTCTTCACAACTTGGCCCTTTTATACCATTCCATTCTTCTATGTTACTGGTCTCCATTCACTCTGTGAATGTTCCTGGCCTCTTTTCTGTCCTCACACAAGACACTCCATTTGTCTACCCAGTGCCTTTTTACTTCCTGTCCCACATGCCTGAAATGCTCTTTCCTTGATTCTGCCTCCTGCCTTCCAACTTTTAGCCCAAATCCCATCTTCTACAAGAAGCCTTTCTCTGTCCTCCTCAATGCTATTGCCTTCCTCTACGCTATCCTGTATATATCTGGTACGAGGGCTTGTGAAACCCTTTTCAGGATTGCTCACCTATCTTTGTAGTATCTGCCTGCCACCCAACTCTCACCTGGGGCTCCAAGAAGCTTTAGTATGCACAGTGGCCACACCCCAGTAAAAGTGTCTTGGTGAAAGGGCTAAACCAGATTGAAGATATCCGATAGGCCTCAAACCTGTCAGTGAGTTAGGGAGATGTCTACCCCAAGCATGTGAAGACTTTCCCCAGGGGAATGGGCAGATGAGAACAGTTTGATCCAGTGGTCATGAAAGAGGCTGAAGCAGGCTCTGTGGAACTCTTCGAGCGTTGAAGATATCAAGGTCATCCACTGCATCTGGGGCCTTCATCAGTCATCTTGTTTTTTGTCTTGCCACTGAACTTTGATGACTCTGGGGGAGAGTGAGGCTGACGACTTGGTGCCCAACTCTGCCTCACTTAAATCCACTCACTTGAAAGTCAGCATCACCCTGTGATATCACTGGTCCTCTTCAGAAATCAAGAGTCAGCAACAGCAATAGGGAAATAGAGAAGAGGGGTGGGATTGGGAAGAGTTCGAGGTTACCTATTGAAAAAGTACAGATATTAATTTGAAATGTCCATTAGGAAGTTGGTGATATGTGACCACAGTTCAGGAGACAGACTGGATCTGGTTAACTTTGGGAGTCATTTGCATAGAGATGATAATTAAACCTGTGACAACTGATGAGGTCACTAGTTGAGAGAAAATAACTAGGAAACAGAAAGCATCTCGGAACGAAGACTTGGTATAAACTCACAGTTAATAGGTATGACATGGATGAAGATACTATAAAGGAAACTAAGAAATCATTTTCAGACAGGTGGGAGGAGAACCAAGAGATCCATGCTATGCAGACCCACAGGAGAGAAAACATTCAAGAGGAGAGAGTGGTCAGCATTATCGGTGCATAGAGAGATCAAGAAGGATGAGAACTGAAAAGAGGTTATTTTTTGGCAATTCAGAGTTCCTAGTTAGCTTTTTTTTTTTTTTCAAATTGAATTAATTTTATTTTCAAAGATCACCTTTTCTGTTTTCCACTTCATTCTCCCTCTCTACCCCATTGAAAAAGCAAGAATAACTAAACCCCTGTTCCAAGCATGTTTTTAAGCAAAACAATTGGCCATCTTTTTTAAGATATGGCCATTCAAAGATCTGAGCCTATCCCTTCTCAGTCAGGAGGTGGGCAGCAATGTTTCATCATTAGTCCTTAGGAATTCTGATTGGTCATTGTGTTGATCAAAGTTCCTGAGTATTTTTTTTTAATATTTTGTTTTACTCAACCAAGATCCAACTTTTTACCTTCCCATATCCCCTCCCATCCTACCTCCCATCTCCCTCCCCCACTGATCCCAGTGACATCATTGGCATTAAAACAAAACATGTATTATAATCATTTAAAACAAATTTGTGCATTGACCATGTCCTAAAAAAGTTATCTCATTTTCTGCATTCTGTGTTTTTCATCTCTAACAAGAGGTGCATATCATGTTTCAACGTTAGTGCTCTGAAATCCTGGTTGATCATCATATCAGAAGATAAGAGTCCAGCACAATAATATTCTATCACATTTATATGTCATATTTTCTTCATCCATTCTCCAATTTATGGGCACCTGTTCAGATTCCCATTCTTTGCCACCTCAGAAAAAGCAATAAATATATTTGTATTGCTAGGAAGGAGGAGTCTCAGAATGATTTCTTTTGAACTTCAAAGGGGATGTTCTAGCATTTGTTGAAGAAGTTTATATTTACCCTATCTATAATTTATAACATTATGAATTGTATATGCTTTTTGGCCCTCATCTAGACTGATAGGTCTTAATTTTAACTATATTTTCATAAAGAAGCATATTTAATACTAAAGCTATTTAAGTTCTCCTTCTAGGCCTTTTCCATGCCCTTTTCTATGACCATCAATACCCAGTGTACTCCAGGCATATGTACAGTATGGTTTGAAACTCCCTTCAGCACTTTGGAGAGAAAGAAATGCAAAAACCTGCTTTGTTGTTGAGTCATTTCATTCATGTCCCACTGTCCATGTCTAACATCCCCATTTCGGATTTTCTTTGTAAGGATACTGGAGTGATTTACCATTTCCATCTCTAGCTCATTTTATAGATGAGGAACTGAGGCAAACAGGGCTAAGTGACTTTCCCAGGGTCACACAGTTAGTAAGTGTCTGAGGTCAGATTTGAACTGAGGTCCTCTTGACTCCAGGGCTGGTGCTCTATGCACTGCACCACCTGCCCATCCTAAAAGTTTGCTAGAGGCAGTAATTTGACAATATAGCAGTAAATGAATGAATGTGGAAGGCAATTTACTAAAAAATCACAATCTGTGTGGATTTGAAAAGTTTAAAGAAAGCCCTTAGTATATATAGTTTTCCTGATTTGTAAATTCTAAAATTAAAAAAAATGTTTTGAATTTCTAGTTTCTCTGCAACAAAGTATTCAGTTTTATAACGACATAGATAACAAAGAACATGTATGGGTTACGGGATTGATTTAAGGATTCAGGAGGAATTTCCATTTTGAATTTTTTTTGCTCAATATCATTAATTATAAGATTTTTTTGTGAATTAGGGTGACTCAATTATCAAAATTAGAAAAAAAGTGAAATATCATATAGAGATTTGGTGATATATTAAAAGATTAACCTTTGAACTAAAAATTTTATAAAAAAAACAAAAAAAATTGGTATATCAAGCTCTTAAGAAGTAAGAAGCTATTCGAGACCCAGAAAAGTAAGATAACGTTAATATTTAGCTTTTCACAATAAGTTTGGGTTTCCTATATTTTCTATATTTTCCCTCCCCCCATAAAACTTTAAAATACTTTTATTTTGTTTTCCCAAATGAAACAAATTATAAAGATAAAATTTACATGAATTCTATAGAATACTACATTTGGACAGTTTCAAGAAAAAGACTGGCTAGATTAATAATAAAATAAAAATTTTATTTAGATTACTGACTTTATTTCATATATTTCCTAGATTTTTAGTATGATTTATCAAAAAGTATTTTAAGCCATTATTATAATGGAAAAAAACCCTGATATTCATATTTTTAGAAAGAAATAGGTTTTATGTTTGTAAACATTTTGAGAGCTGTGAAATGGTAATTGTTCATTTGTTTCTGTTTACTTGCTTGGACATCAACAATTATCTTAGAGTCAAATTTACAGATATTTTTAAGTGCAATTTTCAATAAATTTTCTTTCATAAAGACAAGATATACAATTTCACCATGCAGAAATGTTCAGATTTGAATGATATAGAAATTGTACAGACTATTCTAAAAGTCTTATTTGCAGTTTTAGGTTTTAAGAATGCCCTGTGCTTTAGAGAACACTCCTGTCAACAGAGATGTCAATACCAAATTTGGTTAGAAATAAGACCATGGTTAGTTGACTATATGGATCTGATGGCTTTTGGATCCTGATAGTTTCATTAATATTAACCATTTATATTTATACCAATGTATATCATGCTTTTCCACTATTTAAGTATATCCACAAGATATTTTTTTGTTATGGTGGAAATATATCCTACAGAAAAATAAAAACCGGTGATTCCCTTTCTTGCTCTTCATATTAATTTTTTATCTTACTAACAGAATTTCTCATTTTCTACCCTTAGCAACATACCGCATGATCATGTCTTTCCCCTTCTGAGTAACTGCATATCCCTCTTCCTCTGAAAATTCCATAACATTCAACTTTTCTTTGTCTAAATATCTCTCTTAAGCCTTTTTTCATCCCCTCCCATTCAACTCTTATCTCTTCTACATTTTTTTTTGAACCAGTCTTCTGAACACCAAGATATATTTTTAAAGGTTTAACGGTAGAGTCTAATATTAGTAAGGCAGCATGAATGGCAGAAAATTCCATAAAAAAAAGACATATCATTTTAATTATGAAATCTAAAGAAGGCAGCAAAAAAAATTCTTTAACAAAAAAGTAAGCATTAAAAATATTTCAACTCATTTGTCTCTTATTAAATCATTTTCAACAATTCATGGATGCTAATTTAAATGAATCATTAAGTAAAATATTTTTTCTTTTCTTCCTGTCAATAACCTCATTACAGTTACTGATTTATTAGTGAAATCATTGGATCAAAGGGGACTGTAATTTCCCAGATGTGTTTCAACATCTTCTTTCCCTCCTACTAAGTCTAGACCTACTTAATTAACTATTCATAGTATCTGTTCAAGACACACATACACATACATGAATATGCATATATGTCTTGTTTTCTATATGTATACTTACACACATATATGTATGCAAGTATTCATTTAAATATATACACATTGATAGTCTAGCTCTGTTATCTCTTTTTGTTGATTCTCTTGAGTTATCTAAAAAGAGACTGTCATGTCAATTCACCACCAATACAGGTATTTTTTGCCTTTTCTTCTATGTTATTTGCTTATTCCCTTAATTTTTTTAGAATCATGAGATCATATATTTAATGCTAATAAGGGGCATTATAGATCATCTAATCTGACTTTCCTCATTTTCAAATGAGGAAAATGAGTTCCAGAGAGTTTAAGTGCTTTAAACAAACCCATGGGCTTTTTTAGTAACCAGCAATTTATTTTCTACTAATTTTTAAATTGCTGCAATTCAGTTCATTAATATTTTTCCCCTTTTGTTAACATAAGCATTCAAGGATAAATAATTACCTCTTAGGACTACTTTACCTGCTTCTTACAAATTTTAGTTTGGAGTATCTCTGTTGTTATGTTCTTTAGTATAATTTTTGTCATATAAATCTTTATTTTGTATATGATTTGGTCTTTGATCCACTCATTTTCAGATATCTGTCTTGACCTCATTTAGATTTTACATATTTTGTTCACTTTCCATTGTTGGTTATTATTTTATTGGCTATTAATCTGTAAATGTTATTTTTAAAAAATCTGGCTTTCTACATTTTTATGTTTTCTTTATTATTAGAGCATAGACAATTATTTGTATACGTACTCTTCATGATTGGCTTTATATCTGTATGTGACTATGTTTTAGATGTGTTTTCTGTAGGCATTACAATGTTGGATTCTACCCTCAAATCCCTTTTGCAAATCTTTTTTTTTTTTATGGGTGAATACATTTATGTACATTCAAAGTCAACAACATTTGGCAGCTGGTTCAGTATGGCAAGCTGAGTCAAAGATTATAGAGTAACTGAGATGGAAAATCTGAATGAAAGGATATGGTGAGTGTGAAAGAAATAAGAAAGAGGGGTAGGTTTTGAGAGAAAAAAATGTGTTCTGTTTTTGGAAATGTTGTGTTTATGGAATATTAAATTAAGAAAATTTTAATGGTCAGTTGGGCTGTGGGACTGGAACTTAGAAGAGAAGCTTTGGATAGATGTGATAATTGGATCTGTGGGAGCTGATGAGATCACCTAGAGAGAGAGTACAGAGACAGAAGAGAAATGGACTCAGGATCCTCAGTATCTTGCCTAGCCTTACACTCAGAGTCAGGGATTAGATAGCATGGAGGATTAGATAGCAATGGAGAATGAGATCCTTCTCATTGGTTAAGCACTTCATAAGAGAACCAAAAGTAAAGAGGGCATCCATGAAGAATGGTACTGGTGAAGTTACAACAATAATGTGGATTAAGAAAAAGCCATTGTATCTTCGACTAAGAGATTATTGATAATTTCTAGCAGTTTCAGTGGAATGATAAAATCAGAAGCCAGATTGCAAGTATATGAAAAGTAAATGAGAAGAAATGGAAGCAAGTATGGATGGTTTTTTTGGTTTGTTTGTTTTTTAAATTAGAGTGAATGTCCCACTTTTTTATTTCATTTATGGTTTATCTCACAAGCCACCTCCTACAAAAGAGCTTTCTCCTGTATACCCTGTAACATGTTTCCTCATGTATTAAATCTCCCCAGTAGAATGCAATTTCTTTTCCATTTCATTTTTATTTTTTGTATTTCCCAGGTCTTATACTTAGTAAACACATTATAAATGTTTGCGTAACTGAAGTAAGGACCTTTCCTCTCTTTATCTTCCCTCTCTGTGCCATTTGACACTTTTGACCATCCCTCTGCACTCTTGGTTTCTTTGACACTGATTTCTTGATGTCACTTCTCTCTTCCAAAACATTTAAAACAGTCAAAAACTATTTTCTATAGAATAGAATACAAATTCCTTGGACTGCTATTCAAAGCCGCCTATGGTAAGGCTTACATTCATTCATTCATTCATTCATCAATCAACCAGTCAGTCCATCAATATTAAAGCAATTACTATGTGCCTAGCACTCTGAATATAAAAATAAATAAATGACTTGTAGTTAGTGAATTTCAGTGTTAGCAGGGTGGAGCTAAGGGAGAATTAATGCAAAAATAATTATGATAAAAAGGGATAGGAAAGTGAATTCAGTGAAGAGGTCCAAGAGAAGTTTGGAAAATCCTTTTACCTACAAGAGTAAATACTTAATGGATGAAGTGTGCTCTTTGTTGAGCCTTAAGGAAGCTAGAGAATTCACTAGATAGAGGGGAAGGGAATTCATTCCTAGTCCAGCAATGACCTTAGCCAGGACCCTGGGACAGGAGAGGAGATAAGGAAAATGATTTAAAAAATATTAGTTTTGTTTGTATGGAATGTATAAAGGGAACTTGTCATTGTTCATTCGTTTCCTACTCTTTCATGGGGTTTTCTTGGCAAAGATGTTGGAGTGATTTTCCATTTCCTTCTCTAGTCAATTAAGGAAAACGGAGTTTAAGTCACACAGCTAGTAAGTGTCTGAAGCTGCATTTGAACTCAGGTCTTCCTGACTCCAGGCCCAGTGTTCTATCCACTGAGCCATTTAACTTTTGTCCCCTTCCACATCTATTCTCTACAAAGCTGCTTGAATGATCTGCCTATCAAACCTTTACAAAATACAAAAGAAAAAAAATTCATTCTTCTTTTCTCTGGGTCCTTGCATAAGCAGCTGAAGATATTTAGCCGGCAGAGCCAGAGCTCTGGGAAAAGCCCTGGGAAGGACTAGACATAGGTACAGTATTTGGGAATTACCCATTGTGGTGGTAACTGAGGCCATGCAATTGCCATGAGATAGAATTTAGAGAAAGAGCAGGGGCCAAACTTGAATACAAGGGAAGAGTCATATTTGAGAAGTTATCTCCGCCTACCTCACCCATCCAAAAAAGTGGTAAGAGGAATATCATAAGAGTACAGTGATTAAGAAGGAAGAAGGTATTTTATAGTGTAAAATATTCTGGAGAGATCAAGAAAGATGACGATGGGGGAAAACTCTAGGGTACTTTCACATGACTTTTCTTCTTGTATTCCACATTTCAGCCAGACCGGGATACTGACTAGTCTGCTGTCCTGACCTGTTCTCTCCCACCTCTTTGCATCTAAGTGCTGGCCATTCCCCCTGCCTGGTACTACCCCTTCTTCATCTCTAGTTGATGAAATGCCTTTCTTCTTTCAAGGTCCTTCTAAGTTGCCATCTCTATAACTTCCTTTCTGATTCCTCCAATTAAAAGTGATCTCTCCTCAAATTTTCTTTGGAGCATTTTGTATAGAACTTTTTGTTTCCACTATCACGTTCTACTTTATTTCATATTTACATGTGTGTTTGTTAGCACTGCCATACCCCTTAACACACACCCATCTACACAAACCTGCATACACATTATATTATGAACTCTTTGAGGAAAGGGATTGTGTCAAACTTCACTCTGTATTCACAAAAAGAGAAAACACAGTGTTGCGGTTAGAGGACTGATCTTGGACTCACAATCTGAGGCTAGGTTTAAAACTGGTCAAGTGACAGGGCAGCAAGGTGGCCTGGTATAGAGCACCATGCCTGGAGTCAGGAAGACCTGAGTTCAGATTCAGCCTTAGACACTTCTTAGCTGTGTGACCCTGGACAAGTCATTTAACCCTGTTTGCCTCACTTTCTTCATTTGTAAAATGAGATGGAAATAGAAAACTATTCTAATATCTTTGCCAAGAAAACCCCAGAAAGCATCACGAAGAGTTAGACATTACTGGATAACAACAGGTGACCATGGGCAAATTTTACAGTGTCCCCAGGCAACTCTTTGGAGATCTCTGCACTAATGTTATCACAGGTCTGGACAAAAGCAAAAAAGATTTAGACTGCCTGATGCAGTTCTTTGCATATAGTAGGTGCCTAATGTTTTTTTTTAAGTAAATAGAAGAGCCTAGAACCTTCTCCCTTGTGCTTGATACTGTCTTCTTTAAATTATGAAAGATTTAACTTCTTAAGGTTACAGTTTTCTGCAACTTCTAGTTTTGTGGCTGAGAGTCAGAGATTTAAATAATTTATATTTGGAAAAAATAAAATAACATCAGGGCTGTTAAGTTCAGAATTAAATTTAGGTGCAAAATGAGAAAATGAATTTTAATGTAGGGTAGTGGAGAGATATAGATATAATTTCTTTTCTGTGAAAGCTAGGCATTTCTCAGCCCACTTACCCTTTCATAAAGGGGAATAACTTAATTTCTCTTAATAGTATGTATTGCAAAGGGTCAGTAATATATAGGCAAGATTGGAAAACATGACCTGAGCAGGCAAACTTGATCCTTGCCCCCAAAGGTTACTCTTTCTATGCACTTGAACAAAGGTCTATTGCTTTCTGAATTTAAAGTATTAGACAGGAAGATCAGTGGTGGTTAAAATAAGAAAGAGTAGAAAGCCTCCACTTTTAACTGTGCTTGTTTGAGTTTAGCTCTTCTCATATCCTTGGCAAGGTCCACTCAGCATACATTTGTGACCTTCCCGCTACCATAAATTTTTGTGAATACTCAATATAACAAACATAAAAGGCTGCATAAAAGACCAAATTCATAGGTTTTTTTTTTTTAATGTCGTGACGTTGTACATTTTCTTATTGAATCCCTATGAAGAATAAAACAGATAAAATTCCATGAATCCAAGATGTCTAAATATAGCAATTTAGTAATACCAAGAACATTTAGATAGGGGTGGCTAGGTGGTGCAGTGAATAAAGTGCCAGCCCTGGAGTCTTGAGGACCTCAGTTCAAATCTAGCCTCAGATACTTAAATACTTACTAGCCCTGTGACCTTGGGTAAGTCACTTAACCCCAGTTGCCCTGCCTTCCTGCCTCCAAAAAACGAAGAAGAAGAAGAAGAAGAAGAAGAAGAAGAGGAAGAAGAAGAGAAAGAGGAAGAAGAAGAAGAAGAAGAAGAAGATGATGATGATGATGATGATGATGATGATGATGATGATGATGATGAAGAAGAAGATGATGATATTTCCCTGGCACTTCCAATTAAAAAAAATTTTAATCCCTTCTAAGATTTCCCATATTTGCTTACCTGAAAATGTATTGTATCATCCCCAGTAGAATGTAAACTGTACAGGTTCAGTAACTGTCACATTTTTGTCTTTATATTCATAACATGGAGAAACAACATGGTTTAATGGACAAAAAGTTGGACTGAGAGTTAACAATGCTTTGGTTTAAATCTTTCATCAGATTCATACTGGTGGTATGATCCTTGGCAAGTCACTTAACCTCTTAATGCCCCAGGTAAATCCCTAAGGATATAAATTGCAAAGAAGTTACTTCTCTGCATTGTTAAATTTTCTTTTTCAGGAATTCCCCATACCAAGGAAATCACAGGCCTTAGACCCTGTCATTAGCCTGTCATTAAAGTATCCTGATGCTGAAATTGTTAGTCTCTGTTAGCTATTGGAAGGGTAATTTTAGGTCACAGGAAATAAAAGGCAATATTATATTCCTCTTCATCTCATCCTTTTAAAAACACGTTATTCAAGTTGAGATTTCTGTGTTTATATGCACTATAGTGGAAGAAAGTGAAGATAGTTTGGAATTCCTAGAATTTGTTGGTAAAGGGGACTTTTATGCCCTCTGATACCCTCTACAACATTGTCATTCTGTGAATCTATGACTAGATACAATGCCATAAGAGGACTAGAAGGAACAAGAAATACTTAGATTTAAGAGAACAAGATCATTGTTAATAATAGCAATGATCATAATAATAACACTTTAAGGTTTACTGATCAAATTATATAAATTGTTTCATCTGATCTTCACACTAACCCTCTGAGGTAGGTACTCTTATTATCCTTGTTTTACAGATAAGGATATAGACTAATAGAAGTTATGTTGCTTACGGTTGTATGACTAATGTCTGAGTCTGGATTTGAACTTGGATCTTTCTGACTCCCTGTCCAACTTTCTATCTACTCTATGGGCATTTAGGAGTCCACTCTGTGCCAGGCACTGTCCTAAGTGCTGGGTATCCAAAGACAGGAGTGGAACAGTCCTTCCCTACAGAAGTTTATATTCTCTCCAGGGAGTAAGATTCATATGTAAGTATATACAAAATTGAAACAGAGATAATTGTTCAGATATTTTGAGAGTGGCCAGGGGGAACAAATCCTTGTTCTGCTTT
Organism: Gymnobelideus leadbeateri; assembly: GCA_011680675.1. NCBI lineage: Eukaryota > Metazoa > Chordata > Mammalia > Diprotodontia > Petauridae > Gymnobelideus > Gymnobelideus leadbeateri. Next base: position 88,208 of record WOXC01009031.1, on the reverse strand, counting down.
TCCTCTTGCCAGAAAAACTCTGATCCACGATTTTAAGCGTAAGGGAGGCTGATTTGGCCTTAACATAAGGAAAAATTCCCTAACAATGAAAATTCTCTGATGTTGGAGTGTGCCTCCTCAGTCCACTGTTCCAAGGGATATTGGAAGATCATCCATCAGCAGAGATTTTTGTTAATGGCACTCATGGTTTGGATAGGTGCTATAAATCATTTCTTAGGTTTCTTCTGACTCTGAAATTCTGTGAGTCGGTAGTACTTTATTATAATATTATAATGATACCACCCTAGATTTTATGGTCCTCCCCAGTTTTCAGAGTACTTGCCTCACTTTTTTTAAATGTGATTCCCACAACAAGTGTGTGAGATAGGAAAGGATTCTTCTCTTCCCTTTCATGGTAGGCACATCTTCATTCACCAGGTGTCTGGGGCTCCATGAGCCCCTTCTGTTTAGTGCTCTGGTCTTTCCTTGCCTCTTTTCCTCCAGTTTTTATTTCTTTGGGGTGGGGGGGGGCTTTCTCCCAAAGACTGTGTCCAGAGTGGAACATAAACATAAACATAAAAATGACTGGTAATGAATTAGTTTTCCTAATCTTTTTAAATCATTTTAGTGGACTACTACTGATGAAAAAATACTGTGGTTTTCTAATAGTGAACGAAATTTTAAACAACCTAAGACTGGTGAGAATGGGATTTAGGGAACAAGGGTAATGCCAGGTGTCTTTCAAAGCCCATTACGAGAGCAAATTACAGTTCTACCTGTTAAATGAAGTGTAATATGGTTGCCTGTCTCTCTCAGACACTAAAAATTTAGAGGAAGTTAATATTTATTTTGCTTATGCCATATTCCAGCAGCAATCAGTCAATAAGCATTTATTATATGCCTGCTTATGTGTTCTAAGCACTGTACTGTGTACTGGGGGTGCAGAGAGAGGCAAAAGATAACCTCCTACCCTCAAGGAGTTTACAATCTAATGGAAGTCTAGAGAATTTTTTAGTAAAGTATGTGTACGTATTCTCTCAGCGAGAGTAATTGTGTTGATGAACCACGAGTCAGTCAGATTGCAGCTATAAAGATCACATTAACCCCATCTTCACCAAAAGATATACTTTCAATTTTTTAGATTTTTTTTCTCCCCTTGAGGGGAAAATAGCAGAGTGATATAATGGAAAGTACACTGGACTGGTGAGTAAGGAGTTTTAGGGCCTCTCTGATTCTGCCTCCTAACTAGCTGTGTGACCTATGACAAGCAATATATCTTCTGTCTCCCTGTTTCCACATAAGTAAAATAAGAGCATTGGACTTAATGACCCTGAAAAGACCTCTCCAGCACTAAAATTATATGAGACCATTAAAGTCAGGACAATAGGCCACTCTTGTTAGCACACGTTTACTAGAATGCATTTAGTCAATGTCAACAAACATTTATTAAGCATTAGAGATATTATGTAAGACAGTCTTTACCCTCAAAGAGCTTATGTTCTAATTGGGGAAGAAAATAAAAGGGAAGTTAAACTTGGGGAAATGCCCCTCTGTGGTGGTGGGGGGGCAGGGAGTCAGGGAATACATCTAAGCACTGGATTTATTTCTCATTTTAAATGAAATGTTGGAGTGAATTCCACCACCTGGCATTGAAGTTTCCTAGGTTTGGTTTTGTTTGTTTGTACTTGCTATTTTCACGTGTTCTGGCTGAAGCTTTGTCCTGTGTTTTTGTTATCTTCCTCTTTCCAAGTATAGATTTCTGAGTTCCTACCCTTTGAGGCTTGAGCCTCTGGCACATACCTAAGGCTAAGGGCCTAAGGGCTCACTGTGGCTTGGGTCTCTTGGCCTGGAGTGTTCTAAGTGTTATATAAAGCAACTAGTGAGCCTGGATTTTCCAGGTGGCTTAGGGGATGCTAGTGATGCTAGTAGAAAAATAAAACCAATTTTTGACAAATAAAACTTTTTGATGTAGATTAATACGTGTGTCCATAAAAGCAACTACTTTGCAATTTATTGGTCTTGAGAGTAGCCTAAGAGTACCATAGCTAGTATTTGTTAGAAGTAGGACTTATTATAGCATAAAGTCCCAGAGTCAGGAAAACCTTGGTTTAAGTCCTGTTCCAGCACATACAAACACAGTTCTTTGACTTTGGGTCAGTCATTTAACATTTCAGTTGCCCAGGCTACTCTCAAGAGCTGTAAATTACAAAGTAGTTACTAATCAGTACTAGTGGAGGGATTTTCCAAAAACTATATATTTCAGAGTAGGGCATCTAGATAGTAGATATAGTGGATAGAGCTTCAGGCCTGAAGTCAGGAAGTCCTGAGTTCAAATCCCACCTCAGACACTTATTAGCTGTGTGACCCTAGATAAGTCATTAAACCCTGTTTGCTTCAGTTTCCTTATCTGTCAAATGGGAGAAATAATAGCATTTACCTCCCAGGGTTACTGTTAGGATCAAATGAGGTTATAATTGTAAATCACTGAGCATAGTGCCTAGCATATAGTAATCACTATGTAAATGTTGCTGTTATTATAGAGGGAGTTTCTTTATTGGAGATCCCCATGTCAATTAAATATTCACACATATAAGCATTTGATTAAGAAATGCTTTAGAGCAGAAATCCTTAACCTGAGATCCTTATTACTCTTTAATTTTCTTTTTTTTTTTTTGGAGGGGCAGTTGGGGTTAAGTGACTTGCCCAGGGTCACACAGCTAGTAAGTGGGAACTCAGGTCCTCCTGACTCCAGGGCCTGTGTTTTATTCACTGTACCACCTAGCCTCCCCACCTTTCTTTTTTTTAAAAGAACTTAAAAATAATTAGGTGATGGTATTTTGGCATAATTTGTTTCTTTTGTTAGCCTATGTGTTTTATTATACACGTTTAAACCATTCTTCCAAGGAGTCCATAGGTCTCCCAAAGAAGTTTATGACACAAAAATTGAATAAGAACCTCTGCCTTAGAGTATAAGGTGAAGAAGTAAATGCTACCCAATATGAGCATCTTGTATGGTGTCACACTGTAGGGTTGACATCTGATCTGGGCATTGAAGGATGGATAAACGCCAGGCAAAAATAGTGGTGATGGGGAGGGAACTCTAAGATTAAGAAACCAATGGGTGTGAAGGTTCTAAGGCAGCTCCTTATGATCTGACTCTGTTCCAGAAACAAAACAAAGCATGGGTTTGTTCTATAAGACTTGGAAATTGAGTGCTTTCCCCAAAACCAATGAACACAGTTTTCCTCAGATAAAGATAGTCTAATATGAATAAGAATCCCACCTTCTGTTGGAGGGCTTTCCCAGTCTTCCCTCTATACCTATTACTGATTTTACCCCTTGAGATTACATTTACAATGCATATCTCTTGTATATTCATGCTTATTTACATGTTATTTTCACCCCACCCCACACCCTTCTCCTACTAGAATGTAAGCTCATTGAGGGAAGGGACCTTAACTTTTTTTTTTAATTTTTTATTTATATCCACAATACTTACCATTGTGCTTGGCACATAATAGGAGCTTAATAAATGCTTACTGATTGAGTTTATTTTAATTTAGAATTATAGTAACCACACATATGATTGGATTATAAAGATCCATGAATTCAACTGTGTGGGTATTACCTCCACCAACATAGATCACACTCCCTTCTATGACTTAGTAAACAAACATTTTTATTTTACAGATAAACAATTTAGGGGAAGAGAGGAAGAGTTATGATAGTTATAAAGGACTTGAGGAGGATGGCAGACTTGTGCTTTCTAGGATCAGATTCATTAGGTAGAAGGAGGAATGACACAGAGGTGAGGCACAAGGAGGCATTTGGGGAATCATCCCTAGATTATGGAGTGAAGTATGGGGTTTGAAGTAGGAAATGAAAGAATACACTACCACAGACTGAGAATTGGAAGAGACCATGGAGCACATCTGGTGCTTGTCAGATCAACAATTCTCAGCCCTTTGGCCAAGATAAAAAAAAACTTGGCTCATCATAAAATAAATGCATTCATGCCACAGATAGGGGAATTTTCTCATATTAAAAGCATGTACATTTGTAAAAAGTAAAAATATTTTACCTTTTCACCCTTTCTCTTTTTATCTTAGACCTTAGGTGGTCATCTACCTTTTTTACTCATAGTCAGGTCTTAATATTATCTCCCAACACCCATATCTCTGTCTCAGCTAAGCTTCATATCTGGTTTTACCTTTTTTACTATCAAACACCATGATTTATCATTACTGCATATGAACTCTGCACCAATGCACAGCGTGAAGACAAGATTAGTAATGATACCCACATTCCTCTAGGTCTTTGGAAAGATTTGACTCTTCTTTTTTCCCATACCCCATATATCTAATCAATCAGCAAGCTCCATTGAACTGTCCTTCATGGGGTTTCTAATGAAAACTATGTTCATCCATCCTCTTCCCTCCAACACCCTCCAATATCCCCCTGCTCTATCCCAGTCAGGCTCTTAACACTAGGATAAAACTACAATCCTAAGTAGTCTGTTTTCTTTCTCTACTTCTAATTATTTTTCAATACTCGTCCAGTTTAATCTTTGTAAGACACAATTTTGGTCATGTCCTACATGGACATTCCCACTGAAGGAATTTCTCATCCATAGTTTCTCATTGTTTATAGGATAAAGTTCAAGTTCTTTAGTCTGACATTCAAGACTTCCATAATCTGACCTCACCTTTGAGAGGCAACATGCATGGTACAGTGGAAAGCACATTGGATTTGAAGTCGAAAGATCTGAAATCAAATCTTCCCCAATCACTGTCAAATACTCAGCTACTCTAGGGGCCCATTTACCATCCCCTTGTCTCTAGACCATTGGTTCTCAAACTGTTTGTTCTTAGGCTTCCAATATACTCTTAAGAATTACTGAGGAACATCTTATGTATTTTTGTTCATGTGTACCTGTCAATATTTAGCGTATTACAAATTTAAAGCATTATTATACAAATAGTTTTGACCTTGAAAATACCCTTGAAAGAAAAACCTGAGGAGACTTATATGAACTGATGCAAAGTGAAGTGAGCAGAACTTGGAGAACATTGTATACAATAATAGCAATATTGTACAGTGATCAGTTGTGAATGAGTTAGCAATACAACATTCCTAGACAATTCCAAAAAACCTATGATGAAAAATATTATCCATTTCCAGAGAAAGAAGTGATGGAGTCAGAATGCAGATGAAAGCATATTTTTTTAATTTCATTTTTCTTGTTATTGGATTTGGGATTGTTTTGTTTTGTTTTTTTAGGGGGAGGACCTGTATGTTCTTTTGCGTCATGGCTAATATGGATTTATATTTTGCATGACTCCCCATTTATAATTTATATCAAATTGCTTCCCTGAAGGAGTGGTCCAAGGAGGGAACTAATTTGGAACTCAAAATTAAAAAAAAAAAAGGTTAAAATATTTTACATGTAATTGAGAAAAGTAAAATAAGAGGAAAAAAAAACAAGAAAAAAGAGAAATCCCTGAAAGAGTCTTGGGGACATTCACAGTTTCCTGAACCACACTCTGAGAGCCATTGTTGTTTTTGTTGTTGTTAAGTCATATCTGATTCTTTGTGACCCCACTTGGGGTTTTCTTGTCAAAGACACTGCCTTGTTTTGCCATTTCCTTCTCCAACTCATTTTACAGATGAGGAAACTGAGGCAAATAGGGTTAACAGCCTAAGGTCACACAATTAGTAAGTGTCTGAGACCACATTTGAATGCACAAAAATGAATCTTTCTGTCCCATGCACCACCAACTCTAGACCAAAAGTACATGCCATGGTCAACATTCCCATTTGTCTTGTCTCTTTCAATAGAATGAGGATAGAGGCTGCCTTATTTTTGTATTTTATCTTCAACTCTTTGTAACAGGTTCTTGGCACATGAGAAAGACTTAAATAGTGCTTCATCGTATTCATCATCATCATCATTATTTATTATTCATTTACTTTTTATGTGATTTTGGACAAAGCAACTTAACCTCCTTGGGCCTCAGGTTCTTCATCTGTAAAATGAGAACATTAGATCAGATGTGCTCCATGGTCTTTTCCAATTCTTAGTCTGTGGTACTATATTCCTTCATTTCCTACTTCAAACCCCATACTTCATTCCACAATCTAGGGATGATCCCCCAAATGCCTCCTTGTGTATTCTCACCTCTGTCTCATTCCTCTTTCTGTATACTGAATCAGATCCTAGAAAGCACAAGTTTGTCATCTTCCTCCACAAGCCCTTTGTAACTACCTTAACTCTTTCCCTCTTCCAAATGCGTTTAGTACTTTTTATCTGTGCAACCTATTAGGAGGTTTTCATATATTGCCTTGAACTGTTAGCATCTTTTAAATTTGAGTATAGCTTGCTTTCCCAACTAGCTTCTAAGATCTCTGAAGCACAGAGTCTTGAAATGGAAAGACCACCAGCATTGGAATCAAAGTATCTTGTTTTAAATCCCATCTTTGCTACTGTGTGACCTTGAATAAGTCCCTTAACCTGTTTAGCCCTCAGTTTCCTCATCTGCAAAGTCCAGCTATAAATCTGTTATCCTGTTAGGTGCTCACTGATATCTCTTGTCAAATAATTTAAAAAACTGTAAATCACCAGTATCTACGCAGTTGAACCTTCATGAAATATAAACTAAGGTAATTGTGGGTTTACAGATAAATCTATAAATTTAACCAAAAAAGTCTGGTGAATTTCTGTTTTGCCCAAATGTAAATTGCATCTATGTATATGTACATATACTTAATATATTTATGCACATATGTACACATATATGGATGAATAGAGAAAAACAGATATTCATCAAGTAAGAACTTTGTTTGAACACTTTTCAAATCTTACTAATTTAACTTCTACCAAGTTGGAGAAATGTAACTTCTGTTGCTAACTGACCATATTAAATCGAATATGAAAATAGTAATAATGTATCTCTAAACTTTTTTTTTTTTTGGTTTTTGGAGGGCTATTGGGGTTAAGTAACTTGCCCAAGGTCACACGGCTAGGTTTTTGTTTGTATGTGTTAAATGTCTGAGGTCAGATCCAAACTCAGGTCCTTCTGACTCCAGGGCTGATGCTCTACTCACTGCGCCACCTAGCTGCCCTATCTCTAAACTTTTAAAGAATAATCTAGTTTTGCTTTGGGCTTAATACACATATAAATCGTAATTACTATATGCTAAGATACATTCATGTGTATATATTTGTATACATACCTAGCATTTATCTTTTGATGTCAAATCTTTTGTCATATTCAGGAAAAACCGACCTCTGACATTTTAAATATTAGAAAATACTTGACTCCTATTGGTATATACCGAAATAGAGTTCATCCAAGAAAGCAATAGAAGATTTTTTTATCTATGTTTTCCTTGGTATAGGGAACCTCCCTCCCAAAATACCTGCTCTGTAGTCTTAGGGAATTCCCTGTGGCACTGAGAAGATAACTAATTTACCTAAGTTCATACAGTTAGTATGTGTCAAAGGGAGAACTTGAACCCTGGTCATCCTGACTCTGAAACCAACTCTCTAACTTATACTTCCTGCTACATCTAATGAGGGTTCTGAAAGCTTTTTTTAAAAGAAAATCCTTTTTCAGTTAACAACTGTTACTAAATAAGTTTATACAATACAATACTCAAAAAAAAAAAAAGCTATGATAATCTCATAGAATTCCACAGAATAAGAAGGAACCTTGAAAATCATTTTGTCCAGCCCCACCCTCTTACATTTTGGTTGAGATAAAGCCCAAACTTGACCTGGGTTCCATAGCTAGTTAGTAGCAGAGACCAGATATTCTCATTCCCAGTCTTATCTACCAGACTAAAAATGCTTAAAAGGTCTTCTTGATTGTCTTCTCAGATTTAAAAAAAATATGACATTGTCTTAAATTCTTTTGTTGTTCAACTTGCCAAGTTTCATTTTCTATACTTAAACAAATTATCTCGTCTACTTATATAAGCATTCTTATTCACATAAGAATTTCATTAGTATTGATGAAAATTGAAATCTACTACTTTAAAGACTGATTTCCCAGAGCCGTCAGTATCAGTACCTTTGAATTTTCTACATTTTAAGCCGCCTGCCATGATATTGACAGGCATCTGATTGTGTTGCTTAGTTCTAATTATAGATAGAGTCTACTTCACATGGAGCTGGATATTTCTGAGGGACTAAACAAAAGTTGTAATGCTGTGAACAAGGAAGACAGCAGCATGTTTTTACTGTAAATTGACTGTTGTCATAAACAATAATTATCAACACAGTATTGGTATCCTGGTACTGTCTTAGGGCCTCATCATTCAAACCATTCTCTTTTTTGTATTTCAGTATGTGTTTTAGAAAAAAAAAACTGTCAATCTCATCATTATATTCAGCCTGCATTACCAAGCAAAACATATTTACAGCTAGATCTACACTGTTTTTTTTACAAGTTTATTAAAAACATGTGTTGCCCAGTGCCAGGAATAGCATCAGCAAATGCTAACACCAGTAGGCAAACTGTCTCTTCACTTTCTTCTAAAGATTTAGCCACTCCATAACTTAAGCTATAACGTGGAAGCCCCTAAGTGAGAAAGATTATTAAGGAGGAGGAATTGGGGAGGCAGAGAGGGGGGTTGGAGCAGAGAACATAAAGAGGTTGGTTGGTAAAAGCAAGCGTGAGCAGTCCCCTTAAATCAACAGGCTTCTTTGGAAACATATGACAAATGTTTTCCTGTGTCATAGACTGACCATGTAATTGGAAGGTGTTTATTGTTGTGGTTATGTTACAGGGGCATGGCCTGTAGAAAGCTCAAAAACTGCTCCCTCCCTGAATCTTTCCTCCTGTATCTAACCCATCAATTTATGCAATACAAGACCACACAGTCCAACTCCTTAGAAGACCATTCATATTTTTAAAAATCTACTCTAACTAGATGAAAAACCCCCAAGGACAGGGGATGTGTCATCTGTCTTTTCTAATGCCCACAGTAGCTAGCACAGTTTGGAGCACCTAGGAGAAATTTACTAAATACTTTGTGACTTAGTTAAAAGAGTTCAGCTAAATTTGAGATTTAATATACTTTTATCTAAAATTATTCATTTATTTTTGTAGTGCCTTTTTCTAGAACCTAGTTCAGATTTATAGCTATCATGTTAGTATTCTGAGCCCGGATTTCCACTCAGAATTCCCCCATGATCAAGCAGTTTTAATCTAAATTACATGATATCACAGTGTAGGGGTGAAAAAGATAATTTACTAAAAATAGAAGCATAGTAAAGCCTATTAATAAGATATCTGTCAACACCAGTGGACCAAACTAAACCACCTCCCAACTTCCAGGGGCAGAAACTTGTAAATGTTGCCCAGGACAGATTCCACAACCACCTAGTGCTCCTGACCAGCTCCAGCTCTAGAGGAGCTGGCCATGGTGGGTTTATAATTTGTTCCTCAGATGACCATGAAAAGTCTTCTTAGTGCCTGGGCTGCCACTGCTGCTCTCCACAGGAGTGCTGAGTGAGCAAGTAGGACTCTGCCATTACCACTCCCAGGTGATATAGTCTCTAGGAACCAAAACTTTAAATACATCATATGTCAAGCCAGTTCCAAGCAGGAACACAAAACCATTTCAGTGCTGTTCCACCAGTACCCAAGTATAACCTCAGGAGGAGGGGGAATCTCAATCGACATTTCATGCCATTTTAAGCTTGAAGTATTGATGGAACATTTAGAAACAGAGCTCCATGGTCAACTCAAGTACATTAGTCAGAGCTAGAATTAGGACAGACAACAGCTATTTGTAGATGTTAACCCCTACATGAGGGTCAGGAATGTGGATTCCTTTTTTTTTCCCTCTCCTTCATAGAGTCATAAAACTACAAGGGACCTCAGGGGTAAAGGTCATCAGTTTCAGCCCATAGCTTAACAGGATGTTACTTTAGCACATTCCCAGTCCGTTTTTAGCCATCCTCTACTTGAAAACTTTCAGTCTTCATTATTCCTCAGTCCTTCTTTTAGACTTTTGAAAAAAAAAAAACAACATTCATATTGTTCATTATATCTGATATGTGCATATATGCACATTTATATTTTGTATGTATATATGTGTATATATATGTATATGCCTATTATATGATATATCTTTATTAGTAGTAGTAGTAGTATTAGGCCTTGGAATGAATTGTGTGTTTTGGAGGGAGCCAGGGAATTAAAGGAAAGTAGTCTCAGGTCTCCATTTAAGGGAATAGACCATGATCTTTGTCCCAGGTGATGCCTTCTCCTGCATAGTAATGGTATCTGTGATCCTAGAAATAGAAGAGTTAAGTCTGAGACTGGAGAAGGTCCTAAGTTTCCTCTTATTGGATGATGCCCTTGTAGAGTCAGAAGTATGCGCCTTCCAGATTACTAACGAGCACTGACATTTTCTCTCAGCATTGAAATCCCTTAGAATACTGTAGTATTCTTCAGACACAGAGAAATTCTGGCCTAACGTTCTTAACCTAACATTCAGAACCTTGTATAGTCTGTCTCCTCCCTATTGATCTTTCCAGCTGAATATCACAATACTCTTATTACATGAGTCCCTATATTCCAACCAAATGAACCAATTCACTGTGTACTTTCAACTGTATTTATTCTTACTCTTACTTAGGCCTTCCCCCATACCTTACCCTTCACCTTATCATTCCTGGAATGTCCTCCTTCCTCATCTCCCTTCTCTTTATTCTCATTCAAGGCTCAGTCCATGTGCTTTTTGTCTGTGAAGCCTGTCCTGATACCCTACTCTGTGGTTGTTGCTATTGTAGTTTAGTCTTTTAGTTGTGTTTGACTCTTTGTTACCCCATACGGAGTTTTCTTGGCACAGACACTAGAGTGATTTGCCATTTCCTTCTGGCAGTGAATTAAGGCAAGCAGAGGTTAAGTGACTTGCCCAGGGTCACACAGCTAGTGAGTGTCTGAGGCTAGATTTCAACTCAGATTTTCCTGACTCCAGTCCTAATGTTCTATCCATTGGTCCATTTAGCCACTCCAATTCCCTGCTTTATCTCTCCTCAAATTATTTTGTATTTATTTATTCATATACATATAATGTCAAGTTCCTTTTTTTTGTCTTCCTGTCCCCAGCACCTAAGATGATGTCTTGCACATAGTAGGCATTTAATAAGTAACTTGAATAAAGTTGAATTTTTGCCTAAACCCTTATGCTTCTTCAAGGGTCAAATTAAGTCCTGTCTCTTCTTTAAGCCCTTAGATGACTGACCATATCTTAGTGATTTTATTTTCTGATCTGAAATGCTATAATGGTTGTGCTAATTATTTGATAAATAGCATCTTCAAACACATATTACTGGGTTGTTGCTTGTTTTTTTTTTTAACACAAATGACAGACATTTAAGTTCTTATTGTGTGCAAGGTCTTGGGCTACAAATACAAGGACAAAAATAAATGGATAAATGAACAATCTCTGCCTACAAGGAGTTTATATTTTACTGGGTATCTGTTCTGCATCGCCAAATAAATTAAAAGCTCATTGGGGTAAAGGACTATGTTTTCTACCTATTTATATCTCCAATACCTCTCTTAGTACTCAACACACTTGTTAATGATAATTATGTTGATTTAATAAAAATCTCAATACACTAGCCTCATCAACTGCCTGTTTTTTCTCCTGAAGATAACTTTATTTCAGCAAAGACATTAAGTAAAACCACAGCAGTGTTTTAGGGAGCTCTAAAGAGTAAGTTCTAATGCAAAAATCTTTGTGAATCATTTTCCATTGTCAGGTTTAGTTTTTCCTGGAAACATTCAGAACTATAAACTTCTTTATTGTCTAGAGTAGAAAAATAAATACATAATTTCTGACCAATCATAGTGCTTAGTTGTTGAGATTTTCTCTACTGACACATATTTTTGAACAGAAAGGATTTGTTCTCAAAGTTTTTACTCATGAGCTTTCAATAGACTTCAGATGTGAGGAATCATTGAACTCCTCAAATATGATTTGCAACTGCCTTTGATTCACTCCGTCTCCACCGTGATATCTGGATGTCTGAGCCAACTAAAAAATAGGAATTGTATTTTACTTAATAATATTAGACATATATATGCACATATATTCCTTTTTATGTGGTATAGTGAAGAACAAGTTTCTTATTCTGAAAATGGGGGGAAACACCCTGAAAATTAAAATAAAACTTTAAGGAACATTTGCAACAATATAATAGAAATATGATTTGTATTAAAATGGGCCTGGAAAAGATTTTCAACTTTGGATCCTGTTAGTGCTAATAGAGACCTGCGCACCTTTTTGATGTATAGTTTCTAGGCTTATAGGAAGTAATAGGATCAAAACAAAGTATATACCTTTCTTTGTACCTTATTGGTCAAAAAAGGAGAGAGAGACAGAGACAGAGAGAATATTTTCAGAAGCTATCAATCATCACATCTTTTCTGAACAAAGTATTTCTCTCTCTGCATTAAGTTGAGTGGCAATTAATTTACATTTACCATATACAAAAGTAAGCTTTGATGTCATTTGAGTTCTGTGTAACATACAATAATGTAGTTACTGTCAGTTGTTCAGTCAGTCAGCAAGCATATACAGAGCAAGTACTGTGTCCTATATATGATGCTAAGTTCCAGGGATACAAGGAAAGGCACAAACATAATCTCTGCCCTTGAAGACCTCCCATTCTAATGAGGGCTACAACATGAAAATAACTATGTGTAAGATTTATACAGTGCAAATGGAAGGTAATCTCAGGGAGAAGATGGTGCTAGTGTGTGTGGATTGGGTGCCAGGTGGGCTTTGGTAGAAGGTGGACTTTGAACTAGTTAGGTCAGGTTATAAGTTGCTAAACAGAAAAACTTCTTTGGACAAAAAAATTTTCCTGGCCCTTACAGACTTCACAAAAAAGGTCCTGTTTTTGCTCCAAATATGTTTGTAAGTACACATTTTCCAACAAAATGCACCTCATTTTCTACTTGGTTTGATATATACTTCAAAGACTCTAATTAGTGTCAAAGCAAACCTAAAAGGTTTATGATCATCTAAAAAATGAATGACTGTGATGCTTAGATTTTTCAAAGTATGAGGAATGTGAAATGGATACTTTCCCCTCAGGTGACTTACAAATATTTGGCTCAGGTTGACTGTGCCTGGAAACTGTTAACCCACATTAGCTACTATTTTAAGACATGTGTGAAATCCTTTGGTGTTTTCCATATAATTCTTAGTGGACAGGTGGTTTTATCTACAAATTGGCAACCTCCATAAAGCAAACTAAAAGGAAATGGGGAAGAAGACTATTTTCTCAGGCTCTGTGGTTCTTAAAAAACTATTCTTACAGTAACATCTGTGTGTATGTAGATATGTAAGAAACTGGTTGGAAGGTTACATTTTCAGAACTGAATTCTTCATCAGCATTCTCTCTAAAGTAGGTTCTTTTTCTTAGTTCACTATTTCTGTTAATGCCTCTACAATCCTCCATGTCATCTGAGTTCAATATTCTGGCAGTCCTTTCTTCTCTGTCTCCTTTGTCTCCCAAATCCAGTCATTCACCAAGTTCTGTCAGTTTCACTCCCTTGCAGTTCCACTGCAGCTGCTTTAGTTTAGGCTTCTTATTCCTTCTCAGTGACAGCCTCTACCAAAGCTCTAGTTCTCTCCTCCAGGTACAGGTAAAACAAGAGTAATTCTTTTTCCCTGTGAAAATCCTTCAGATACTTGTAAGACTGCTATCTGTCTTCTCCAGGCTAAACATTTGCTAGTTCCTTGACCTGATCCATTTATGACCTGGTTTACCCCAAGGTCAGCTTCTTTATATTATTTAGTTTATCACTATCATGCTCATAACTAAAATCAGTATTCCAGATGTCATCTTACCAGGGCAGAATAAAGCAAAATTTTCACTTTTCCTCCTGGATACTATGTGTCTCTTAATAAAGCCCGAGATTGGGGTGGCTAGGTGGTATAGTGACTAGAGCACCAGCCCTGAAGTCAGGAGGACCTGGGCTCAAGTCCAACCTCAGACACTTAACACAAAAACTTGCCATGTGATCTTGGGCAAGTCACTTAACCCCAACTGCCCTCCAAAGAGAAAAAATAAAGCCCGAGATCACAGAATCAAGATCTGAATTCAGATCCCAACTCTGACATATTTGCTGTGTAGCCTTGAGCAAGTTATATAATTTCTCACTGCTCCAGGCTACTGTAAGACTGTTTTTTGCAGAGTAGTTGACAGTCTGCGTTCATAGGGGGAATTTCCTCCCTAGAAGGTCCTAACACCACTGAAATCACAGACCCAGACCAAAAATGGAACATCAATTGCTTAGCCACAACTTCCTTGACCTGCATTTGTGCAGTTAATATTTTGGAACCTGTGTTGGACTTCATATTTATTTTAGTATTTTGATTTTACATTCATTCTTACTAAATCCTATTTTATTAGTTTGAAACCACCATTATATACTTTCAGAATCTTTTTAAGATACTAATTCTGCCATCCAACATATTGGCTTTCCCTCTCAGATTTAGGTTATGATCAGTACCCACAGTCACAATTGTAGACCATCTCAAAGGTAACTTGAAGCTGAACTAATGTACATTTCTAAAAGTTGTTTATGAGTGTGGAGGCATTCACTACTAACAAGACTTGTGTGTTAGCCGAAGTGTTCTACCAAAGCATCCGTACACCCATATTTACAATCCTGTAATAACTTTCATGGGCTTTTGCTGTCCTTCCCTGATACTGTTCCCTAATTGCTCCTTTTTTGTTATTCTCTCTCCCTTCTACTGGAGCCCACTTTCTTTCATCTTTTATCACTAACTAGTGCTTTCTGGTTATCATTTTTTCAAGACTTTTCATTCTGTTCTAGTCCATCCCAATCCTAGATAACTACTAGCAAACCCCTGTAATATCCTGATAAAACAAGGTTTGGAGAGCGAATGAAAGAGCATTCCTCCATCTTCCCACAGTACCAGTTACATAACTAGATTTTATACTTCGTTCCAAATTTGTTCTTATTTAACCCTACTTTGCTTCACTGCAGCCCTTAGCCAATTTAACCTCTTGACCACTGTACCATGTTATCTACAAACTGGCAATTCTGCCTTCATCCAGGATGTTGACTAAAAGGTCGAGAATGAGACTGGAGACAGAGCTTTATATGACTCCAGATATTGTCAGTTTGGCATTCATTCTATTGATTTTGTCCAGCTGTTCAATATAAATCTATCTACCCCTACTATTGTCCATTTCCTATTACCAAGGATCTTGAATGATCCTTGAGATCCTTCCTGTTTTAGGATTGTGCAATTCCGTATTTCTGCCTTCGTTAGCCATATTGTTCAGAGAGGCTTGTCATTATGTCTCTGTGTCTCTATCCTGTGGACAATGTCTAAATACCATAATGCAGCTGAAGAATGAAGCATCTTTGCCCTTCTTTTGTGGTTACAGTTGGCTAGCTTTGAGGATTACAGGTCTTCAATGACTATGGCATCTTTCCTCATAACTAATTCTTCATAATAGTTTTTTGCTTCTCTTTTTCCTGCGATTCTTTTGCCTAACTATAAAATACTATTAAATCATTCCTCCTATGACAAATTCATGTCTAAGTAATATGTAAAGCTTACAAAGTTTGGATGTCAATATTTCAATTATATGCCTTCAGGATGGGGTATACTATAGGAAAAGTAAAGAGGGAACAACAATTTAAAAGATGATTATTGATTTCTTTTATTCCTCTTCTTTTCAGTAACAACTATGCACTACCGATACTTTGGTTATCGTGAATTAAATCATTCCTGCACTGAAGTTGGTGTAGGATGAAAGTTGGTGCCAGCAGAGAAGAGGAATAATAAAAATAAAAAAAATCCTGAGCCTAAGGTTTCTTCAAGACAGTAGTGTGATTTTGTTCTTGTCTAAAGCAATGGTACAGGTATTGTTTTCTGATGTTCCACACATACACATTTACATATATACAAGCATATGAATAAAGTCATAACAGTATTCTGGACATTTTCCTTTTTGTACTTTAAAAGTAATTTACTAGCATCGAGAAATCCAGCTTTCACGGTATTATTTTGCAATCTCCTAAAAGAAAGAGAAGAAAACAGAAATTCTAAAGAGGCAAAGGGGGCACATTGCCATCTTGGTTCATATAATTTTGTGTCTTTGGATGTGAAAATACATATCCCCAAGTTGTATAGCTTCAAGAAGAAAGATATTCTTTAAAAAAAGTTCTGATTGAATTCACAGCATGTCTACCATAGCTGTTTGGGATTTGACCAACCCATCTCACAAATGTTTTATAGTATTTCATTAAAATTTTCACCATTTGCAGGTTTTCATACTTCTAAACTCCAGTGTCTCTCTTAATGTAGAATTGCTGAAGATTTAGTAAAGTTTAAATAAATTAAAACTCATATTGGTTCAGTTGAATAGAGGTGGATAAATAGTACCCAACGCATCGTAGGCACATTGAGTTTGCACTGGTATCTGAATAACAGAAAGAAAAGGTGAAGAAGAGATGGGACCACCTTTGGTCTTAAGCCTCAGTTCCTCCATGATTTTGATTGAGGGGGATCACTATTTTGTACTTCTTTTGCTTGCTGATCATCATTTGGGGTAAAAAAGGGGGTGTCATAAATTATAAATACAGAGTATAAAAAGGATATTCTTTGATTTTTTGCTTTTTGGAGGAGGGGAAGTAGGGAAATTGGGGTTAAGTGACTTGCCCAAGGTCACATGGCTAGTTTTGTGTTGTGTCTGAGGCTGTATTTGAACTCAGGTTCTCCTGACTCAGGGCCAGTGCTCTATTCACTGTGCCACCTAGCCGCCTCTAAAAAGGATATTCTAAGATCATAGATGTCAAGGTAGAAGAAACCTGGGGGTCATCTAGTCAAATCCCCTAATTTTTTAGATGAAGAAAATGAGACACAAAGATTTTAAGTGAGTTGTCCAGGGTCACACAAATAATGAGTTAGAGGGATAGGAAAGTTATGAGACAGAGTCAGAGACAGGTATTAAATTTAAGATATATGCTTAATTGTAGACATTGCTTTGACAACTCACTTTTATTTCCCAAGGAACAAACAAGGAATGCTCCTTTTAACAAAAGGAATAAAACATAGTAAAAACTCCCCTGGCATACATACTGTCTGGTCAACACCCACCACCAACTGACATATCTTGACTCTTGATGTTAAGCTTCTCAGGGCTATTGGCAGAAGTCAAAACATAATTGAGTGGATCCAAGTTCAATGGGCACTTTCTCCTGGATGACAGTAGAAGAGTCATGAACCTTAGAGGTAGAAGGAACATTGAGTGTAATTCCCTCATTTTATAGATACGTGTTAGAGAGGTTGAATGACTCACTTAATATTAAAATAGGTATTTGAATAGGTCCTTTGACTCCATCTTTTCCCCACAATGCTACTGCTCATTCATTTTGTTCATCTCTAACTGACTCACTAGAACACTTTTCAGAATAGTCATTCCAGGCCTTCTCTTCTGTCATCAAACTCCCAGCTTTACTCCCAGCTCCCTCCTTTCTTAGTAGATTAACTCACCTCCCTCTTTACTGGGAAGATTGAGGGGAGCCGTCATGATCTCTCTTATCTGCTCATCTTCCACACCTCATATCTCTCCTTTGCTATTGTTTCAGAAAAACAAATGAATCATCTCCTTTAAAGACCAATGTTCTCATTCCTTAGGATCTCCTCTGAGACATCATCACTGATGATTCCTTTATTTTCTTTCATCTTGTCTTTTCCCCTATTGTCCATTATCCATTGCATACAATTTTGCTCAAGTCCTCCTGTCCTTAAAAAAAAAAAAAAAACCCTCCTAACCTTGTCATCCCTCCTACTAATAGACTTTTAGAGAAGATTAGTCTACATCTTACTACCTATCCCTTTAGCCATTTTTTCCTGACCTCTTACCCCATCATTCTTCCAAAAACAGATTGATTGATGACTTCACCAACTTTCCTTACTACTCCTTTTCCTTACTACTTCTTTCTCTTGGCGTTCAACCCCATCACCCTTTCAAAACCTCCTAACTAGTTTTACCAAAAAATCTTTTAATTTTATAATTTTTAAAATCTTTTCTTGTTCTCCATAGTCTTCCCTGTTTGCCATAGGCTAAAACGGTAAAAGGGTGAAGGTAAGAACAGAAGGCTGGTGTTTGCTGTACCACCAGTGATTTTCAATTTCCATCTAATAACATTGATCCTTCTCTCAGAATCTACTTATCAGAGGCCATAGATCTAGGTGTTCTCACTATTCTGGGTGAGAGGAATGGCATTTGTGAAGGATGTAGAGTTTGCACTGGTATCTGAATAACAGAAAGGAAAGGTGGAGAAGAGATGGGACCAACCTTTGTCTTAACCCTCAGTTCCTCCATGACAAGAGAACCAAGGTTATGGTGTGCAATTTTTTCCCTAATACTATCATTTACTTTTGGGGGAGGGAACTGATATACAAGCTTGGCATTCCCTAAATTGCCTATATTAGACATTTCTTTAATTGTTCTTGTTCTCATTCTTCTTACCATAAAAGATAGAAATCGTATTAGATCCTCTAAGTCTCTATTAATTCTAATATTCAGTAGTTCTGAGCACCTCTCTCCTAGGCTATAGTAATAGATCTCTTATCTGGTTTCGCTGCTTCCAGGCACTCACCTCTACAATCCATCTTTGCACAGCTGCCAAAATCTTCCTAATGTACATCTCTGACCATATCATTCACTCCCTTGTTCAAAAACTGTTTATTGCTTACCGGGTAAAATAGAAACTTCTCTACCTAAATCTCCTCAGTCAGAAGCCACCCTAACTTTCCAGTCTTATTTTGTCTTCTATCTAATGTTCTTTCAAAATCTTCTTTCTCTTTCTCTGTCTCCCCATACCCCCCTATCCCCAACTCTCTTTGCCTCTGTCTCTATCTCTCTCTATGTCTTTTTTTTTTTTTAAGCAATTGGGGTTAAGTAACTTGCTCAAGGTTACACGGCTAGTCATTTATGTGTGGGTGCTCATTTTCTGAGGCCGGATTTGATCTCGGGTCATCCCAACTCCGAGGGGCACTCTTACCCACTGCACCACCTAGCCGCCCCTTTAGGGCAATTGGGGTTAAGTAACTTGCCCAAGGTTACACGGCTAGGTTTTTGTTTGTGTGGATTAAGTGTCTGAGGCCGGCTCCGAACTCAGGTCCTTCTGACTCCAGGGCCGGCGCTCTATTCACTGCACCACCTAGCCGCCCTCTCTCTATGTCTTTCTTTCTCTGTCTCTATCTTCCCCCTCCCTTTCCCTCTCCCCCTTTCCCTTTGTCTTTCACCTGGACTCTTCTAGCAGTCTCCTCACTGCTCTTCTAGTCATCTTTCCCAAACCATCTTTCAGTTATGTTCCTAAGGTAAAAGTTTCCTAATGTTATATTTCTACTCAAAAACTTTTATTTTCTCTCCTTTCCTTGCACATAAAACATAAACTCCCCATCCTGTCCTTCAAAGGCCCCAGCAATCTCAGCCTAACCTGTTTTTCCACCTTTTTCACACAATTCCTGTGCACACCCTCTCAATTCTAGCCAGCCAGAACAACTTAGCCCTTGTAGTGTAGCCCCCACGCTGATACCCCACACATGCCCCCTTGTTCATATCCGCTTGTTGAAGTCCTTCTATTCTTTTAACCCAGCCTAGGTGGCATCTTGTCCCCTGAATCTGATCTCTCTCCTCAATCCTCCTCCACCTGCTACCCTCAACCTACACACAGCAGAAAGTGATCTCTCTCCCTCCTCACATTTTTCTGGGCTTCTCTACCCCCTACCACATTCTCCTCTGGGGCACAAATTATATCTTTTTTTCCATCTCTGTATCCCTTGCATCTGACACATTGTTGGTGAATAGGAAATTAGACTTCTATTTTTCTCTGGAAGAGGCAGACCTAAAGTTTGGTTCTTACCTACCTTAGAAAGTTATCTGTATGGTTTAAAGAAAAGTTCACTCATTGATCTGGGAACAAACAAAATCCACTTCAGTCAATCAATCAGTAAATATTTATCAAGCACCTACTATGTGTCAGGCACTGTACTAAGTGCCAGACATCCAAAAAGAAGCAAAAGAAAGCCCCTGCCCTCAAGGAATTTACAATCTAATCTTGTCCCACCTCTTTTCACAACAATATGATTTTCCTTGGCTTCAGTTTCATTGTCTCTAATGTATGTCCCCTATATACCCATCTTCCCAGTGTTGGAGGGTGGCTGACATTTTTAACATACCTTAGAAATTCACTTTTAAAAAGAAAATAAGTTTTGTCACTGTCTTTCCTTTTTACATAATAATCATTACTGTATATATTGCTGCCCTCCCTTGTAATCAAGTGAAAAATACTTCATTGAAAACAACCAGTGCCCTAACTTTGTATGCAAGATGTATACAACATTTTGGCCCTGTGATCTCCGGCAACTATATGGAGAGAAAGACTGGTGTTAGGGAGCTAATTAGGAGTCTGTTGCAATTATTTTTGTTATTCGTCCTTCCTTCTCAAAGAGGACCAATGACATCAGCAGGGTGATGCCTTGAGTTGCAAGTGAATTGTATTTAAGTGCAGCAGAGATGTGCAAAGTCATCAGCCTCACTGACTCCTCCAGAGTCATCTAAATCTAGTGGCAAGACATAGGTCAGAATGACTGGAGATGACCCTAAATGCAGTGGGACATATTGGCCTTTTTAAGCTAACATTTTTCCCAAGTCCCGGTTTTTCTGAGTTACCACCCACTCAGTAGTTAAAGGCTAGGTAAAAATTGAGACAAAAGATGGCCTAGTTTTTTGACTCAAAAGAATCAGTTTGGGAGGGAAAGACCCTCAGGTTTTTTGGCCAGAACAGAAACAGTTGCTATTTACACTTGCCCTGAACCATCAAAACCCAAACAATGGGCAAATTTGCAATAGTTCAAGAAAAATGAAGATAACCTCAAAATATGTAACTACTTTCTACATGTCATCTTTCTTTGTTCCTCTAGAAAAAAGTGTGAAGTCTCCAAGATTCGATTCAGGAAGCATTTTTTTGAATACTCTCACTCAGTGTAAGATACTCTACTAGGGACATACTAGATATGACAAAAATTATGTAGCCTCTTTTTTACTCTAAAAAGTGGCCAAGTAAATCTATAATATATGTATATATATATATATATATCTACATATGTATATGTACATCTATCTGTTTATCAATAAGCAAATGATTATAGATAGTTGTATGTACATATATGCAGATAGATAAATAAATATAGATATATATTTTCTTGAAGAATGGGATATAGTTCAAACTACCTATCCATTTTTTAATCTAACAAAATGTGTGCTAAGACTACAAGGGGAAAAAATAATGGTTTCTCTTTTACTATCGAGTCTGCATGACTTGTCTTCCCAGCTTGATTGTCTATTCCTCTTGGGGAGGGACCATGTCTTCTAATTATTTTGTATCTCCCATAATACACAGTATAGTACTGGGTTCATTGTAGGTACTGACTAATTGCTCTTATTGTTAATAAAGTACAGAATGTTAGGAAAGCCTGTGATTCAATGCCTTTAATTATTAATCTTCACTGCTCTGTTGCTGGATGCAGAATGTTTGAAAAAGCCCCACCCTTTAGAGAAGGAAAGACCTACATATACTTCATTATGATAGAGGCAAAGCCCAAGAGACCCACTCCCAAGATAAACTGATCCATTGTTTTGGGATGTTTCTTTAACAAATGGAGACCTAGAGGACTGGGAGGAAGTAGGTATTAGGGCTTGCTTACTTGAAAGGTAACTGCAGCTGGAATAGCATAATGTGAATGTATTTAAGGCAAAAAAGACTGAGGATTGGGGCAGTCCCCTCTGAAACTGAGGCTCTGTACAGGGGAGCCAGACCTATCTTGGGGGCACCTTAGACCCTAAGGTAGTAGGTTTCTGCTAATTAACTTATGCTTTATGCAATATCCACACTGTCTCCTTCTAGGGCCCCAGAATTTGATCTACCTCAGGGTTTCCAGTCCTGATTGCCGCACTGAATAATAGATAATCACTTACGGGTTTCCTGCAATAATTGCCTACACCTCATGTCTTTGAAAGATGTTTTGTTCTTGTTTTTAAATTACTGATATAACAGAATTCCTTTAAATCTTGCATTGGGAGTCAATAGCATCATGAGAGTTCCTTAGTTTTAAAAAGGATGAGATGTGTATATTGCAACAAAAATCTAGCGTGATGGAAATTCTGAAATATAACCTTCAAGTTTGCCATAATGTGGTTTAACCTGTTATCCTTGAGGGTTTTTTGACAGCATTATAATTTCATTTTCTCAGACCATAAACATAATTGGAACTACAGAAACCTAGATTAAGTACCTTTTCTGCTCGTTGCTGCATACCTCAGGTACCAAAAAAAAAAAAAAAAGTGTTGGATAATGAACATTGCATTTTCCTGAGAAATTGAAAAATATTTATATCTACATGTAGATGATGTTACCTGAAATACTTACGATTGAGCTGAATATTATACACAAATTTCTTTCTGTCAGTATTTTACCTGTAAATTCAAAGCAGAACGTAATTATCCTAGCTTCCTACCATTACTCCTTGCCGATAATCTGCCCCAAAATAGCCTTTTGTCAAACCCCATGAAATAGGGAAGCTTATGCTTGCAGAGAGTATTGGAGAGCTGATTCAGATGATAACCCATCATTAAGGTTCCCTTTGATGCTGGACTCAGTGGAACATATTAGTTCTTAGGGTATACTACAGGGTGTGCTATTTATATGGATTATATATAGCCTAAAAATACTGGTATCTGTTAAGAATAATGTGACCTATAATTATGACAGTTATTGCTTTTGACATTCACTTATGAACAAACTTATACAGTGTATGTTAGCATAGCATGGTTTAGGTTAGGGAAAAAGTAAATTTTGTGCAAAAGCTGCAGTAACTAAAAGGCCTTAAGGTATTACTTTGTCAATTAATAAAGAAGAGCAGTTGAGGGTATTAAATTATCTGGCATCTCTGTATAGATCATAATTATGTAGACAGGGCTTTTCTTTTTGAAACAATTTTTACATTACATAAACTGAAGTTTTTCATCCAAGTATCATTTCAAGAAAGGCAGGCTTAAATAATGGAGGCAATGGGGAAACATAATATTACGATAATGTTCTTTGGTGCGGTTTGGAAGGTTTTCGGAAACATTTGGAACTATTTTTCTCATAAAGTTACTTAACTATTGAAGTGTTATGATAGCATTTCCTTCTGCATTGCGTATGTTACAAAAGGAGTCCGGTTAAAGGGGACATCAATTCTAAATATCCTGATTAGAAGGATTTCCACAAACCAGGAAATTACATGCTAGGGTATCCTGGCATTAGTTTAATAAAAGATGTAGTGAAATGAGCAGTGCCTAGGTGATTTAGGGTGGCCTATCAGCTTTCAAATACCCATTTCTCTGCAGCTTCACTTAGCCAAACTACATTTAGTCATTTTCAGTGGATTTAAAATGACCTGAATTTTCAGAGAAAATAAGCTATAACTTAATTGATTATCTATTTCTGTTGGGGAAATGGGATGTTTCTATTATGTTACATATTACAGCTTGATGCAGCCCTCAAAACTGTTGGAATAAATACAGTATTTAAATTTTCCTTTACCCTAGCATTATTGGTCTTTTTTGGAACCTGACAGATGTACTCCTCAAAGGTTCTACACATCTGTCAAGAGTTAGTATAAATTAAACTCCTTTCAGTATTGGTAACCATTCTGCCCTGTACATTCTGACACATAGATTTTAACTTTTTTGATCATTTCTTACTTTTAATTTAATTTTGTATGCATCTTAATGCAGGTGAAAATGCCGTTTCAAAACTGTTACGTAGCACATGGCATTGAAAGTGCACACATGTTTAGTTTTAAGTAACTAATCTCTGAGTTCTTTAGCATAGTTGATCAATAACATCGTTCTTCTAGAATATATTGTTTGTTTGACTAGAAACACAAATAGTGGCAGATTATTGGGGAACTCTGCCTCCAGTTAAGATTGCTACAAGTTGTGAGAAATGTTCACCATGATGGCTCTTTGAGGAAGCACCTCTGAAAGGCAGTACTTCTGGGGAGAGGGAACTTGTTTCATGTTCTTCAATGACTTGCAGCCCTGATTTTGGAGCTCTTCCTGGTGTCTCCCATTTGTACAGAAACAGTGATTTTGTTACTTTTAGGAATACAGAATAAAGGTTACAGTACCTTTTGGTCTTCACTCAGACCATCATATGCATTATAAGAGTAAAAAAGAGTTGAAAGGATTTTTCTTACTCTTGGATACAGAGTATTATCATAAGATCATATTTGTAAATCTGTAGGTTTGTAGATATGACTTGAAAGGTCATCTCATCCAACTTCCTTGTTTTACAACTGGGGAAACTAAGAGCATTAAATGATTTGCTCAGGGTCACTTTGAAGGAGACCCATTGGCTGGTAGTGAGCCAAGCACTGGACATACAAAGAAAGTAAAAAAAACATAGACTCTACCCTCAAAGACCTTACATGCTTTTGGGGGAGGTAGACTACATGCAGTTATGTACACACAATTATAGTGGAAGATAATTGAGAGGGAAGGCATGGGGAAATGAGTCATGGAGGGGGAGAGAGGAGAATGGGAAAGCCTACTGTAGAAAATAGAATGTAAGCTGAATCTCTTGAGGGAAGTCAGAAAAGCCAGTGGACATTGAGGAGGAGGGGCATGTCCAGCCACAGAGGACAGCTAGGGAAAAGTCACAAATATGAGAGGCAGAGTATTGTACTCAAAACAAAAAGTAGTCCAATGTAACTGGATCATAGAAGTCATGTAGGGGTGTAAAAGGTAAGAAGATTGGAAAGTTAAGGAGGTATCAGGTTGTGAAAGGCTTTAAATGATAAACAGAAAATCTTACATTTGATTGGAGATACTAGATAGCCCCTAGAGGTCACTGAATTTGGGGTGGGGTGCTTTGCAGTAGAGGATAACATGATTAGATCTGTTTTCTTTCTTTTTTTTGGTGTGTAAGAAATTTATTTTATTTTCAATTAACAGAACAAAACAAGCATTTCCATAACACAATACAGTAAAAAAGATGATTGCACATGAACCTGCAAATCTCCTATGTACATCTTGCTATTCACTTCAGATATATAACAAAAATTATCGTGTAACTTTTTTCCTTTGTTCTTTCCTCTCCTTCCCTCCTGCCCTAGAGATAGTTACCTTTAGACACTAATAAGCATATATATATGTAAAATTATTTTATACATACTTCTGTTCATCAGTACTTTCTCTGGAAGCAGATAGTGTCTTCATATTTCCTTTATTTTTAATTTATGTATTTATAATAGTTAAAATGACTTAGTCACTGAAAGCCATTTTTAAAACAATATTTCTTTTATCATATACAATGATAAAAGTTGGTTCTGCTCATTTCCCTCTTCATCATTTCTTGCAGGTATTTCCATGCCTTTCTAAGATCACTGACCTCATCATTTCTTGTAGCACAGTAGTATTTTAGGAAAATAAGACAAAAAAATAGATTTGTGTTTTAGGAAAATCATTTTAACCATTGAGTGGAGGATGGATTGAAGGAGGGAGAAATGTGAGGCAAGTAGGTCCATTAGAAGAAGGCTACTGCAATATCATAGGAAAGATGTATTAAAGTAGAATGATATCTGTGTAAGCAGAGGGAAGGGGATGCATGTGAGAGATGTTGTGGAGGTTAAAAAGACAAGATATGAGAACAGAATGGAAATAAGGCTGATAATGATAGCTAACATTTATATACTGCTTACTATGTACCAGGCACAGTGCTTTACAATTTACTTTACAATTTTATCTCTTTTGATCCTTATAACAATCCTCGGAGATATCATCTCCATTTTACAGATGAAGAATTTGCAGCAGACATTAAGTGACTTGCCCAGGGTCACTAAGTCTCTAAGGCCCAATTTGAGCTCAAGTCTTCCTGATTCCAGGTCCAGCAGTCTATCCACTGTACCACCTAGCAGGGTAAGTGGTAATGTGGAGTAAAGGAAGACACTGAGGTTGTAGGTGTCTAGGTAACTGAAAGGATAGTTGTGCTCTCAACAGTAACAGGAAGGTAGGAAAGAGGAAAAACTTTTTGGAGAAAAAGGAGTTCTGTTTTGGACATGGCCAATTTAAGATATTTGTGGGAAATGCAATTTGAGATGTCTAGAAGGCAGTTGGAGATGTAAAACTGGGGTCCAGGAGACTTGTTAGGATGGATAGCTACAGCTAAGAATCCTTTGTGTAAAAATGATCATTTAACCCAGGGAGCCGAGATCACATAGCATAGCATAGCATAGCATAGCATACGGTATAGTACAGCATAGTATAGTATAGTATGAAGAAAAAAAATAATATCCCAAGGCAGAGCCTTGGGGAGTATCTGTGAGATGCCCATATCTGTGGGCATGACTTGAATGAAGATCCAACAAAGGAGTCTTAGAATGAGTGGTATGACAGATAGAAGAAGTTGAACAGTATTTAAAACCTAGAGAAAAGAGAATATCCAGGAGTCTATGGTGATCAATAGTGTCAAAGGCTGCAGAGGAATCATGACAGATGATTGCAAAAAATCTGTCATGCTTTTTGAATTTCAAACCTGTATTCTTTGAAGGAATGAATAAATTTTAAAAATGATGTCTTAACAAAGTATCAGGCACTGCTAAGTGCTACGGATACAAATATGGAGAGAGAGAGAGAGAGAGAGAGAGAGAGAGAGAGAGAGAGAGAGAGAGAGAGAGAGAGAATCCCAGTCTTCCAAGGGTTAACATTCAGATAGGGAGAGAATAGATTACTCTTCCAAATAAGGATTTAGACAAAAAGAACTGTTAGTGGAGAAAAAAATTGAAAAGACAATCTTCATCATACCTAAGGCCTTCTATAGCTAGCTGACTGAGTAAACCTGACTTGTGTCTGCATCACAAAGGAGCTAAAGTTAATTTCCTAGGGTGATAAGCTAAGCTAAATAGGTGCTGGATCCTTTTTTTTTTTGGAAGAGAAAGTACATTACAGCTAAAGATCAGCAGATGTCAACAGAGAGTATAGTAGTTCAATGTACATGCTCAGCAAAGAATAGTACACAGGACATCAGTACTTCGTCATTAAAGTATGAATTGCATTACTTTCATCATGTGTTTCCTATGTGGTTTTTTTCCCCTAGGAGTAATGTGATAACCTGTGGAAAAAAGTGTAACCTTTTGTGTATAAGGTATATCTTTCTTCTCACTTATTTTGCTATGCTCTTTATTTAGATGTCTTTTGCTTTGATCTAATTTTTTTTTCTTCTAGTTAGCCTAGTAAAAGAAAACACATTGATGGGGGCTAATGATCTGTGGTTTTGAACAGATGTTGACCTAAAAAGTGCTAGCTTTCTGGGAACCTATGTGTGAAGATATCTCATATGCTACACATTTATTCAAATTATATTGAATAATTTTCTAAATAAAATTCCACTTTATTTTTATTTGAAACAAACATGTTCTAGAAAGTGGAAAGAATAAATGTCAATAAATCTATCCTTCAATTGGCATTAATAATGAAAATGTCACCCTTATCCCTTACATCTCTCTAGCAATAACATCTGTCCCCACAGCAATAACCAGAAATGAGTGGACGTTTGAAAAGCTCTGTGATGATCATTGACATGTCCCAGACAAATGCTCTAGGAAGATAGTGCCAATCCTAGGTTGACAGTTTCCAGACAGAGTCACCAGCCACCACTATTTTACCTTTTGACCCTAATCAGGTGGATCCATGTCATCAATTCTTAGGGCACAAGTAGGTCTAGTTTCTTCTGATAGAGGAAAAACGTAATGCCTTTCATTAGCTCTGAGTCTGTAGTTATCTTTCTTTTTTATCCTCCTATGTCATATTCCTCCACCCTTCTCCCTCTTGGCAGAAGTCACAATTCTCTTATATTTACTTGTATTCTTTTTCTTCTTTGTTTTAACCTTAAAGCTCTCCTGCCATTTCCCCCCTTTTGTTAGACTGGAGCATGCAGAAGAATTCCTTTCATACTTTTACTCTCTCTTCTAGGAGCAGAGACCAGTTGCTCTTTATCTATAGATAGTAGCTACGTGGTCATGGCAAAAAGTTAAATATTGTGAATTTTCTGCTAGGCACTGTAGAATTACCCAAAACCTTAATACTTATTAGAATTCCTGGCATCCTTATTACTAGATCTTTCAAACAACTCTTACTATGAAATGTTATGGGAAATTATCTGTGGACCATACCAGTTTGCATTACTGGGAGCTCAGTCACAAGAGACATGGTTCTTATTATTTTCTTTTTTTGGCTTTTTTGAGTGGGGAAGGCAGGGCAATTGGGGTTAAGTGACTTGTCCAAGGTCACATGGCTAGTAAGTGGTAAGTGTCTGAGGCCGAATTTGAACTCAGGTCCTCCTGACTCCAGGGCCCATGCTCTACTCACTGCACCACCTAGCCATCCCCATGGTTCTTATTCTTAAGGATATTAGAGTCTACTTGGACAGACTACTAGAAACAAAATGAAAACACAGGAGATGATTAGGTAGTGATTGTCAAACTGTACAAATCTTGTTTTCAAAAGGAAAAGAACCTTTCAAAGTCTGAGGAGTCAGAAGCCTTCATAAAGTAGATAAGAATTGAGGTAAGACTTATAAAGTGGTGAGCATCTGCCTAGGTGGAAAAGAGGAAGAAATGTGTTTCAGTTATGGAAGAGGAGAAAGAATGAGGCATAAAGGCAGAAGAGAGCTTCCCTTATTCAGGGTTATAGCAGATCTTCCTAATGAAAGCAGAGATTATCTACTGAGGAGAAGAAGGAAATAAGGTTTGGACAAAAAGGATAGAATTAGATTGGTCCCCTGTTACAGAGAGACGCAGTGTTTGTGTAAAACACATCCTCCTTTAGACTAGTGTCATCTTACATCCAGTGTTTTCAGATTACATTTAAAACTATTCCTTTACCTGCCTTGGTAGGTAAAAGTTTATTCTTAAGGCATATATAACAAAAGCATTTTTGGGAAAAGAATTGCTCTTAGTTTTGTTTTGTTTTTAAAGTAGGTAAAAAATGCCTAGAGCCCCATAGTATAGTAAATAGAAAGCTGGGCTCAGTGACAGGAAAACCTGGGTTCACTTTCTGTCTCTGATTTATATTGGCTTTGTTACCCTAGAGAAATCATGGCTTGTTCTAGACAGCTCACTAAGACTCTTTTAGGGGCGACTAGGTGGCTCAGTGAGTAGAGTGCCGGCCCTGGAGTCAGAAGGACCTGAGTTCGGATCCGACCCCAGACACTCAAGGCACACAAACAAAAACCTAGCCGTATGACCTTGGGCAAGTTACTTAACCCCAATTGCCCTCCAAAAAGCAAAAAAAAAAGAAAAAAAGACTCTTTTAAGTTTCAGGGAAAAAAGTACCTATGTGCATCAGTTAAGTATTCTTCATTTGATGGTTTTCTATGCCAGGGAAATAATGGGTCAAATCAAGTCAATAAATATTCATTATGTACGTGCTATATGCCAGGTACTATGCAAAATTCTAAGAATACAAAAGAAAAGGTTAAAAAAAACCAGCCCCTGTCCTCAAGGAGCTTACAGTCTCTATCACTGGTTACCATATAGAATCCATATTTATATGGAGGCAGTGACTTCTGAGTCTAAGCTGTATTTCTCCTTCCACCTACTTTGTAATCCTACATCACCCCCTATTCCCAGTCTTAACATGCCTCTGAAATCTGTATTATTTTGATGAAATAAAGAATTTATTCATATAAAATTTACCATAATAAAAAATGTGGTTTAAAAGCTATTTCTTAGGGGTGGCGAGATGGTACAGTGAATAGAGCACTGGCCTTGGAGTCAGGAGGACCTGAGTTCAAATCCGGCCTCAGACACTTAACACAAAAAAACAGCCGTGTGACCCTGGGCAAGTCACTTAACCCCAATTGCCCTACCTCCTCCCTTCAAAAAAAAAAGCCAAAAAATAAAATAAAAGCTATTTCTACTTCCTCTTAAAATTTACTTTCTATAGTCTTAATCATAAATTCCTTTTTAAAAATAGATTTACTTAACATTATTTAAAAAATGTGAACATTTTGTAAACTTTAAGGTTTGTGGGTATTCATTTTACATTTGAAGAGTTATTGACAAAGGCAACGTGAAGTTAAATATGGGAAATAACACAACAGCAATTTATCTAGATGGTACAGAGGATAGAATGCTTAGTCTGGAGTCAGGAAAATGAGTTCAAATCCAGCCTCTGATACTTAGTAGCTGTGTGACCCTGGGCAAGTCACTTAACTTATTTGACTCATTTTCCTCATGTGTGAAATGGAGATAATAAAGGCGGTATCCTGGGATTGTGAGGACCAAATCAGATAATAATTAAAAAGTGCTTAGTACAGTGCCTGGCATATAATAAGTGCTATATAAATGTTAGTTATTATTAGCTATTATTACTGTTACTTATTTTAAAGCTGTTTGGTACTCTTATATAAGATTATATCAGATGTTTTGACCAGAAAGCAACAGAACAAGTGAAAGTAACTCTCGATAATGAAAATGCTGAAGTTCCGTCCAGTTCTTTTCTCTCTCATTTATGTTCAGCCTCTTCCTACCATATGGCTTATACCAGGTGTGGGGAATCAGCGTCCTTGAGGCCACATTTGGCCTTCTAGGTCCTCAAGTATGGCCCTTTGACTGAATCCAAACTTCACAGAACAAACATACACAGAAACAAATCCGTTTGTTTTATGAAGTTTGAATTCAGTCGAAGGGCTGCACTTGAGGACCTAGAGGGCCACATGTCGCCTCAAGGCCATAGGTTCCCCGCCCGTGTATGGGTTAGTTCTCTAAGAAATCTGCAGAACCTTCTGATCAGTGCTCTGGGTTATTGTTTCCAGATTAGGCTTTCACTATTGCCCTCAAGCTTTCTTTCCTTGAATCCTTTGGATAGAATGGTTTTGTTTCTCTTCCCCTTCCAGCAATTTGGGATTATAATCAGCAAGTTGAAAAGAAGAGGACTAGTGTCAATGGCAATGATACCATTTTAGAACTCTTGGACCAACTGTACTTTGATCTTGACTACTGTTATAAGAGACAAAGTTGAAAAGAGGCCCTTTGTAGTGCTGGTATCAAAAAAGCCCCAGGAAAACACTTACATATATCACCTGCAGTATGGTTCTTCTCTCTGAGATTACCTTGTAGCTCTCTGCTTTCCTTAGTCTTTGATCTTTCTTTAGCATTCACTTGCCACTGGGGTAAGGAGGAAACCTCTTTGGGATTCCCACTTACTCCCTTGGTGTTATCAGCATAAGAAATTTGAAGGAGGGAGGACCGAAGATTTTTCACTTTACATGAGCCGTGTTGCACAAGGACTGGCAGTTTTTCTAAGTATAACTAACTTTCTGAAACAATCCTCTTTTCCCTATCTCCCCTAAGAGGAAGCTGTTAAAATTGAACTAGGATAACCCAGATTAAGTAAGCAATTTGGATCATTGAATTTTCTAGGTAATTAGTCGTTTTTATCAGAATAAGAAATAGGGTTCTTGGTGATGGGGAGTGGCTTTGTGTTCTTTGAGGACCACAGGCCTAGATCAGGGGTATAAGACCAAATTTGGAGCAGATAAGACCATCTGCCAAAGTTCTACTTGAGTGCTTCAGCATAGTATGACAGCGATCTGAGTTCTCAAAGCCCAGGGACACCCACCAAGCTGCAAAGGCAACAGTTCCAGAACCGGCTCATTCACTATTCTGACATTTAGGAAACGACAAAACCCATTTTGAATCATAGAGTTATCATCACTGAGTCTGCCTCAGACTAATAAATTATTTGACCATAAGAACTCTTAAAAACCATCTAAAAGTCATGGAGAAAGTAAGATCTTACAGTGCAAGGAGCCCTCACGCCCCTCCCCATGCCCTGCCCCAACATCAAAGAAAACCCGAGATCTCTGAAGCATGAGGCATTGAAGTATATCTCTTTGCTTGAAGGCATCCGAGGTTAGGAATGAAATGTGGCTTTATTCCTGGATCCCTAGTATCACTTTAAGAAACACTACAGTTAGTTAATATCCAAAAGCTACTGTTAAAAGATATTCTTGGAGGGACGGATAGGTGGCACAGTGAATAGAGCACCGGCCCTATAGTCAGGAGGACCAGAGTTCAAATCCAGCCTCAGACACTTAACACTTACTAGCCGTGTATCCTTGCAAGTCACTTACCCCAACTGCCCCTTCCTCTCCCCCCGCAAAAAAAGATGTTCTTGGGGCAACTACGTGGTGCAGTGAACAGAGCACTGGCTCTGGAGTCAAGAGGACGAGTTCAAATCCAGCCTCAGACACTTGACACTTAACCAGCTGTGTGACCTTGGGCAAGTCACTTAACTCTAATTGCCTTGCCTTCCCCCCCTCAAAAAAAAAGATGTTCTTGTACTTTTGTACTGCTGATAATATCCAGTATGTCTCACATGTAATTTATTTTGTATGCAGTTGTTTGCATGTTGTCTCCCCTGGTAGATTGTAAGCCCCTTGGGAGAGAGTACAGTTTTCTGCTTTTCTTTGTATTCTCAGTTGATATAATGCCTGTCACAGAGTAGACACTACTTAATGAATGTTTTTGACCAAAGTCAAACATTTATAAGCACAATATGTAGCTACTAAATATTATCAAATAGAAATATACATGTATATACTTTGTATAGGTATAGTATATAAAATCTCCTGTGCAATCTTTAAAAAACTGTGAAAAATAGAAGAGATTACCAGCCTAAATATAGGCAAATGTCTTAATTAAAAAAGAGGTAGAATCTTTGAATTACATAGAGATCAGGCACTTTGACTTTGATTCCTGGAATTTTAGAACATATAAAAGGATTGCTTTGTGAACATTTAGAAAAGGAAAGAATGTCTAATAAGAGCCATCATGGCTTCATAAAGGATAGCTCATCCAAAGCAAAGCTCAGCTTATCTGTTTGGCATGGTCATGATACTGGTAGATCCATGGATGTTCCATAAATGTATGGACATTTGCACGTGTATTTCCACAAAGCATCTGACATAGTGTGTTATGTTGACCTTGTAGACAAGATGGAGGGTTATGTGATGGTTAATAGTACACATAGGAGAATGAAGAGTAAGATGAATTACCAGACCCAAAGACCCATAATGGCTCACTGTCAGCTTTAAGGGAGGTCTTCAGTGGAGTGCCCCAGGTATCTCTGCCTGACCCATGCTTTTCAGAATTTTGATCACTTGCATTGGTAGAAGCATAAGTGACATGCTTAACACATTTTCAGATTTAACAAAATTCGGAAGGATAGTTCATACACAAGATGATGGAATTAAAGATTAAATAAGCTTAGCTAAGTGGTCAAATTGAATAGGAAGAAATTCAATAGGTAGAAACAGAAAACCCTGTGTGAAGGTTTAGAAAAGCAGCTTCATAAGGTAAGTGTGGCCATACAGTTCTTATGAGAAAGACCTGGGGATTTTATTAAACTCCCATTCCACTATGGATCAAAAATATGACTTGGCAGCCAAAAAAATTTAAGATAATCCTGGGCTGCATTAAAAAAAAGCTTAGTGTGCAGAACAGAGAAGGTGATAGTCCACTCTGTTGCATTCTGCTCAGAGCCCCTCATGAAATACAGTGTTTAGTTCTATGTGCCACATTTTCAGATTAGTTTTTAACAAACTGAAGCTAGTATAGAGAACAGTCAGAATGAAGAGGGCAGGTGTACCATATTAGAATTAGTTGAAGGGAACTGGGAGTGAAGAAGAGAAGATGTTGGGGTACTAGCATGCTTGTCTTCAAGTATTTGAAGGGCCATCCAGCAGAAAAGGGATTAGCTTTGCTCCTTTGGCCCCAGAAGGCTGAAATAGGAACAACAAGTCAGAATTTCAGAGAGGTACTTTGAGGCCTGATAAAAGGAAAAACTTCCAATAATTAAAACTACCCAGAAGCCAAATGCCTCCTCTTAGGAGGTAATGAATTCCCCTTTGCTGAATGCCTTCAAGTAGAGGTAAGGTAATCCCTTAGTGGGAATGTTAGAGAGTTTCTTAGTTCTGATATCAGTTGATTGGATGAATACTCTGTGAAGACTGATGATTTCTCAATCATCTGGATTTTCTGAGATTGTTATTCTTACTATCATGCTATAATTAAATAACGTATTTAGAATCATCTCAATTTTCTGAGATTGTTATTCTTACTATCATGCTATAATTAGATAATGTATTTAGAAGCATCTCTCTTGTTTCTTTTAGTGACTTTTCTCTTCTTCTAACACTATAAACATCACCATTCCCCAAACTCTATACTCATTCTTTCTGTATTCTTTCTTGATGATCATGTATACATTCCCAGCTTCAATCGTGAACTCTGTGGAGATAATCTCCAAATATGTATATACAGACTTTAGCCTGCTTTGGTTTTCTACTGGATATCTCTGCCTGGAAGTCCTACATGTATCTCAAATTGAATATACCATCACTAAAATCCTCCTGTTTTCTCCATAACCTATTCACTGTGTATTTTCTGTTAATGGAAGCATCATTCTCCAGATTTATTTATTTCATTCTCCAAGTTATTTTGACACCTGCATTTTTAATCACCCCACATTTATAATTATTTGTTATCTTGTCAGTTTTACCTCCACAGTATACCTCCCATTGGTCTACTCTTTTATAATAACACTTTTATCTGGACAGTAGTTCACGCTCTTAAAACCTGTGACTCAGATGGTGATATTAGCTGCCTAACTGATCTTCCCTTTTTCATTGTTTCCTTCCTTTAATCTATCCAAAACCGGAGGAACATTAATGTTCCTGGTTACAGTAGCTCTGAACAAACCCATCACTAATCCTTCACCATTAAGTACAAAAGCAACTCCAGTTTCCTCTACATATCATACAAGATTCTTTGCAATTGGGTTTGTCTACTTTTTTTGTCTTGTCTCATACTGTTTACCTTCATGTGCCTGTTCTGGTTCTAAGCAGCCTAAAGTACTTCCTCTTCTCTCAAGGGTATGCTAGAGCCAGCTCTATCCCAGGAGGCAGCTGTAAAATTTACACTGGACTCAGTGCCTCCTTCCCCCCTGAAAGCCCTAGTTATTAAATATTTACCAGCACACACAGATACACCTACCCCATCCTCATATTATCTATAAACATTGCTTGAGCTCAACAGGAAGGTAGCACAAGACTCAGGGAATGAGATAACCAGATAACAACCAGATAACAACAACAATATGCTTTGCATCATTTATGTCATTTGAACTTCAGAATACCCTGTCTTCCTTATACTCCTCCTACCTCTGATGTGGATATCTAGATGGTTCAGTGGATAAAGTATTGAACTTGAAGTCAGAAAGACCTGAGTTCAAATGCTGCCTCAGGCAAGATTCCTCATCTGTAAAATGGGAATATTAATAGCCTTTGTGACACAGGGTGGTTGTGAGGACTTAGTGAGATCTAGCAGATATAAAGTACACACCTTACCTATCATCTTTGACATTGAAATCTTACCCATCCGGGAAAATTCAATTAAAATCACACCTCCCTCATGAAACCCAACTGCACGTAACCACTGCTACCAGACGTTTGTTGTTCATATAAATTCTAATACTACCTTGTTTGTGCCTCTTTTGTTCACAGACACATTCATTTCATATTACATTTTAAAAATACATGACTCATCTCTTTGACTAGATTCTAAGCTCCTTAAGGGCAATAACTGGGTCTTATTCTTCATCATATTCCCCATCATACTTGTATAGACCTTGTTTACAGGGGCACTCAGAAAGTGTTTCCTGAATTGAAATGGATTCTGGCTGATATGCACTGGTTGAGTCTTGCTAAAATAATATTTGTGGCTTGCTAGATTAATAAATAAGTGGATTGGATATAAATCTCATTCAGGCTCTCTTTCTTTCAAATACTCCTTTGTAATGACTTTGTTTGGACAAGAGCATAGCAGTCACCAAAGATGAGTATTAGGGAACCTATTAAAAATATAAAGCAATTATATTTCGGATGTTTCAAAATATCATATTTATGATCTCAAAACACTATTTTTTGTTTTTCCTCAGATAAATATTAAACATTACACACTAGAACCTTAGTATAATGCTACTTATTATATAGCAAAATACCTTGTAAGATTTGTTCTTATCGGACCCCATCAAAAGCTGGCAAATCACGTAATAAAAAAAAAGTTTACCTATCTCCTCTTCTTGCCTTTCTTCCCCCTACAAATAATCACACAAATCACTGGGCACAGTGTTAAAGAAAGGTCAAAAGATATCTATTCTTTTCAAATGTAGATTATATCTTCACCAATCCAGAACTCTTAAGTAGTGTGAATGCTGCTCTTAGAAACAGAGATGTTTCTAATTAACTAAACTTTAAAGCCCCATCTTAATCACTTAGAGAATTCTTGTACACATCTGTGCTGCAGGAATAACTGGATTACCTCCATGGATTTTGTGTGTGGGTGTGTGTATGTGTGTGTGTGTTTTTAAAGCAATGCTATAACTCTGTCCAAATGCTATTCAATGCTGCTTTAATGTTTAGAAGCTAATGTGCACTTCGTAATGTAGTTTAAAAATTGAAACCTCTCCTACCTTTTATATTCTACTCTTGTAAATTCTATTTGTTTGTGGAGACCAGTCATTCGAAATACTGTGTAACGTACAGTCCAAAACTACTTCTCTCACAATTTGATCTAACCTAAATCAGCAACAGAGCTAGTACTTTTAATGTGGTTTCTATTCATCTGAAGTGACATCAGTGTCTTTCTATTCTTTTTATTTTAATAAAATAGTGCCCAGATTGAGTGTTGGTGCCCATAAAGGAAACTGAGTCCCATAAGGAATTTTTCATTAGGATAGATGAAGTGCTATGGATAAACAAGTCAAACCTAGTGTGCCAAGATGGCATGAAGAGCCATAAAAAAGCATGACTTTACTTATGGCGATACGTGGCAAGACTTCTTGACATTTTTCATGTCATCTGTGTGTATATTTGGGGATGGGGGGATAATTTTGTTTCATCTCCTATCTGGAAATACATGTCTTCTCACATGGATGCTCCTAGAATTGAATCCCCCTCTTCCTAAAGGGCCTCATTCAAGTGGAAACAGAACTATTAATGATGATTTGAGACATTAAATGACCTTTATCTCTAACTTCCACAGCAGAGAATAGCTCTTGCAGAAGTAAGGATCACTTTGATCACTTTTTTTTGCTTTTCAAAAAGTCAGAAAGACCTGAGTTCAAATCCTGCCTCAGGGACTTTAACCTTTCTCAAGCTCAGATTTCCCACCTGTAAAATGGGAGTATTAACAGCGTTTACCTCACAGGATTGTTTTGAGGAGCCAGTGAGATAACAGATATAAAGTGTTTTGCAAACTTTAAAGTGTGTACTTCCCATCATTTTTGACACTGAAATCTTACCCATCCTGGAAAATTCAATTAAAATTCCACCTCCCTCATGAAGCCTAAGCATATATAACCATTGCAACCAGACATTATTTATATGAATTCTAACATTACATTGTGCTTCTTTTGTGCACAGAAACATTTGTGTTACATTATGCTTTAAAAATACATGACTTATTTCCTTGACTAGATCCTAAGCTCCTTAAGGGTAAAAACTGGATCTTATTCATCATATTCCTCATAATACTTGCATAGGCCTTGCCTCCAGGAACACTCAAAAACAGTTTGAGCGTCAGTGTCATATTGGCTCCTTCTGATCACTGGATTATAGTTAGTTCAGGTCTTCAATAACTTGGGACTTCTATTCCTAATAGATGTAAAATTCTCATTTTTTAAAATTGCTATTTCAAAGAAGTGTTCTTATGCAAAATGAAACTATTTCTCTGACTTAGGAGATGACTCTTGGAAACAATATTTTCTTGTTAACCAGTATAGGAGGTATTTCTTCTGGTCCCTGACCATGTGGCTGTCGTGCTCTATTTAAAAATGGTCTAAATCATTAAAAAAAAATTTTTAACTATATAAGTTTTGCATCATGGGATAGAAAAGGAGAGCTAAGGTTGATTAAATTATATATAAGATGATTATACTGTGACTTCAACAAACATTTATTAATCACCCACTATGCCTATACCACTGGGAAAATCATTGCAACTTCTAAGCCGGTATCAGTTGCAGAGGATGAAAAATTGGAGAAGTTTTATAACAAATTTGATAAAGACATTCAAGCTAAGTCATATCAACTTTGATACTAGATAACTTAAGGAGAAAGTGCTGAAAAATATGTTGAACTGGGTATTATATGTTGGTTAAGTCAAGAAATAAAAGAATCCAAAGTCTTTAGATTTCTTGGAAATCTTATGTCTGTACTTCATTAATTCTTTCTTCCAGAAGAGATCAGAAGATGCTAGATTTGACAAGAGACAAATGCTATAAAAAAAAAAAACAACAACAATGAATCTGTCTCTCTCCTGACAGGAAAAGACTGATCGTAGGTGTAGCAGTCATTTCTGAACCAGTGCCTATATGCAGTCAAATCATTGAATGGTTAGGGTAGAGGTCAAATCGAATGCGTTATTAGAACAAAATCCAGAAGTGAAAGAAAATACAGGGGTTAGATAGCAGCAGTTCCATCTCAAATTTTTAAAAACAAGTTGTTGACTCCAGAAGTCAAAAGTACCATATAAATGCTATTTAAAAATAAGGGATTAGCTAGGTGACACAGTGGATACAGTACCTGGCATGAAGTCAGGAAGATTCATCTTCCTGAGTTCAAATCCAGCCTCAGACACTTACTAGCTGACCCTGGGCAAGTCACTTAGCCCTATTTGCCTCAGTTTCCTCATTTGTAAAATGAGGTAGAGAAGAAAATGGTAAATTACTCCAGTATCTTTGCCGAGAAAATCCAAAGTGGGGTCATAGAGAGTTGTATACAACTGAAACAACTCAATAACAATAAAATTATTAAAAGTAGGAAATGAATACAAGAAATACATTGATTCCTATACAGATTTAATTGATGCCAGTCACAATGAGAATAAAAAAGTACTCAGAAACCACTAGCAATCTTCTTAATAAAGGAAACACTGTTTTAGAATATAGGCAAATGTGTAAACGTTGCAAAAAGAGAATGAGTAGGACCACCTTAAAAAAACAGCAAAGGATTAGAGGAGAAACTTCACTTGCATAGGGCTTAGCATGAAATGTATTTGAGCCAGATAACTGCAAGAACATGTGCAGATGAAACCAGAAGGACAAATAGATATAAAATGAAACAGATCAGCTAGAATTTGAACTTGGAAACTTTTGAACTGAAGAATATAACATCACAGCATCTGCCCATAAGGAAGATTCATCCAGCAGTATGTAAAGGATAGACTCTTGGAGGATGAAACTGCCCCAGTCTTTGGGAAGAACTATCAGGGCACTAGGATAGTGGCAGTGGGAAGAGAGAAAGAGGAGGAGGGTGTTAGAGAAATGGCCCATAGAGAGGCTTGATAGCTTATTTAATGTGGGTAGTGACTTTTTTAGTCAGTACTTGAGAGTCACTTCCATTTCAAAGGAAATGGAAAGTAATTTCCAGAACTGTAGTTATTCTATCCAAATTCTCTCCTTCCTTTCCTCCCCCACCCCAGGAAAAAAAAAGTATCTAGTGGAATGTATTACCTATTACCATATTGAGAATGAACTCAAGTTCTCCTTACTTGGGTAGGGCCCATTTGGTTACTCATCAAGAACATTCAGAAACCACACACAGCCAACCCTGCCATTTTCTGGCTTTTGACATTCTGTGTTGCATCCCGGGAATATACCACAATATTGCTAGGTATATATAAATGCTAAACATATAGGGGATATTCAAACAAGGTATTCCGTGGCTTAAGAAAACATGATATGTAAACTTGCTAAATAGATTAAAAGGGTAATTGTTATACAAGGGAATTTTCCTTTTAGAATACTGAAAATGTAGTTAAATAAACATTTCTTCTATTTACATGTAGATTTTAATTATGTAAATGGACATATAGCTATTGTAGTACTCTTGGTTTTCTCTTCTGTAAAATGGGCATATTGAATAAGTTAGACTAGATAACCTCCAAGGTCCCTTCTCTCTCAAAATCTGTGATTCTGCAATTTGTTGTTAGCTATGGAAGAATGTCCCTCTTTGTATATATGTCGAATCAAGGCACTCATTTGAAGAAAAACTATTTCCTAAATCTGTTTTCATAAATGAGTCACATGACCAAATGCTGCTTTATCTGAGTTTCAGCCTCTCCTATAAAATGCTTGTCATATACCCTGTACTTCATTTGTAATAAGTAACCCAGCAGAGGGAAATTCAACCATATAGTAATGTGACATTAAAATAAAATGTGTGACTTTTCCTGCCCTACTCTTTTTTGGTGTAATGGCTAGGGCACTGGACGTGGTGTCAAGAAGACCTGAATTCAAATCTGTCCTCAAACACTTACTAGCTGTATGACTCTGAACAAGTAACAACCACTTTTTGCCTCTATTTCCTCATCTGTAAAAAGGAGAAAAAAATAATGCCTCCTAGAGTTGTTACAAAGATAAAATGAGTTAATATTAGTAAAAAGTTTTGTAAACCTTGAAGTCCTATATAAATGCTAGCCATTATTGTTATATTTCTTTTTATTAACAGCTGTTACTAGGCTAATAATAATGAACTTGAAGATAGTCTAGTCATTCTCATTGACCAAAATGTAGTCTATTTTAATTTGTAGTCTACTATTTTGAATAATCTGTGATTTTATCAGTGAAGGTACTACCTTCACTACTACAGATAGCAACCCTTGCATTTCTTCTCTTCCTGTGCTGCACATACCTATCCATTTGCACCTTTTGTATCTTGAGGTACCAATATAGTACTCAGCTTATCCATTTTTCTCTTATTCCCCATGACTGATCTACCTTCTATTCTTGTCAGATATGTCTTGAGTGACTTTTCCCCCCACTATATCCTATCATCTAGGTTCGACATTGGGGTAACATGCTTTTGTTCACCAGTATTTTTCCATTTTCCTTTTTAAGCTGCTTGTAATTTTAAGTTGAGAGATTCACCAGATTGAAGAAAATGAACATTTTCCTTAAAGCAGCCCCATGAGGTGTGTCATGTAATATTATTGTCATTATTTCACAGATAATGACATGGGATCAGAGAGTTTGCCTGTGGTCATAGCTGTTAAGTACTGGATCCAGGTTTGGAACCCATGTATTTTGACTTCAAGTTCAATGCCTTTTTTTCCATTATATCATGCCACTTCTTTGAATGTAGATTATTGAGGGGATTGTATTAAGGTAGAGTGAAATTTAGTCCCACCACACTGAATAGATCTCCATCCTAGTTTGCCCTGACTTGTCCTTCTTCATTCATATATTTGCATTTCTCTGAATCCCACTCAATGCTTTTGTGGTCTCCCCTGCCTTCTTTTGAAACATATGAAAAACTTTCCCATTTGTTTATGTTCCAGTGATAATGCAATATATCCAGTAGTCTAGGCTAGCCCATCTACCATCTGAATACTTCTTTAAGCCATGATGTTTCCTAGAGGTTGTCAATTTGCTCTAAACTTGTAAAAATTGGGGAAAAGCAGACAACCTGGATTCAGAAGTTCTTGAATACATGCATTAAATGATTTATTGCAAATAGAAGTTGATGAAGCTTTCTCTCTTAATATTCTAAGCTCTGGGGTGAAGAGTCAAATTGTTAAGATTTGAAAATTGGAATAGAAAATATAATCTGAACATGAAGCAAACCAATACATAACACTCCAGCTTTTCTGAAGAAAGGGGGTGGGGGTGGGTCTGTGCAGAAAGTTGGAATTGCTGGTGATTCTGCTTTGTTCAGATTGTGGGTAGGCAAATGAAAAAATGACTGTAGTTTTGATGACCATCTGTTCGTGTTTCAGAGATCAGGAAACCAGTGCTTTAAATTTCCAAGTTTTACTTTCCTGGTTTACACAGTGTGTGGACTAATTTGAGGGGAGAAGCCAGGATCAGTGAAGTCTGGAAGCTAAGGAAATAAAACTGAAGACAGGGACAAGTGTGAGGTAGAACATCAGTAATGAAGAAGGGGGGAGGAGGGAGAGAGAAGTATGTTTCTTTGATATATTTATTTCACAATAATAAATATAAATTTACTAATAAAGAAGAGGGTAAAAGAGGAAAAATATATTTATTTGAAAAAATGTGACCATTGCTATTATCTTACCTCAGGGCATG
Organism: Gymnobelideus leadbeateri; assembly: GCA_011680675.1. Lineage (NCBI taxonomy): Eukaryota > Metazoa > Chordata > Mammalia > Diprotodontia > Petauridae > Gymnobelideus > Gymnobelideus leadbeateri. The sequence continues at coordinate 45,943 of WOXC01009031.1, read as the reverse complement.
AGTACAAATGGGAACTTTTGATTAGTATGCAGTGAAGAAAAAAATTCCAAATAATTAAAGATATTGTTCTTAAGTAACTCTTACAAGATGACTTAAGTTAATAGCAGTAACAACGTAGGTCTCAGTCATAGAGTGGACACAGTTCAGATAGTCACCACATAGGGGATGAGGTGAGTGGTCTAATGGAGGCGCAAAGAATAGGGTTTCTGTAATAAGAAACTGGTGGTGGTCATAACGTCAGAGTTGCTGATGATTATTACCACTATTGATTTTAATAATATATTTGTATATGGAGTTATACTTTTTCTAAAGCATTTTCACATTATCATGACAGTACCAGGAGGTAGGGAGAAGGGCAGCTATTATCCCCACTTAACTACTGTAGAAATTGACACAAGGTGGCAGAGGCCGTAGAAAATACTTTTTTTCCCCTAGACTCTATTCATTCCTGCTAACATGATCTTATAGGTTGGTAGTGTAAAAACATTTCCATCCAAGAAATATTCATTTTGGCATCTGAGAAAATTCACAGTCATTCTTCAAGATTTGTCCCCAAAATTCTCTTATCTTGGATAGCCAGCTTTCTTTACTTTTGCAATATTTCCAGACTCATTTCATTTCTCTATCTAACAAAAAAATAAATATTAACTCCTGACCTTTTATTTTCCTACCGTTCCTTCCAGTAACTACTTCTACCAGTAATAATCTTATCACTTTTCCTTTTTTCATTACAGTATCCAAGAAAATCATAGCAGATTCCTAGGGAAGCTCCAAGGTTAGAAACATTGTCTTGGAGGAATTCCTAGATCTGGTTTGAAATAAGGAAGTGATACTACTTTATTCAGTTTGACTGTATTTCCCATCTTACTTTCAACCTTTAAATAATGCCTTCAAAAAAAGTATGAAGACATGGGGTACATAATTAGAAACTAGTTTCAGAGTTTGCTGTGGAGGCCGTGTGAACACTATGGAAGACATGAGACTGCTATGTGGTATAGTGGGTAGAGAAACAAAGCCAACATAAGAGTGAGATAAAATCCAGCCTAAGATTCTTACTAGCTGTGTGACCTTGGGCAAGTCACTGAACTTCTGTTTGCCTCCATTTCTTCAGCTGTAAAAAGGGGGTAATAATGTCACCTGCTTCACAGTGTTGTTGTGGGGATCTGATGAGATAATATTTGTAAAACTCTTAGCAAAGGAGTACAAGGGCAGGTTGGTGGATAGAGTGCCAAGCCTGGAGCCAGGAAGATGAGTTCAGGTGTGGCCTCAGACACTTAGTAGCTATGTGATCCCATAGTGGAAATAAAAAGAAAATGAATAGTCAGTACTGTTCCAGGATCTTAAGAGAAAATGGATAACTTCTTACAGAGAGAATTCAGTAGCAGTAGCACTAAACACACCTATTCGTGCACGGAATGCAAGTTGCTCTCCAACTTAGAGTAGAAAGTTAAAAGGCTGAAGCAATACCTTGCTGCTCTCCAGGTAATCATTAAAAATGAAATGTGCCTTAAGTGAATAGGTGAACAACTTTAAAAAGGTAACAAAGAAAAAAAAAAGGAATAGAAAGAGGTGAAGGGGAATTCTAATCAGGAAACCAGAGGGTAGAATGATGTGACCCAGAGAAGAAAGGGAGGAACCAGTGTACATCTGGAACTGTTTACTAGGTAAAGGAAACTGAACTATTTCTAGAGGGAGCAGGTTCTTATATTTCAAGGACTAAGGAGTGGATCCATCACTCTACTAAAACATACTAATCAACACATTTTCCCAGTTATTTAATTAATGGAAATGAATAGGGATTATAGGACTATTACAATAAATTTCTAGGACAATTTATATGGTAAAGATTGAAGTTGTTGTACATGAGAAGTTTAGATAATTAATTGTCTCTGGTGTGTGGGATTGACTCTCACTCAAAAATACCTATCTTTGGGGGCGGCTAGGTGGCGCAGTGAATAGAGCGCCGGCCCTGGAATCAGAAGGACCTGAGTTCGGAGCCGGCCTCCGACACTTAATCCGCACAAACAAAAAACCTAGCCGTGTAACCTTGGGCAAGTTACTTAACCCCAATTGCCCTAAAGGGGCGGCTAGGTGGCACAGTGAGTAAGAGCGCCGGCCTCGGAGTTTGGATGACCCGAGATCAGATCCGGCCTCAGAAAATGAGCACCCACACATAAATAATGACTAGCCGTGTAACCTTGAGCAAGTTACTTAACCCCAATTGCTTAAAAAAAAAAAAAAATACCTATCTTTCTGGCTTTCCCTGATGTCTGAAAATCCACCATTTAAGATTAGCTAGATAGATGGAACATATATTAAGCACTTACTGTGTGCCATGGATTATGTTAAATGCTACAGATAAAGGAAGACATTTCCTATAATTAGAGAGGGTCCATTCCAATGGGGGAAGACAATCCATAAAGGAATGATGGAAAGGGGGAATAAAGAGCTGGTAAGGAGACTAGGAAGTGGTATGGAAATTAATTCCAATTAAGGCATTATCCCATGCTAAAATGTCAGTATTGGGATATTAAACATTGTCATTCATTAATGACTTAATTTGAATTAATTTGTGAGATTACTTTTTACTGGCTCAGCACAGAATCGAGTAAGTTTTACTTGGCAGTAGGGTCCAGAATATAGGGTGCTACCTTAGAGAGTTTAGCTCCAAGTGAGGTGCTATGCAATGGGAGCATCATGGGGTATTTAGTAGTTAGACATTAAAAGGGGGGTTGATGAGAGTGCAAGACGAAGTTTACCTAGTTTACAATTGTACTTGTGACCATCCTTGACTAAACTGAATTACTGTGGCAAACTGGGTGTAAAGCAGGAGGTTTTGGGTGCTGTATTTAGAAAGTTTTTGTTTTGATTTTTTTCATTGTAGGGTGTGCATATGTTAACAAGGATGACTGTGTTGGAAGAATATTTATTCTGGCAAAGCACTGGATAGGCTGGTTATGCTCAGTGCAGGTTCAAAGACCTTAAAGTTACTATACAAGTAGTACTGAATATTACAAAGGCATTTTACCAAATGGAATAAGACAAACTATTCTTACTAGTAAGCAGTTCAATTAGCAGTGTATACAATCTAAAACACTTGGAAATTAAGGGGAAACAGGGAATTGAGACATAACTATTTAACTTAAATAGTACTAATCACATAAAATGTATTGCCAGGAAAGACCACATAAGCACTAGTATAAATGGGATGTGAGGCATATTTGGGGTCAGAGGGTGTAGGGATTGAGGGTAAGGGAAGAACAGTTTTCAAAAGCTATAGAGGAAAACTTAAAGTCAGGACAAGAACTTTGTTCCTGTCTCTAATTTCCTTATGACTCCAACTTCATAGTCATTTAAAGGCCAATCTAGGAGTGGGGGTAAAGAGTTTAAAATTTGTCTTCAAAGTAGAATGAAGTAAGCTTTGGGGTTTTCCTTTCCCCAGCCAATACTTAATAGATTTCTTTCATGAATGCTTTAGCATTTTGAGCCAAATCTACTATAAACCAAATTTTTCTCAATTCAGATATGCATTTCCTAAAATCATAGCTTTAGAGCCATAAGAAACCTTACTAGTCCAAGCACTTTATTGTACATGTGAAGAAACTGTGACCTTGAGAAGTTAAAGAACCTTCCCAAGAATGTGAGATCCTTGCTTGTTAAATCAACCTGCAACTGGTTTCTGTGGATCCTGTTTTTCTATGCTGCTGCAGATTTAAATGTCTAGACGGTTTTCTTGTCCAGGTAGAACATCTGTGTTCACTATCTTCCCGCTGATTACTTACTAAATATTATATTTCATTTTGACTTTGAGATCTTGCTTCATGACTGCAGTGGAAAATAGTATTTGTTTCATGAGTTAAGAAATAAATAGATCAGGTGGTTAGATCAAGAGAGCTGATATTGAGTGGCTATTACATCAAAGTACTTATGTGAAGACAGTAATGTTAGTACATTTGTCTTCTGGATTTCTTCCATGGATATTGTCCAAGTGATATTTTAGTACTTCAGAATACTTCCAGAAGCTCTTTCACCTGCTGCCAAATTTAATATAGTTGAACAAATATCCAGGGGTGGGGAACCTATGGCCTCCGGGCCACATGTAGCCCTCTGGGTCCTCAAGTGTGGCCCTTTAACTGAATCCATACTTTATAAAGTTTGGATTCATAGAAGCATTTATTAAGGGCCTACTCTGTTCCAGGCACTGTGGTAATCACTGGGGATTAAGAAAGGCAAAAGACAGTCCCTACCCTCAAGGAACTCTCAGTCTATGGAGGAGACACCTTGTAAACACTGAGTGCCTACTATGAGTACTTTGCTGGTTTCTGAGAGAAAAGCAAAATGTCCCTTTTAGCCCCATGTGGCTAAAAAACAGGGATACAACCAGTCAACTAAGCATGTATCTGTTTTCCTTTTGAGGCTTGAACATCTAGTTTATTAAATGATCATTCACATGACTTGTAGATTTCTTTATCAATAATTGCCTTTTATAAAATATGTGAAAATAAATTTTGAATATATACATACATACATACATCTATATATAGGTCCAACATCTACCAAACTAAGGCAAGACATTCTTGACTTATATTTAAATTTAATATAAAATTGCTAACTTTGATATATAAAACACATGTTGTTTCCTAGCATGATTTTTTAATTATCCTAGATCTGTGCTTATGTGACTAATTCCTAAAAATGTTAACTTTGCAATTAATTTGCAACATATCATTTAGTTACAGTGGGTATTCTATTGTAAAGTGCTGCTGTGCCTATAGCTTATTTGACTGAATACTTGCACTTTTTCCCCTCATATTGGTTTTAGGGAAGTGATTTCTTGCCTTCACTTATCTCCCCTGATACTTTTCATTTTGTTTACAACCTCAGGAACTTTACAGAAATTACTTTTGTCCAAATCCAGTAATATTTTCTCCTTTTTGATGCTAAATCATACTGATTTCTCTATTATAATGGTTTCTACTTAAGATGAGTTTTTTGTTTTGTTTTGTTTTTCTTTTCAAATATAAACATCATCTTTGCTGATCCCCATAGTCCAGGGGAGACTTGGTATACCCAGTCATGCTACATCAGTGTCAGGTGGGGTAGAGGACATAAAAGAATGAAGCTTTGTGAAATTATGTCTTGTGAAGAAAGAAGCAAAGTTCCCCAGCCCCCCTCATATGTTGACTTCCTGGACTCAGAATCCCTACTCCACCCTTCTAATTTTCTCCACCTCTTGGGTTTCAGCATTCCAGTGATATGTTACTGACCTGGCTCGACTTTTTGTCTTATATTTGCTCTTCTGAACTTGGGTCCTGCCTTCTCTTCTGCAGCAGGGATTTGCCTCACCACTGAGACTACCAGTTCTCCCTCAGATGGCACAGAATAGTTATCTTCATCATTTTCTGTAGTTATTGTCACCCATTCGAGGGTGTCTTACTTAAATTTCTCCCCTTATCGAGATGCTCTCATTTCTTTAGTCACTCCTGGTATGTAAATGGTGTCCTTAATCTACCTTTCCAGTCAGGATCTGTCTCTCACTGACAATCTAAATCTTAATCCCATATAATCTCCAGAATATCACTATGTGACTAGATGGCTTTCACTCAGAGTATAAAATGACAAAATTGTAACTATGGAACTCTACTCCTATGTACCCGACTCCCAGCCCAGCTTCGTTGTGTAGAATATCACCCTCTTCCCGTGCTTCAGACTTGGAACCAGCTGTAGTCTTCTCTGTCCTCTCTCTGTTCCCCTTCCTCTGGCCTTCCCTTTCTCCTCTGCTCTCTCTCCTTTGTGATGACAACCAAATCACACATTTTTAGTATTTTGTATGCTCTCTCCCAGATCTTTCTTCCATCCCCAATTTAAATCCACATCTTACCAAAAGGCTATCAACAGTTTCTGTCTTATTGACTTCACCTATATACATCTCATTTATTGGTTCATTTAGTAAATGCTTAATAAGCATTCACTGGGTGTAGAATATTTTCCTAGAAGCTCTCTTCATTACAGTCCATCTTAAGCACACCTGTCAATAATGTATTCCACAACTTCCACTTCATCTGTACCATTATCCTCTATCAATTTATGAATCAAGATGAAACTCCTTACCATGGGTTTTGTAGCTGGCTGCCCATTGACACTCTACTCATTATGTCAGATACTCACCTACATACCCACCATATCTTGCCTTGCTTTTCTTTACCTTTGCTCCTTCAGGTGCCTCTCTAGATCCTAACAATGACCACCTACATGCCTAGTAGGATATTTTCTTCCTCCCACCATAAGTCTATTATCTTATCACCATTTAAAAACACATACAAAAAAATCCAGTTTTCTATATTAACTCTCTTCCATGAACCTGCCTGATTTGAATCAGTCAGTTGGCAACAATATTTTTGATGTTCAGTAAGCCCTCCCTGATTACACTCATGTATATAGCCTTCAAAATTGTACACCAAAATTTGTGAAGATTTATTTATTCATCTTTATTTCTTTCTATGTACATAGGTATATGACTTATGCTATGAATGGGAAAATTTGTAAACATGGAAAAAATAATTCCATTGTGACTCCAGGAAGGTTTAGGAATCAATGAGAAATAGTACTTTGAAAATATTGTATTGCTAACATAAGATATTTGTATTAAAAAGAAGCAGTCAGTTTTTGGGTTGCACATATTCTTGACATCTTTTCATTCCTTACCTTGGGTCCATTTTACTTATCATTAGCACCTCCACCAAAATTGGAACTGGAAAAAGAGGTGTTCAGACATGTGGCTACTTGCATCCTCATTTCAATGAATTAATATAACAATAGTGTAAACATTCTTTCTATTCATAGAATAGTCAGTTTTCACCACATCAATAAAGTATTTCTTTTCCATTTTTTGCACAGAACATTTTGCTGCCAGACTTCTAGTGTAGGGCAAATAGCATCTGATTAAGAATGTTCTGGATGGGTTAATTAGTGTGGTGACTATTATTAAGCAAACTGCTTGTTAGTATTATGCCTATTTGATCTTGGTATTGATGTGAAGTAATGGACCATAGAGCCACATTCAGAAAATCTGGAATAAAATTTTGTGATTTACATTATGAGAATAAGTTGTTTGTATTAAACATTTCTTAGAAAATATTACTTTCATGGCACAGAGGATCAGGAGACTGGTTTGTTTGTTTCTTTTTTTTTTTCAGAAATGAATTTTCCCAACCTGCTATAATGAAATAAATGTAACACCAGCTATAATGGAATAAAAAAGTATTCAAGAATTATGGTGACTCCTGCCTTCAATATAGCTTACATAGTATAAAAAGAATAGGACAGGGGCTGTTTGTGCTTCCACTTTCAACAAAGGATGCTTCTCATTTTAGATTCAACTAATCCTCTAAATACTTCTGCTGGTGACTATCACTGTAATAAATAGACCATCAGAGAAAAATATGAAAATATACAGTAAACAAGGAAAACCTATTATGCAACCACCTTCCTTCCAGTGCAAGATTATTGCCTATATTATTCAGTGGTATTTTGTCCAGTCTATTTTTAAGTATCCCTAGCTATAGCATTTCCCAAGAGAATTTATTCCTCGATCTAATAAATTATGCCGTCAGGGAATTTTTCTTGAGATTCAGCTTAAATTTTCCCTTTCTTAATTTCATCTCATTACTCCTAGTTATACCCCCTTGTACCAGGCTAAATAATTATTCTCTCTCCTTGGAGACTCCTATTATGTACCCCTCTACTTGTCACTTAACCAGACTATTCATATTTAGTTCCTTTAATCTGTCCTCATAAATCAATTCTTCTATTCCCTTAATCATTGTTATTGCTCTTCTAAGAACTCTCTCTAATTTTCAACATGCTCAGTACTGAGGTGTGCCCAAACTAAATTCAATATTCCAGTTAGAGTCTAACCAAAGTGTTGTCAAACCTGGCTGGGGTCTTTCTATTCTTTATACTCTGTGTATACAAAACTATACACACATACATACATACACATATTGTGTTTGTATATATATAGAGAGAGATACATATATGTGTATATCAGGAAACATCTACTAAATGTCATTATATAGTTAGGTCACATTGGTACATGTGCGTCATGTAATAAATTGGGTTTAAGTGGTTCTCACTTCCATCGTGCATTTTTAAGAAATTAAATCTTAGTTGGTTCTTTGGTTGTTTCCTGGACATGTTTATATCTTTCACATTTGCTGTATTTGCTCAAGCTCACCAACACATCAAGATTCTCATCTGTGTCTTGTGCAAAATGGGATTTCATCCATCTTTGAAAAACACTTAGAAGAAGTGTTAAATAAAACCAGGCCTAGCACCTCGCCCAAAGCTAAATTCCTTGTCAGTTACCAATCCCCATTGTTTACAACCCTTCAGCCAATCTTCAATTTCTTTTAATTTGTGATACTGTTCTCCAGTATGAATGGATTTTATGAGTAAGATGGACCATGATACTGCTTACCAAAATGGAGATGTGTTGCATCAGACTCCTTTGATTTATTATTGTATACTCTTAACACTGTTTCTCTTTACTTTAAATAATTTTAAAGCTTGCTTGGCATTCTTAATGACCTAGAAACAGATATCTTGCCTTAATTGTTTTACTCTTCTTTAGTAGATGATTACAAATGTTTCTCTTCAATATTTTTTTCATTGTTTTAGTGGAGGCTTAAAGGTATTGTCAAGGCCAACATTTTACTTTTTGTTGAGACTTTTTGATAAAAACTATTCCCTGCTTTTTCCATGAATTTTCAGGAAAACGATTTAAATTGATTAATTAAGCATTTTAGTTAATTCCCTTAACACCAGAGAATATATCATCCAAAATTGATAATATTCAGGATTTCCTTTTTGCAATTTTTAGACAAATGGCTATTTAGATCAATTTTAAGAAGGATTTTTGATATTTTAAACTCTTATATTTACATATTTGCTTTATGCTTGTATATTTTCCTTCAAAACCAATGTTTTTAAAAAGCTAATATAAGCCTATCCTCCCCTCCGCATTTTCCAAGCTGTAGCAGTAATAATTAGAAATCTTTTTTAATGTCTGCATATCTATTTTGAAGATTTTTCTCAAAATACTCAAAACTAGAACAGACTTTTAAAGGAATGCAGAAACTGTGTATAAAACAAGTGAATTTTGTCCCATATGACTTTTTGGACTCAGGAAATGTAACAACTTAATTCAACCAATGAAGATTTAATGTACTTGAAATTCATTCATGAGGGTTTAAAATGGCATTTTCTTGTTCTCAGCCTCTTTTTCACAGAAGCTTATCACAAAAAGCTTGGCTATAAGACAGTGATTTTTTTTTTTTAATCTGCTGGAGCATCCAGAAAGATACAAGAGGTGGAAGTATCTGCATTGGTAGAGTAAAGGAGTCAAAGATATTTGTAGTATTGAAATGTTCACATGTATGTAAAGTCCTACAAGTGATGTATCATTGTGTCATGGATGGGGTCCTAGGTTCCTTTAGCAAAGCAAAAAGGAGCAGGTTCTACCAGAATAGAAAGACTGATAGACTGTGTTTGTTTTCTGAGAAACTGCCTACGTTTGTAGGGCCATAACACCTTGTAGGCTCAAGGGTGAAGAATTTTTTCAGCCATAATAACTCTTGAAGACCATCTTCTTTTAAAGTTGTAGTGAAGTTGTTAGATGTATTGTGTACTGGTAGACGAAATTATGGCTTGTTGAAGTGTCTATGAGTGTGTACATTTATGTGCCATAAGCTTCTTCAGGGCAGAGTGGATTCATCTTTGTCTGCATCCCCAGTGTCTAGCATGGTTCTTGGCACCCAGATAGAACAAATGATTGTTGGATGAATGAGTATTCCATTTGGAGGTTATTTTCAGAAATAACTGACACTGATTTAGGATGCAGTGATGATCATTAAAGTCCCTTCCATATTCAATATTCTGATACTATGGTTTGATGTTTTCCTTCTCTTTAATTTCTGTAGCACTCAGAAAGATAACATAGTATACTACAGGAAAGGAAGAGACATTTACTATGTCTACTATGTGCTAGGTGCTGTATTAAGCACTTTGCTGATATTATCTCATTTGATTGTCACAACAACTCTGTGAGGTAGATGTTATTATTATCTCTATTTTAAAGGGGAGGAAACTGAAGTAGACAAAGGCTAAATGACTTGCCCGGGGTCACAAAGGTAGTGAATGTCTGAAATAGCATTTGCATTCAGGTCTTCCTGACTCAAACTGCACCACTCAGCTACCTCTGGGCTTAAAGTAGAGGATTAGGCCCCTCATTTGTCAAGTGATTAAGTCATTTCACTTCCCTGAACTTCAGTTTCCTCATCTGTAAAATGGGGATAATGATACTTGCATTTTTCATCTCCCAAGGATGCCAGAAAAGAACATTTTTTTAAATTGTCAAGTACTCTACAAATGTGAACTCTCTGATATTAAAGCGTCTGCTTTACAAAGTACAGCAGTTGATTTGATCCTTCTAGTGTTTCCTTTTGTTCCATGTGAAAAGATTGTCTTCTTTTCTAAAAACGCTGTCAAAGCCCACTTGAGGGTAGGCATCATACCTTCTCTTCCTTTGTATTACCTACAGTGCCTGGCAGTGTCTGGGTCATTGCTATGTCTGCGATAGGTATTTGATAAGTGCTTGCTGGTTTAAGAGTCTGAATTTTTTAAAATGCCTTCTCCTCCAATGCTTCAGTCTGTCTGTGATAGATACTTTATTGTGTGCAGAAGAGAGGAAAAATGAAAGTTGCTTCAGTTCAATTCAAGCGTTTATTAAGTGCTTAATATATGCAAGACAATTCTCCTTGAGCTGGAGAATCCAGAGTATTAAAAAGGTTAAAGACTCCAGAAAACCTTGAAAGAAGCATTAACAGCTGCAGTTCCAAGATGCTCACTATTCATGGACTGTGATATGATCAAAAATGGGTAGG